>OX457033.1:18705150-19023627 GCA_949752745.1 Protula sp. h YS-2021
ATATGCGCCTTGTACAAAAATACACGTCACCTGATATATGCACATTACATGCATGTACACCCTTCCATACGCAAGCTATGCTAAGTCTTATAAACGTAGAGCGGCAGACACGTGTTAATTGACGTAAACACGCACATATAGCCGCATACATACAACAGACATAGGCGAACCTACACGCGTAATCTCATACACGTGTGTCTATTCGTAAATACACTATTCCCTGCCGTATCGTCCCAGACAAGTACATACAGCCTTACTCAGACTTGCCGTTTGAGATTTCCGCCAATTAAAAAAATGTGCCTCATGTGAATTGTGCACAACACCCAATACGCTTTGCGTCACAACACGCATTGCCCCCGTTTTTATAAAACAGCCAACCTCTGGGGCGGGCTAATGGTTCTGTGTAACATAAAGCAGGTGTTTTTTCTAAACACTTCCCCCTTTTGAATGAGTACCTATTTTCGCGGAATCCGCATCGGGGGCGGTGGGCGGTGGAACATGAGTGTCTGATACACAAAGGCCCGGAACAGAGGTCAGCTAATGCGCATCAACAATATCGTCCCGTGCAAGAATGTTACCTGTGCAGCATTGCACATACGTGGCTTGGATACACATTTTTCCGTGTTGAAAACCCGCCGAGTTTGCAGAAACAGTCTTCTGAATAATTCAACTGCTTTTGCCTTTCACAAATGCACACACAACAGGGCAACATCTGGCTTGCAGATGTATCGTACGAATAGACCTTTTAGCGGTCTTTTGGTGCATAAACATTCACTGCTTTCACCCCAAAGATGCGCATTTATGCTTCTGAATGGCAGTAGTGTGATCGATCACTTACCACCAATCAATATCCTGAAGAGAAATTGGTAACTGTTTATCCCTCTGTTCCATCGTTCAAGCTGTTAAAGATTAACCCTCCAACCAAGTATTAATTTGCCAGTCAAAATTTGATTCGAAAACGAGCGAAATCCGAATTTTCACCAAAAACACCGGTGTCAACATGGTGACCATAAAGATAAATATCCCTACCAAACTGCCGGCGCATAAACGACGTCGTTAATCTCTAAATTGCATCGGCAGCATTGGCAGCGGATTTGAAACATCGTTTATACGTCGGATATGCGGTGGAATATATACGCATTTTTAGAAACATCGTATATGCATCGAAAATGCGTCGGAAAAAAAGATGCCGATATTGCCAACGCGTATTATACGTATTTTTTTTAAACGTCTATAAAACGCATATTTTCCTATGTATACACGACGTCGGAAATACATCGGAAAAAAGATGCCGATATTGCCAACGTGTATTATACGTATTTTTTATACGTCTATAAAACGCAAATTTTCCGATGCTTATTCGACGTCGGAAATTTATCGATTGACGTTTTGTAGGGGGCATTATGAAGAATCGATAGTGGAGCATTATGAATATACTTGAAAATTATCATTTGCCTCAATAAACTATCCCTCAGCAAACATAAAGAAGGAAAAGACAATAATAACTAAATTTAAAAGCGCCAGCGGTAACCCAAAAAAAAAAACGAAAATGTAAGAAGTAACCTTTAGGACGAAATAGAAACGTTAGACCACTTAATTACACTGCCGAGGCAGCACCAGCCGCCGTGGAGTAGAGGTATGTTCCGCGCCTAGGATGCAAGAGGTCCCCGGTTCAAACCCGAGTAAGTACTAGTGTTCAGTTGCAATATATAAATATGCTATGTTGTATATTAATATGCTATGGTGTGTGTATGAATATGTGAATTATGAATGGTTGGTAAGGGTTCAATGGGTCAGTTAAGGTTAGAAACTGTTTTTTTTTTAAATGCGCACACGCATTTTTTATACGTCTAAAAAGCGCATATTTTCCGATTGTCACTTGGTCGGAAATGCGTTGGAAAACCTCGGAAATATGCATTTTATACGTATAAAAATCATCGGAAGTTCGTCGGAAATACATCGGAATATAAACGTATAACCGACGTATAGCCGACGTATAGACGACGGTTGGTAATACGTCGGATATGCGTCGAATATATGCATAAAAAACTTCGTCGGAAAATATGCGCATAAACGACTAATAAACGATGAGCAAAACGGAAAAAATATGCGTATATCCGACGTATGTTGCCGATATTGCCGACGCATTTTATATGCATCTCCGACGTCGAAGAATTTGTAGGGATATGGTGTCAACATGGTGACCACATAGATGAATCTATGATGTCAACATAGTGACCAAACAGATAAATCAATGGTGTCGACACGGAGACCGTAAAAATAAATATATGGTGTCAACATGGTGACCATATATATAAATCTATGGTGCAAACTCTTTCTTGAAATATGAAGCCATCAAAACTACAACTCTTGGAGAAATGCTTACCAAAAAAAAAAATAAAGTAATGTGGTCCTCCTGCATGTCGCATATTCATGCGTCCCACCAGAGAACTAACACGAGAAAATGGGTGCGTCTACAAACCTAATTAGAGAACAGATGCTCACCAACAATGTTCAAAGAATTTCTATATTTGCCACAACACAAACAGCAAACTGCAAACAGAAAGGCCTTAACATGACAAAAAAATTTAACAGCATTGCTATCGTCCATAACAACCTGAATCGATTTCCATAAAAATTGGACGGATATTAATTTTTCTCTAAAAATGCCAGGATTTTGCATTTTCAGAGGAGACAGGAATGGAGAAGAGGCCATTTTTCAATCATTTAAACAAATTTTGTTTCTTTCTTGTCAGATTTATAGTTCCTTTGTTTGCTATAAGTATGAAAGGCAGCTTCCGGTTCGCTGGGCTCTCCTGTCCCTGGACAAGGTTTTCAATCAAAGACAACGAATTTGTTTGTCTGTCTCGAGGTGCCCCACCCCCACTCCTCCCCCTCCCCCACCCCTGGCAGGTCTTAATTACAAACGCTAGAAATATATTATGAATAGGCTTTGACTGAGTGTTACATCATAAAGCCCACTTACAGTCTAATAAAACTGTTACTTAAGGTTTTATTCCCTTTTTTATTGCTATTATGCGGCATAAATGACACGGTCTGTTAAAGCAGCAGCTTTATGGCTGCTGCCATTCAACTTTGAAATAAAAACTTCGGGATGGCACCGCGTTTATTATTACCGAAGTTAGAATTTGCCACAATTCGCTTTCTGACGATTCGCATGAACTGACAAGTGTGGCAATTTACCTGAACATAGATGGGCATTTTTGTTTTGTTGAACTAATGTTTGCAGGTTTCTTTTTTAGTAAAACCTAAGCGTATCGTGGCTAGGCGCGTTGTCGCTAGGCGCATTGGTGTGATACCTTGTATTTATTACATCTAGAACATCGCAATAGTTCCGTATAATTTCAGAGCTGAATTGATATTTCTTTAAAGAATAAGTGGAACTGACCCAGCAAACATTAAGACGTCAGAATGACGTCGGGTCGACGTCGTGACCTGACGTTTCCGACGTCGGATTGACGTGCCGGTTTTGGTTGTATATGAAATGCAACCGACGTCGGGTTTTCAACGTCAGAATGACGTCGGATTCCGACCTAAATCCGACTTCGGAATTAAGTCGGTTTTAGGTTGTATATGAAATTGGAACCGTTACTTAACTGTTACTTAAGGTTTTATTCCCTTTTTTATTGCTATTATGCGGCATAAATGACACGGTCTGTTAAAGCAGCAGCTTTATGGCTGCTGCCATTCAACTTTGAAATAAAAACTTCGGGATGGCACCGCGTTTATTATTACCGAAGTTAGAATTTGCCACAATTCGCTTTCTGACGATTCGCATGAACTGACAAGTGTGGCAATTTACCTGAACATAGATGGGCATTTTTGTTTTGTTGAACTAATGTTTGCAGGTTTCTTTTTTTGTAAAACCTAAGCGTATCGTGGCTAGGCGCGTGTCGCTAGGCGCATTGGTGTGATACCTTGTATTTATTACATCTAGAACATCGCAATAGTTCCGTATAATTTCAGAGCTGAATTGATATTTCTTTAAAGAATAAGTGGAACTGACCCAGCAAACATTAAGACGTCAGAATGACGTCGGGTCGACGTCGTGACCTGACGTTTCCGACGTCGGATTGACGTGCCGGTTTTGGTTGTATATGAAATGCAACCGACGTCGGGTTTTCAACGTCAGAATGACGTCGGATTCCGACCTAAATCCGACTTCGGAATTAAGTCGGTTTTAGGTTGTATATGAAATTGGTACCGACGTCGGATTCCGACCTGAAACTGACTAGAGTTATATAATTAATAGATAATTAATTATTCAAATGCTGTTGTGAAATACATACGTAAGCATTTTCCATGTACATGTTTACAATCTAGGAAGAAAAATACCGACGCGCAATCAAAATTCTAAAATTTTCATGTAAAAATTATGTTTTTTCTTCCTCTTTTTCAAAATGACTTCCATTTCCGGTGAGCGATAATAATGTTCATCGCTTTTTTGGTCCTTTTTTGCAACGTCGGAATAACGCCAGAAAACCGACGTCGGAATAAAGTCGGGTTTTGGGGTATAAGGTCAGAATATGGTTTTTTCAACCAAAAAAGACGTCGGTTGTTTGCTGGGGAGAAAATAGGATCACCCCTGAGAGTGAAAGCAAGTGGTTCTACTTCAAAGATGAAGTTATTTATAAGCTCTTCAAAACGGAAGGAATTTTTTAAAACCGGCGAGCGAAAGATTTTCCTGTGTACAATGTCGCCACTTGTGCTGGTGGTGTTTTGTTTAAGGTGGCCGCTTGCGTGGGTGGTCCTGTGTGTGAGCTGGTCGCTTGTGTGGGTGGTCCTGTGTGTGAGCTGGTCGCTTCTGTGGGTGGTCCTGTATGTGAGGTGGTCGCTTGTGTGGGTGGTCCTGTGTGTGAGCTGGTCGCTTGTGTGGGTGGTCCTGTGTGTGAGCTGGTCGCTTGTGTGGGTGGTCCTGTGTGTGAGCTGGTCGCTTGTGTGGGTGGTCATGTGTGTGAGGTGGTCGCTTGTGTGGGTGGTCCTGTGTGTGAGGTGGTCGCTTCTGTGGGTGGTCCTGTATGTGAGGTGGTCGCTTGTGTGGGTGGTCCTGTGTGTGAGCTGGTCGCTTGTGTGGGTGGTCCTGTGTGTGAACTGGTCGCTTGTGTGGGTGGTCCTGTGTGTGAGGTGGTCGCTTGTGTGGGTGGTCCTGTGTGTGAGCTGGCCGCATGTGTGGGTGGTCCTGTGTGTGAGCTGGTCGCTTGTGCGGGTGGTCCTGTGTGTGAGCTGGTCGCTTGTGTGGGTGGTCCTGTGTGTTAGCTGGTCGCTTGTGTAGGTGGTCCTGTGCGTGAGCTGGTCGCGTGTGTGGGTGGTCCTGTGTGTGAGCTGGTCGCTTGTATGGGTGGTCCTGTGTGTGAGGTGGTCGCTTGTGTGGGTGGTCCTGTGTGTGAGCTGGTCGCTTGTGTGGGTGGTCCTGTGTGTGAGCTGGTCCCATGTGTGCGTGGTCCTGTGTGTGAGGTGGCTCCTTGTTTGGGTCGTCCTGTGTGTGAGGTGGCTCCTTGTTTGGATCGTCCTGTGTGTGAGGTGGCTCCTTGTTTGGGTCGTCCTGTGTGTGAGGTGGCTCCTCGTGTGGGTGGTCCTGTGTGTGAGGTCGCTCCTTGTGTGGGTGGTCCTGTGTGTGAGGTGGCTTTTTGCTTTGGTGGTTCTGTGTGTGAGGTGGCACCTTGCATGGGTGGTCCTGTGCGTGAGGTTTCCGCTTTGTGTGGGTTGTCCTGTGTGTGAGATGGCTCGTTGTGTGGATGGTCCTGTGTGTGAGGTGGCACCTTGTATGGGTGGCCCTGTGTGTGAGGTAGCTCCTTGTTTGGGTGGTCCTGTGTGTGAGCTGGTCGCTTGTGTGGGTGGTCCTGTGTGTGAGGTGGTCGGTTGTGTGGGTGGTCCTTTGTGTGAGCTGGTCGCTTGTGTGGGTGGTCCTGTGTGTGAGCTGGTCGCTTGTGTAGGTGGTCCTGTGTCTGAGCTGGTCGCTTGTGTGGGTGGTCCTGTGTGTGAGCTGGTCGCTTGTGTGGGTGGTCCTGTGTGTGAGCTTGTCGCTTGTGTGGGTGGTCCTGTGTGTGAGGTGGTCGCTCGTGTGGGTGGTCCTGTGTGTGAGGTGGTCGCTTGTGTGGGTGGTCCTGTGTGTGAACTGGTCGCTTGTGTGGGTGGTCCTGTGTGTGAGCTGGTCGCTTGTGTGGGTGGTCCTGTGTGAGCTGGTCGCTTGTGTGGGTGGTCCTGTGTGTGAGCTGGTCGCTTGTGTGGGTGGTCCTGTGTGTGAACTGGTCGCTTGTGTGGGTGGTCCTGTGTGTGAGCTGGTCGCTTGTGTGGGTGGTCCTGTGTGTGAGGTGGTACCTTGTATGGGTGGTCCTGTGTGTGAGGTGGCTCCTTGTTTGGGGGGGTCCTGTCTGTGAGGTGGCTTCTTGTTTGGGTGGTCCTGTGTGTGAGGTGGTCGCTTGTGTGGGTGGTCCTGTGTGTGAGCTGGTCGCTTGTGTGGGTGGTCCTGTGTGTGAGGTGGCTCCTTGTATGGGTGATCCTGTGTGTGAGGTGGTCGCTTGTGTGGGTGGCCCTGTGTGTGAGGTGGCCCCTTGTATGGGTGGTCCTGTGTGTGAGGTGGCTCCTTGTATGGGTGGTCCTGTGTGTGAGGTGGCTGATTGTGCGGGTGGTCCTGTGTGTGAGGTGGTCGCTTGTTTGGGTGGTCCTGTGTGTGAGGTGGCTCCTTGTATGGGTGGTCCTGTGTGTGAGGTGGCTCCTTGTATGGGTGGTCCTGTGTGTGAGGTGGCTGCTTGTTTGGATCGTCCTGTGTGTGAGGTGGTCCTATCCTGGGATTCAGTTGTAGTTTTTACATTATACTGAGCAGATAATGACCTTATTGAGTCGACATAAGCTTATGATGTCACCATTTTTCAAAAGGTCAAATGAGGCAGTGTTGAATAAAGATATGGTCTTTGATGCATTGTATAAAAAATCTGAAGTTCTTGTTGAAAGATGCCAATTGTTATACTATTACCTGTCAACATTTCCCATTTTCCGGACATTCTGTGCTTTAAAACAAAGTATATATTGTCTTATTTTGAGTGATCGTTTGCTATATATAATTGACCTCACGTCAAACGCCAAGTTTGACCACCCGAAAGGCCCGAAAAATGTTATGCCGCTCTATCGGATCGTGTAAGGGTCCAGGAGCTGCTCTCATGTTCAGGCTCCCGACTTCTTTTTCTGTTCACTTAAAGTTCGTTGACTGATTTTTACCTGTAAGTGAATTCTACTCTCATTAAATTACGGTGAGATGTGGTGAATTGTGCAGGCATCTGTTAACATTAACTTATATCAGTTTCCGATTGTTTTAACAATGCGTATGTCATCTGAGGATGTGATTCCGTTATTGTCCCTGCCTCATGACGTCATTGTTTCCATGGCAATGCCTGCCTTTTATGAAAAGAGCTATTGTTATCAAAACAAGAGATGTTTCTGCTTACAGCACTGGTATTTGTTTTAATTACAAGAGCTACATTCAGGAGAGCAATCCGGGCATACTCAAGCTGGTTTTATTTTTTATGAGGAATTGTTTGTATCATTTTGAGTGTTAATTTTCGTTACAAGCCTATAAGTAGAAATTTCGCTACAGGTATTTTTGTCACTGTTGAACCCCAGTGTTTACGGCAAACAAACCCCCATGCACACAACTTCCCCCCCCCCAAACCAACAAACCACCCCATGCCAACAACCCCCTGTGCCAATAACCCCACTCCCACTGCCAACAACCCCCCCCCCCCTCCCTCCTACCAAAAATCCCACCCCATGTCAATAATCCTACACCCATGCCAACACCCCCTATGCCAACAACCCCCATGAACATAAAACCCTCCTCGTAACCAACAATCCGCCCCATGCCAACAACCCCCTGTGCCAACAACCCCCCCCCCCCCCCTAAAAAAAAAATCCCATCCCATGTCAACAATCCTACACCCATGCCAACAACCCCTATTCCAACAATCCGCCCCATGCCAACAATCCCCCATACCAATAACCCTATGCCAACAACCCCACCAAATGCTAACAGCACCCCCGACCCCATACCAACAACCAAACTCCCCATGCCAACAACCCCTCCCCCATCCTCATTGTAATGAAAGGCTCTTAAACTGTCGCTGCGTGCGAACAAGCTCTTACGCCTTCAAACCGCACAATTCTTACATGGCGGTCAGGTCATTTTTACTTATTATGTCTGAACTATGCCAATACTTATCATTCTTTTGATTCACTTTTTTCCATATACAATTCAAAACCGGTCGAGAGTGGGCCAGTTGTTAACTATACATACACTTATGCAATTCAAAACATAACTTTCAAAGAACAACAAAAAAACAGATATTCGCTACAAATGCGCAAAAATTAGTCTAAAACAAACTTTACAACAACAGCAATTTAACAACATAGTGACGTTATGTCGTACTTTCTAGTTTTCAATACCTTGTATGCCCTCTTATTACGGTATAAATGTGCAAAAATTTCACAAAGCTCGCGCTTCAACAAGTATTTTTTTATCGCTTTGGTATTTATGTGCGATTAATATACTAAAAACTGTTTAATTCTTTCGCGAACCATTTATTATGTCGTTCAAGTCAATACCCCTATTATCTGCACGCGGTTTTTATTTTTCTGAAAATAAATTACAGCATTTGCATTGACATTTATAAATTTTACGCGACCCGTAGTTAATTTTTATGAGTTCCAAAATTCAGAAATCTATTCGAAAAGATGTGATATCCAAAAATCAAACTCATGACAAAGCGGATTTTCACAGACTTTCTTCAAATAAAGGTTTTATGTGTAATTTTATTATGCGAGGCTATTTTAATGATCGCAAGAAAAACAAAATTTACAGAATTTAGGTTTTTGTTTCTTTTCTTTTCTTCTTTTTTTGACGAATATACAGCCATAATTTTCTGCACGTGGTTTTTATTATTCTTAAAATAAATTACAGAGTTTGCATTGACACGCATGAATTTTACATGCCCCGTAAGTAAATGTTTCGCGTTCCATCCTGAGCGTTCTGGCGAATACCGCTTGTGACGTGCTGATACCCCGAGCGTTCTGGCGATGTCGCTTGTGACATGCTGGTACCCCGAGCGTTCTGACGAATACCGCTTGTGACGTGCTGGTACGCCGAGCGTTCTGGCGATGTCGCTTGTGACATGCTGGTACCCCGAGCGTTCTGGCGATGTCGCTTGTGACATGCTGGTACCCCGAGCGTTCTGGCGATGTCGCTTGTGACATGCTGGTACCCCGAGCGTTCTGGCGAATACCGCTTGTGACATGCTGGTACCCCGAGCGTTCTGGCGATGTCGCTTGTGACATGCTGGTACCCCGAGCGTTCTGGCGAATACCGCTTGTGACATGCTGGTACCCCGAGCGTTCTGGCGAATACTGCTCGTGACATGCTGGTACCCCGAGCGTTCTGGCGAATACCGCTCGTGACATGCTGGTACCCCGAGCGTTCTGGCGAATACCGCTTGTGACATGCTGGTACCCCGAGCGTTCTGGCGAATACCGCTCGTGACATGCTGGTACCCTGAGCGTTCTGGCGAATACCGCTTGTGACGTGCTGGTACCCCGAGCGTTCTGGCGATGTCGCTTGTGACATGCTGGTACCCCGAGCGTTCTGGCGAATACCGCTTGTGACATGCTGGTACCCCGAGCGTTCTGGCGATGTCGCTTGTGACATGCTGGTACGCCGAGCGTTCTGGCGATGTCGCTTGTGACATGCTGGTACCCCGAGCGTTCTGGCGATGTCGCTTGTGACATGCTGGTACCCCGAGCGTTCTGGCGACTGCAGCTTGTGACATGCTGGTACCCCGAGCGTTCTGGCGATGTCGCTTGTGACATGCTGGTACCCCGAACGTTCTGACGAATACCGCTTGAGACATGCTGGTACCCCGAACGTTCTGGCGAATACCGCTTGTGACATGCTGGTACCCCGAGCGTTCTGGCGATGCCGCTTGTGACATGCTGGTACCCCGAGCGTTCTGGCGACTGCAGCTTGTGACATGCTGGTACCCCGAGCGTTCTGGCGATGTCGCTTGTGACATGCTGGTACCCCGAGCGTTCTGGCGAATACCGCTTGTGGCATGCTGGTACCCCGAGCGTTCTGGCGACTGCAGCTTGTGACATGCTGGTACCCCGAACGTTCTGGCGATGTCGCTTATGACATGCTGGTACCACGAGCGTTCTGGCGACTGCAGCTTGTGACATGCTGGTACCCCGAGCGTTCTGGCGATGTCGCTTGTGACATGCTGGTACCACGAGCGTTCTGGCGATGTCGCTTGTGACATGCTGGTACCCCGAGCGTTCTGACGAATACCGCTTGAGACATGCTGGTACCCCGAACGTTCTGGCGAATACCGCTTGTGACATGCTGGTACCCCGAGCGTTCTGGCGATGTCGCTTGTGACATGCTGGTACCCCGAGCGTTCTGGCGACTGCAGCTTGTGACATGCTGGTACCCCGAGCGTTCTGGCGACTGCAGCTTGTGACATGCTGGTACCCCGAACGTTCTGGCGATGTCGCTTATGACATGCTGGTACCCCGAGCGTTCTGGCGACTGCAGCTTGTGACATGCTGATACCCCGAGCGTTCTGGCGATGTCGCTTGTGACATGCTGGTACCACGAGCGTTCTGGCGATGTCGCTTGTGACATGCTGGTACCCCGAGCGTTCTGACGAATACCGCTTGAGACATGCTGGTACCCCGAACGTTCTGGCGAATACCGCTTGTGACATGCTGGTACCCCGAGCGTTCTGGCGATGTCGCTTGTGACATGCTGGTACCCCGAGCGTTCTGGCGACTGCAGCTTGTGACATGCTGGTACCCCGAGCGTTCTGGCGACTGCAGCTTGTGACATGCTGGTACCCCGAACGTTCTGGCGATGTCGCTTATGACATGCTGGTACCCCGAGCGTTCTGGCGACTGCAGCTTGTGACATGCTGGTACCCCGAACGTTCTGGCGATGTCGCTTATGACATGCTGGTACCCTGAGCGTTCTGGCGACTACCGCTCGTGACATGCTGGTACCCTGAGCGTTCTGGCGACTACCGCTTGTGACATGCTGGTACCCTGGGCGTTCTTGCGACTGCCGTTTGTGACATGCTGGTACCCTGAGCGTTCTTGCGACTGCCAGTTGTGACATGCTGGTACCCTGGGCGTTCTTGCGACTACCGCTTGTGACGTGCTGGTACCCTGAGCGTTCTGGCGACTACCGCTTGTGACGTGCTGGTACCCTGAGCGTTCTGGCGACTACCGCTTGTGACATGCTGGTACCCTGAGCGTTCTGGCGACTACCGCTTGTGACATGCTGGTACCCTGAGCGTTCTGGCGACTACCGCTTGTGACATGCTGGTACCCTGAGCGTTCTGGCGACTGCCGTTTGTGACATGCTGATACCCTGAGCGTTCTGGCGACCACCGCTTGTGACAAGCTGGTCCCCTGCGCTTTCTGGCGACTGCCACTTGTGACGTGCTGGTACCCTGAGCGTTCTGGCGACTACCACTTGTGACGTGCTGGTACCCTGAGCGTTCTGGCGACTGCCACTTGTGACGTGCTGGTACCCTGAGCGTTCTGGCGACTGCCGTTTGTGACATGCTGGTACCCTGAGCGTTCTGGCGACTGCCACTTGTGACATGCTGGTACCCTGAGCGTTCTGGCGACTGCCGTTTGTGACATGCTGGTACCCTGAGCGTTCTGGCGACTACCGCTTGTGACAAGCTGGTCCCCTGCGCTTTCTGGTGACTGCCAGTTGTGACGTGCTGGTACCCTGAGCGTTCTGGCGACTACCGCTCGTGACATGCTGGTACCCTGAGCGTTCTGGCGACTACCGCTTGTGACATGCTGGTACCCTGGGCGTTCTTGCGACTGCCGTTTGTGACATGCTGGTACCCTGAGCGTTCTTGCGACTGCCAGTTGTGACATGCTGGTACCCTGGGCGTTCTTGCGACTGCCAGTTGTGACGTGCTGGTACCCTGAGCGTTCTGGCGACTACCGCTCGTGACATGCTGGTACCCTGAGCGTTCTGGCGACTACCGCTTGTGACATGCTGGTACCCTGGGCGTTCTTGCGACTGCCGTTTGTGACATGCTGGTACCCTGGGCGTTCTTGCGACTGCCAGTTGTGACGTGCTGGTACCCTGAGCGTTCTGGCGACTACCGCTCGTGACATGCTGGTACCCTGAGCGTTCTGGCGACTACCGCTTGTGACATGCTGGTACCCTGGGCGTTCTTGCGACTGCCAGTTGTGACGTGCTGGTACCCTGAGCGTTCTGGCGACTACCGCTCGTGACATGCTGGTACCCTGAGCGTTCTGGCGACTGCCGTTTGTGACATGCTGGTACCCTGGGCGTTCTGGCGACTGCCAGTTGTGACGTGCTGGTACCCTGAGCGTTATGGTGACTGCCACTTGTGACGTGCTGCTACCCTGAGCGTTCAAATTGTTCCACAACTAATATTCACCAAACCTTACTGTTTTGGTTGAAAAGCGATTAGAGTCGAGAAGACGAGGATAATATTATTGGTTTTATATTGCATTTGTATTTTGGTAGTTTGATTTTTATATGCTAGGCCAATTTTTGACAAAATAGGTTGAAGGAAAATTTTACTGTATTGAGTAACAAAGTCCAAAGTATTTTTGTAAGTTTGAAATTCTCCGAACTTTGAGAGAGTGATAAATCGCTTGCCATTTTTAATTTTTATTTCTCATGCCAATTTTTGGCAGACAAAAAAAACAGTTCGACGTTTGCTTCAATTGACCAAGCTCTGCCTATTTTTGTGGTTTGAGAAGGAGCAGGATATAAGTGGGTTTGTACTTGAATTAGTTTCATGTTCTGCACATAGCCAGTTGGTAGCAAAACACTATAAATATGACAAAAGCTCTAACCTTTAAAGCTTGCCTGTTAATGAAATGAAAGAGTGAGAGGAAGCTTAAAACAACATTAAAAACATCCAATGTGTTAATGAGAAATAAAGGACGGTCGGGCTCAAGAGCACATTGCCTCAATGAGAAAATAAGTCGGTGCGGGCTGAAAATAATACTTTACTCCGCTCTGAATAGGATATTACAAGCATGACGTCATGCAACAACAAATGTCTAGGATATACAGGCCTTAAATGCCAGCCATAAAATAAATAAATAATAAAATAAAAAAAAGAACGATATTAAGGCAAGGAAAACCTTTTTATGAAAATGCAACGTTGGGGGTAGACTAAATATACGTGAACATCCGGGTTAGAGAAGACATTTGGGCTGGAGATGAGGGGGGGGGGGGGGGGATTGGAGAGAGTTGGGGTATAATGAAGGCGGTGTAACATTGGGAATAGATCAAATACGTAAACACCCGCCCGGTTAAAGAAGGCATTCTGGCGGAAAATGAAAGACGAGTGGGGGAGGGGGTGGGATGGTGGTGATAACGAAGACGGTATAACATTGCACAACATTCTGGCGGAAGATGAGGGACGAGTCGAGGATGGGGGTGGGTGGTGTTAACGAAGACGGGTAACCTGGCCCGACATTCTGGCTGGAGAAGAGGGACGGATGGGGGCTGGGGCGGCGGTGGGGAGGGGGGGGGGACGGGGTTGATGACGAAAGCGGTGTAACCTAGCACGTCGCCATGATAATCGGCTTCAATATTCATAGCAATGGTCACAGAGGTGGGCAGTGGTCACAGAGGCGGGCAGTGGTCACAGAGGCTGGTAGTAGTTACAGAGGTGGTTTTTGACGAAACCTTCGGCATTTCAAACTTAAAGTTAAATTATTTTATATTCAGTCACTGAGTCTATACAATCCGTTTTGCAACTATCCGTAAGAGCAAGTTATGAATACCAGTACTGTAAGAAATAGACTTTTCTAATCTAACTGAATACTGGTCCCGATTTTAAGCAGTTCTATTCGTTATCAGAACGCTATTTTTGTTACTTTGACAGAATTTGCATTTTGGGATATAACTTTCTACGGATTTCATCCAAAATAACAGTTTTTTTTTTAGAATCAATTTCTTAGCTATCGGACCATGACCTTTCCTTTCACCATGGTCTTTCCTGCATGGCATAGAGTAGGATGAACGTAATACTTAATAGTTGGAGTAGAACCACTGAGATTTGATCCAAAATAAGGTTCAAGGTGCAGTTTATCATTCCAGGGCGACCCAGTGAGCCCGACGTCAAAGGACATGGGCGGCTTCTGTACAGCCATTTTCCATGTGAGCCTTGTGGCTTTCACAATGTACTCATGCACGCAAGCCAAGACGTTTTCCTGATATTTCTCCCGCAAGTACTTTTCTGTTTCCTGAAATGAGAACAGCAGAACAATGTTTATAGCTGGAAATCCCATTATTTGTTAATGTATTAATTAATCTTAGTCGGCCATTCTTCTTCTAACTCAGTATATGTGCAAGATAGTTTAAAATAATTAAAAATAAAATAACAGAACAAAGAACTTCTTTTGAAAAAAAAACATAAACAAAAAGCTGCAATAATATAACATCTGCTATCCTATTTCTTTACATTTTTTGTACAGATTTATTTTTGCTATTCAAAATGTGAAAACTAAACGGTCTAGCAGTTTGAAGAATTGTTTGTTTGTTTTTTGTTTTGTTTGTTTTTTTGTTTTTTTTTTTGTTGTTTTTTTTTTTTTTTTTTTTTTGTTTTTGTTTTTGTTTTTGTTTTTTTGTTGTTGTTTTTTTTTTAAGTTTGAAGAATTGCGAGTTTGCGAGCCCAAGAACTACTTTAACCTCGACAAGACAGTCTAAATCCGCCGTATCTGCCCCCTTTCTATGTTCATCTTTTATAAGACTCCCCAAATGCTCGGGTATTTCCGCCGGCGTCGCTGCTTCCTTCGTGCTGGGCGTTGTCACAGTGCCGCTGCCTTTGTGTGGATTTTTATCCCTGGATAGCGCAATCCTTACGGGTTCGGTGAGAAGAGACTTGGCCATTGACAACAAAGTGGAATGTGCTGCCTTCGTCTTGTCATGACATATCTGTTAAAACGAAACACAAAGTGGAGTGGTGCAGCAAAAACCTTCTTATAATGAGCCCTTCATAGGGACAGGCTAAAATCATCCTTCGATAGGTGAAGAGATGATGACAATAAAAATTACTAAAAGTGTTTGGAGCTTGTGTTCACTTGTTACTCACCAGGAAACAGACTATTTATACAGGTAAAGCAAGAATATCCAAGAGTACTGCGACCAGCTCAGCAGCCACATTAAACATGAAAGACGCATCAATAGCGCTTCAAGAAAAAATAAGAATGTCACACTCAAGGTGTGAAAAATGCTCCGTTCTGGTGTCGCTCTGCCCATTAATGACCCGACAAGGGGGTGAAGATGGAGGTGGACACTCACCTAGAAATGAGTTACTATGACTTGTAAAACTATCCCTAAACGTGGAATGCCAAGCTTAAAAAATGTTACCCTTTTTTATGCAAACAAGGACACTATGTACATTTTAACCTCAAAAATGTCAAATAAAAAAAAAGGCATTCATTTTCACCAAAATGAAAATTCGTGAGCGCAGATCTAGTAGCGATACTCACGTGACTGCCATTTTCACATATATCAGACAGATATTGATATACACAGTTAATTTGGCAGAGAAAAAATTCATTTTGTGATACCATAAATTGATTTCTTTTATATCTGTAATCCTTTTATTGACATCTCTAAATAAATTTTGGCTCTCAAATATTTTTGTTGAAAAATATTGATTGATATCAAAATACTTAAAATGTAATTAAAATTGATTGTTTTGTGAGCAAAAGTTCAATTCTTGATGGTATTTTTTTCAGAATGACACCTTTTTTCATTTATATTTTGATATCTGCTACTGATTTTTTGGTTTAAAAATTAGTATTTCATATTTTTCATATCAGAGCCTAATTTGTTGTAATATTTAATTCAGAATTTCAGCAGCAAATGTCTGTGAACGAAGTAATGGATTTTACCTGCCAAAAATATAATTGACGATTTGTTATAGATTACCTAAATGTGTACCTTCTTTGAAATTTTTTAAGTCTGCAAAATTTTTAGAGCTCCAGAACATAACCACTATAATTTGCCTAGGTAAAACGCGGTTATTGAAATTACAGTATAAATCAATGATATCTATATTGACTGACTGATATCTCTAATTATATTTTGCTATCAAAAGTTACCATTTAATATTAAAATGGCATTCCATACTAAACATTGCGAGCCTCTTTCACATATTGTGATGACGTAATTTGTAAAAAAAAGCACGGGTGGTTACTCTGTAAAATTAACAAATATATACTGGCTTCTTCGGGCAGTTAATTGTTACTTTAATGTAGTAATACAGTTTTACTTTCACAATTTCTTGAGTACCTTTACAATAACCATTGAGATATACGCATCAAAAATATTCTCCTTTTTAAATTGAGATTGATGGATTTTATATAGAGCAATAATAATCAATTAATTAATTAATTAATTAATTATTAGGTTGATCTTTTTTTCAACTTTTTCATAACTCATGTTATACAGTTCTGAACATTGCGGAAAAAATCATCGTGACTTTTCTAACTAAATACACTTACACTATATTTATATATTTTTTTATCTAACAATGCGAAGAAATGTTCTATTTTCTTGTCAGTTTATTTTGATTTATAAAATTAACTATAGACATTGACTTTGCCCTAATAATAGATGAGGATGTTAAAACGCGTGTTAGTTGTGTTAATTGACACGTGGTTTTGCACGTGTTAGTTGACACGCGTTTTCACATGTGTTAGTTGACATACCAATAATATCCTACAGAGGAATTGGTATCTATCATCTTCTGCAGCATGCAACTTTTCTTCCAGCACTATGCAAGTTTCCAGCCAAATATTGGAGCAGAAGAGCCCGAAGTCCTCCGCGATGGTCATTGGTCTCACGCGCATATTGATGTTCTCCAGTGAACTTTCATCTCTGCTCATTTTTGCATTCATTTCGGATGACAATCTGAAAATGAAACAATAGTTTTTACTGGTCAACATTTGGACATTTTTGGCTGAATGAAATGCTTGGGTAAATGGTGTAATGTTGACTAGAATGTACAAGTCCACACTTTTTTTGGCTGAATGAAATACTTGGGTAAATGGTGTAATGTTGACTAGAATGTACAAGTCCACACTTTTTTTGGCTGAATGAAATACTTGGGTAAATGGTGTAATGTTGACTAGAATGTACAAGTCCACACTTTTTTTGGCTGAATGAAATGCTTGGGTAAATGGTGTAATGTTGACTAGAATGTACAAGCCCACACACATTTCAGTTCTGCGCAGTCATATCGTCAGTTAAAAAAAAACACATATTAACTAAATTCGTGTCAGCATAAAGAAATTATTGATCAGTTGGGAAAATGTTTACCTAAAGGTCAATATTTTCTTACTGATCAACAATTACCAGGTATTGACTTAAAGTTAACGTAAGTATTATTGGCCATTAAGATAATGTTGACTTTGAGGACCAAAAAAAACGCATTTTGTGTCATTAACGAGAAACTGATTTTAAGCAGACGCTCATCCCCCCTCCCCTACCGAACAGGAAGACTGGATTGGCACGCCTACAAATACCATTAAAAAAGTTGAAGCAATTGAAGTGTATGGCTACTTTTTTCATCTTCAAAAATCTCCTATTTCAATTCATGCTGCCACACATCGGTGAGTATTGATTTGAAGGCCTCACCTGTCGGTTAGTTCTGTAATGCGCATGCGCTGCTCCTTGTCCCGGTGTCGCAAACTCCTCAGATCGTCTTCCTGTTGTTTCACTGAGCGCTGGACCTGGCTCAGTTCTGCAATTTTATCCTTCAGTATCACTTCAAGCTCTTGGATTCTTATCGAATACCGCTGAGCAATATCTTTCCAATTCCGCGATTCCGCAGCCGTCTGTGGTCGTTGCATAGATGGGTGTGGCGGATAGGATGCCCTTTCATAGCTTGGATGCGCAACAGCTGCGATCTTGGTTTGGCGGGTTGTTTCTGCTGTCACTGTTGCCTTTGAGTGTGGTCCGATTGGGGTTGCCGGAAATCGGTTCAGTGGCAAGTTCTCCGCCTCCTGAGACATGTCAGCCATTGGAGGATCTCTTCTTGGAGAATGGTTCTCATGGCGGTGGGGCTGATCAGGCCAGGCACCTAACCGTCCATTCTGCGACAGAGGTCGGCCCGGAAGTGGCGCAGTCGGTGGCCTCTGGCGGGCTCCACTCGCCTGTTGCTGCTGGACTTTGCCCTCGTTTGCTTTATAACACTGCTCCACTGGCTGGCGGCGGGGTGGCGCTGAGACAACTCGTAGCAAGGCCCCGCCATCCTTCTTTTCCACTTCTCTGTGGCGCGTCGCTTCCACTTCTTTCTTCTCTTTCCTTTTTCTTGCTGGACATGACTTCGGTCTATTTCTATGCATATTATTAGTTTTGCCTTATTTTGTTGTGCAACCTGCCGTCCATTTATTTATTTTGTTATTATTATTGTGGAATAACCAAGTGTGACAGGCTTCTTTCGTGTGCCTTAACAAGTACACCTGGTCTAGCTAAAGTAAAAAAGCAGCCTAATTTATCTGAATATCGAGATTCTCTGGTGCCGTGACGGCAGCAGCATCATACGAATTTTCCTGAATAATTCACTCAGTTGTTTTGTCTGAATACCGCAAACATAGTCTTTCGGGTGAATTTCGTGAAAACCTCTTTGGTTGTCTCTGGAGTCAGAAGGCGTTATTTTTGGAAACAGAAACTTATAGGATATCCTCCTATCTAAAAATCATAAAATATATGACTTATCTCAGAGATATAAAGCTTATCTCTTATCTCTATTATGTTACTCAGCTGAATTTGGGTTAATGCGAAAAGCGCTATGCGGTAACAACGATTATAAATTGATCTGATATTGGCTCGTACTAACCGATGTTCAATGGACTGATTCGGTGTTCTTATTGTGCTTTTCATGAATTATTTGAAAAGATATACCGAATGCTAGGTACACTGTCAAAACACTTTTAGAAAATAACGAGTAATTCCTCAGTCAATTTTTTTTCAGAATTGCCAGTTGAAAGGGAGTGGCTCTAGGCCACTTGGTGTCATGTATGTTACCATGAGCCCCCCCCCCCCAAAAAAAAAAAAAAAAAACGCAGCGAAAAGGGGGGATGGAGGTAATTTTCAGATCAGGTGTGGTCCGCGCGGAGTACCAATTACGTTAAAATGGGAGCAATTTTCATTCGGCACTCTATATTTCCTATATTAAATAGGGGGTCTTTTAGCACTGCATCCGCTTGTTACAAAAAGAGGTATTATTTCAAACTTAGCAATCTGCGTTTAAGGGTTGTTTTTAAAAGTCATGGGCACACATGTACGTGAGTTCGCCCCCCTCCCCCTCCCCCCTCTCCCCCTCAGGTGGCAGAAGGGGTGAATTTTTATCGGATATAAATGCATAGTCCGTTGGTTGGTGTCAATGGTTTTATTTATTTAATTATTTTATATTTTATTTATTTTATTATTTTTTTAGACTTCATTCTGCCAATAGCGGATCATTTTCATATCTGCGCTGGTATCTCATTTTCTGCACTTTTAACTCATTTTCTGCACTTTTATTTCATTTTCTGCACTTTTATCTCATTTTCTGCACTCGTATCTCATTTTCTGCACTCATATCTCATTTTCTGCACTCATATCTCATTTTCTGCACTCGTATCTCATTTTCTGCACTCGTATGTCATTTTCTGCACTCGTATCTCATTTTCTACACTCGTATCTCATTTTCTGCACTCGTATGTCATTTTCTGCACTCGTATCTCATTTTCTGCACTCGAATCTCATTTTCTGCACTCGTATCTCATTTTCTTCACTCGTATCTCATTTTCTGCACTCATATCTCATTTTCTTCACTCGTATCTCATTTTCTGCACTCGTATCTCATTTTCTGCACTCGTATGTCATTTTCTACACTCGTATCTCATTTTCTGCACTCATATCTCATTTTCTACACTCGTATCTCATTTTCTGCACTCGTATCTCATTTTCTGCACTCATATCTCATTTTCTGCACTCGTTTCTCATTTTCTGCACTCGTATTTAATTAAGAAGCTCACGATGAAACCTTCCCTTTCATACCAGCGAGCCCAGGAAAGTGACCCTGGCCAAGATGATCTTGAATAAGATGACACTTTTAACCGAATAGTCCAGCCAAATTTCGACACATGTAGAAATTAACGTCTTTTGACAGAAAACCTTTACGATGTAGATTTTGAATACGATGGCACTTTTTAAGGGACTGAAAGATCAGTATGAAATTTGAAAATATAAATAAACCTTAAATTAAATAGATGCAAAACTGTGCTCATTAAAACTGTGCTAATTCAACGGCGACTTCGTCAGCACAACATTAATGATTCTTAAACTTGGGTGGGTGTAAAATAAAGAAAGTAAAATTAACAGTCATGACAAACCCGATCTTCTGCATTTAAAAGTATTGAAGAATTATTTTGAAATAGTCCCCGAATGGTACATGTGAAAATAATTTTATTTTCAATATTTTTCTACATAGATAACAAATTCGGTGTAGTTATGCACATATATAGAAAAACACAACTCTCTGCAATAAACTGGCTCTGTGTAGGATATTGTATGGACGTTCATTTTCAGAATGATCTGTAAAACGGAACATGCAGAAGTGAGCTCAATGGCCTTCCACAAGTGTCCGGATCCAATACAAAGCAAAGCAGCCGAATGATCTATCGCAAGTATAACACAACCACACATAATCATGTCTTTGATAGCGGGGAAGAGCAGAAATAAACTTCTTTTACCTCTCAGACATTCCCACGCACTGTTCCGTGACAACTGTCGTTACGCAAACCAAAAACGGCCATGTCAGCTTATACCTATGGCGTTCGGGTAAATGCGATCAGCAATATTTCCGTTGTTATAAAACAGCTGACCTCTGATGAGATCTATGTGTTAAACACAAGGCGGATGGGCATTTTAAAAAGAAGTTCGGAATCCGCTCTTTTTCTTGAGTATCATTTTCGCGGAATCCCCAGTGGGTCTACTGACTAAAAATAAAAAGTATTATACACAATAGACCGAACCGACGAAGAATTTGGCTGTTGAACAACGGCGAGGTTTCAGTAGTGGTCACAGAACACAAAATGTACTGATCAATTCTTTATACGGGAGTGTATTGTCACGTGGGTGCGTGGTATTAATGGTGTTTTGAACATTCGCTGACGACATTTATTTACTCTGAGCACAGACTTATTAAAGAGGTGGATCCGTGCATGAGAAAATAAGCCCTAAGCAGATCGATTACCAGAGGGCGGACATTCTCCTGTAGGGATTATTACTGTACAGGGAGAGAATCTGGATCATGAGATATTTTGGTGAAGACAGTCCGTGCAGAAGGGGTACATACAATTTGACCAACCGCAATTTGACCAACAGAAATTTGACCAACTGCAATTTGACCAACCGCTTAATGGAAAAACTGACATTTGACCAACTTTCAGTTTTAGATATACATAACCTTATAAATCTAGGAGTTCGAGGTTTCGTAAAAAATATTTCAAAGAAGTGCTCATTTGCATCAAAGAGATGTTGCGCTAATCCCCTATCTGTCAATGAGTGTCATAAGGTTGAGTTCCACGTGTCCCGTTAATCTCCGTAATCCGGCGTTATACAAGGTGTTATACAAACAAACCCAGACCTGGTGGAAGCTTTAGTGTCATCTCAGGTACGTGTTTTATGTGAAGTTTTGAGAGGATATGAGATTACTACCATCCCGGTACATGTGGACAGTACTTTTACTTGCAGTGTTATAACTGTTTAAATGTTGCTTTTGTGGGAACATTTGTGATTGCTAATGTTTTACTGATAAGTGGTACGAAAAACAATAAATTATGAAGTTGGTCAAATGTCCGTTTTTTCATTAAAAGGTTGGTCAAATTGCGGTTGGTCAAATTTCAGTTGGTCAAATTTCGGTTGGTCAAATTTCGGTTGGTCAAATGTCCTACACCCGTGCAGAACTGTTATGCCAGAACAATGACAAGAAAAACTCGAAAGTGGAAGCTATGAGTAAAAACTGAGCATTGGCGTACCTACGTTTTTACGACGGGGGGGGGGGGGCAAAAATTCGTAACGGAGGGGGGCGAAGAATGCTATGGTCTCCAACTCTGAAAAGTGAGGGGGGGGCTGAAAGCCCTCCCCCGGTGGCTACGCCTATGCTGCGTTTTAGTGTCATAGAATTCAGCTAATGAAAATCAATATAGTCGATAACTTGTTGCAAATCGTCAGTTTCTATCAGTGTTATTAAGTATTCCACTTTCTCTTCCCCGCTCATCTTCACTTCCTTTTCCTGCTTTTCCTTGCCTTGTTTGTCGCTGTTTTCATCATTTCCATCTGCATTCAAAACCCTTTCTGCTATTTCCTGTCTCTTCTTTTGCCAGTGGTTTTTCCTGACCGCTTTACCTTGGTCGGGATTTTCTGCAATGTCCTTTTCTACAGTCTTTTTAAACTCACTAGCCGTAACCTCTGTCGCTTTTTGTTTCTGCCCCTCTGATGTGCCAGCCTCGTCGGCTTCTGCGTTTTCTTCTTCTTCTGATTCGTCTAAATCAGAGAGGTCACTTATGACAGCTTCCAGATCGATGCCCATGGGGTTTGTTTCAGTAATCTTTGGTGCCATGGTGTTGTAGGAAGGCAAGAAGAATGCTGGGCAAAAATTCCCCTTGAAACAGCCTTGCACGAGGTGAAGCAGCGCCATGAAATTGGTAAAAAGTTTCTCGCTTGCGTTTCCGGTTCCGCTGTTCTTAAAAAGCCAGAGTGAAAGAGCAACCTGTGTGGCTTCATTCAACGGCGGAACTACTTTTGTGGGTAGTTTAGTCAGATTATTATACAACACAAGTGCTTCTTCGATTTTGTGAAAGGGCGTCTCTGTTTTAACCAAAGTTTGTTGAACTGCTTTTTCTATCATTGTAAAATCCATTGTCCAAACTTTCTTGTCTTCGATTCGTCTTTTGCCGAAAATGGCGGTCCGCGAACGTTCGATCTGCTGCAGACGAAGGCGCGTCAGGGCGGGTACAGTGCTCGGCTTCTTTCTTTTTTTAGGCTTGTCTAACTTTGCGGCACTTGTGTACAACTCGCTGCATAAAGTCAAAGCCTCGGTACCTTCCGCAAATGAGGACTGCAATTCCTTCAGCATCTGTCGGCCCTTGCGGTCGTATACGGTAGAGCGAGGGTAAGGATGCTGCAGTTGGTGCTTGGCTGGTAACTGGTTCATCTCCAAGCCTAGTTTGATGTTGAGTGTGATGTCATGCACCTCTTCCTGGTTCTCCGTACTCATGTACTGCAGCAGGCACGAGTAGCTATCCAAGCCCTTGACTGGGTGTACCTCCAAGACATAGCCATCCAGCTCGGCGCCGTCCATGTCGTTTAGGCCGTTATGTAGCACTGTAAAGCAGAAGTTGTTTGTAAGCAGCACTATTTCCAAAAACACTAATAAATATTTATCCTAATGTTTTCTGTTTTCGTATATATATATATATATATATATATATATATATATATATATATATATATATATATATATATATATATATATATTTAAGATATGTATCTTTAGGTATGTATGCGGAGAAAGAAAGAAAGTAAGAAAGAAAGAAAGAAGGAAGGGAAGAGGCAGAGAGACAAACAGACAGACAAACAAACAGACAGACAGACAAACAGAGACACAGAGTAACTTTGTAGTTACCTGACAGGATCCAGCAGAGGACTTAGAGAGGGGAAAAGAAAGAAAGAAAGAAAGAAAGAAAGAAAGAAAGAAAGAAGGAAAGAAGGAAAGAAAGAAAGAAAGAAAGAAAGAAAGAGAGCGTGAGAGATAGAGAGAAGGAGAGAGAGAGAGAGAGAGAGAGAGAGAGAGAGAGAGACAGGCAGACAGACAGACAGAGACAGAGACAGGAAGAGAGACAGAGTAACTTTGTAGCTACCTGGCAGGATCCAGCTGCTGATCACTTCTGGGCTGATGTTATCTTGAGCATCGAGCAGGCATTTCAGTTCTTTCCGCATGGCTATCTTCTCTTCCTTGAGCAAAGCGGAGTTCATGCTCACCATGGCGTGTTCGGGGTATAGCGGATTGGGGTAGCCATTTACTAACTGAGACAGAAACAAATATAAATCACACAGCTGGCAGCAAATTTGGAACTTTTCCTCTACGATGAGTGAAATTCCCCCTTTCCCTACAAATATCCTACTAAATTAACGTTTGATAAATGTGAATACCTCGAGTCATAAATCCCGAGTTAAGTCAGCGGAGAAGACATGCTACATCTATTTTTAGTCTTATATTATGATTTTTAAAAGCTAAAGATCTTTATAAAATGACATGATTTTAGAAGTTCGAGATCAAGTTTTCACCAAATTTGGCTTCATCAGTCTCTTATTTAAATGACACTAAACTGTAAACCTGAAAAAGTTGCTTCCGGTGTTTCGGCTTCCTGATAAACATGTACAGTGTGTATTCCTCATCCGATTGCTTGATCAACATCTTTTTCAGCAGCTTGTGGGCAGAACCACCTAAATTATTCACAACCCAATTACACGAAACGCTTAACTAGTTTTATGCAAAAAAAACTTGCTTAAAATGTTCATTAACGTAGACTAAAATGGATAAAAATACCTCCAATGTTTTAATGTAATGTTATACACGTATAATGTACTTTATAATCAAAGCCTTTTTTTTTTTGTTTGTTTGTTTTTTTTTTTTTTTTGTTTTTTTTTTTTTTGTTTTTTTTTTTTATTCTTTGTTTTTATGTTTGAATCAAAGTCTAAAGTAGAACTTAAATCTAAATTTTTAAGTAGAATTTTGCGTAGAATTTAAAGTATTTCAGTAGAATTTCAGTAGTGTTCAAGTAGACTTTAAAAAAATTTCCAGCTATGAGGACAGGCCCTGCCTTGGTTCGTTTGTAGACATGGCAAAATATTTTCAGGAGATTTGCCGGATAAATAGCCTGCAACCTCTCTCACTTGTCACTACTGTACAGGATGCATGAACGTGGCTATGTGCATGACAGCACCACCAATGATACAAGCCCACGGTCCACTATGTACAGCTTGGAAGACTATGAGAATGGTGCAGACCTGACTGGGCTTATTCACATCGGAATATTTGCAAACGTATTTCAAAAAACATGGAGCAGTGATATAATCGAAAATTCGAGGCATTGTTCTCCATTTTTTACATGTATCTTCCAAACAAAACAACAAGACTTCACACACGTCAGGTAAACAAGTAAGCAATAAATAAATAACATCAAAAAACTGTACAGAAGACCATTGGTCACCACTTGATACCTTCATCCCAGGAACCTCTTTGTTTATAGCGTAATAAGGACTGAGTCATGGAGAAAGGAGGCGGTTCTGGAGAAGCGACAATAAATACACTATTTAGTAGATATTTCTGAGATATTTAGTCAGATAAAAAATAAAAGCACATGGAGAATAAAAGATGTGTGTTTTTATATGAAACACTTGTTTTTAAAAGTTTTTGTGTTTTTTTATATTTAGTAGGTAAATGCCTTTAAAAATAAATACACTTAATTTATAGGAGAGAGTAAAGCAAAATGGTAGATCCAACACGTGTGAAGGCAAAAAAAAAAACAACATTTAATAAATATTAGAGAACATAGTAACAAGTACTTTATTGGCATCTATTGTACAACAAGAATATCAGATGACGAAGAAAATTGCCCCAAGACTGCAGCTCAACAACAATGTGTTAACGTTCTTTTTTTTATAATTTATGGCCCAGAGGTGTAAAAAAAGAAATTGTCATTAACGTAGAAAGATGCTTATTTTTGCTGTGTAAGCTGCTTGGCAATTGACTTTTAGAACAATTCAGCTGTTTGAAAGCAACAAGAAAAAACACTTTAGTACCCGTCCTGGGTCCTGAGAGACCATTCGAATCCTCTCCGTTTGAAAAAAAATATTAAAAAAATTGTATTGAATGTGAACGTTATTTTCAAAAACAGTTTGATGCCTTAAATTTGCTCCCCCCCCCCCCACTACCTGCAGGGAGAATCTGGATCGCGTATGGGAAGACGGGAGTCAAACTCACAAACCTTTCTCTTGGGCCAATTTGCCCCCTCCTCCTCCCCCTCCCTTCCCCTCTCCTCGCTAGATTGCGTATCGACAGAAGGGAGTCAGACTCACAGACCTTTCTCTTGGGCCAATTCGACGCATTTTTCGAACTGCTTGGAGCGACTTATGGCCCTTGTCATCAGCATAGCAACTGCAGTAATACAAACAGTGGCATTAATAGAAACCATTTAACACACGCACACACACACGCACACACACACACACACACACACACACACACACACACGCACACACGTACACGCACAGTTCCAATATTTCGGCAAATTTCAGAAATAATCAAAATGTATTGAACAGTTTACCAACATATGACACAACTATGACGTCATTGTAAAACTTATACTAGGCGATTCCTGTTCTTCGCCTGTCAGTGTGACTGGCCGTTTTGTTGCATTTTAAGCGCATATTACTAGATAACTTATGCGGCACTATGATGAAAAAGGGAAGAAAACAGACATCAAATACACAGTAAGCAGTCATATAAGGCCAACATAGAATTATAAACATCCACCTATCACACTTAGCTACCATAAATCTCCCATAGATCCAGCTCCATTAGCCCCATTGTGACCATTATGATCATTGTGACCATTGTGACCATTATCGCGTTAAAACCACTTTTGCACCGTCACAAGAACGTCGTCACCTTCGCAGAGACAATTCATAACACACACTCATGCCCCTTAACACCAATCTCTTGGTCCCTCCTTAAGAAAAACACATGCATCAAAATATCTTTTTAACAAGGTATATTCGCTGAATTCTGACCTGTCTTTTTCAAAATCGCCCTTGTTTTAAATGACTCCGTCTCTTTGTCATTTTTCTTGATTTTTTCTTCTTCGGAGTGGCATATCTGTAAGAATAGCAATTCACTTAGATTGTTCCTTTTTTCTTTAAAAGCCATCCCCGTTTCTTTTCTCGGGTTGGTCTGTGACGAGATTTGCGATCGATCTTTTTGAGCAAGTTTTAAAAATTGAAAATAAAATAAAAAAATAGCAAGAAGCAAAACTTATTAAAATTGTGACCAATCAGCACAAGCTACAGGTGGATACTTGAAGACTTACCCCAAAACCACGACTCACCTACCCTCCCCCCTCACCCCCCCCCCCCCTCCACGCTTCTGCTACAAACACCCCGCACAATCTTTGCCCATGCTCGTCTATTCTATAAAAAAAGTTAAATATTGGGATAATAGTTCTTAGCAAAATATTGAGACAAGGTGTTTTATAGTTGGGCTTTGAAAGAACACTGTGAGAAAATAAAGTCACTGTTATTTTTTTATTGTTTGTTTTTGTGTTGTTGTTTATTAACACAATTAATGAAAATTACATGGTGTGTTCATTTTGTTGATTAGTGCGCTCCGATAAACGTTGAATTATTGTTTGGCCGCCATCGTGAATAATCGCGATACATAAAATTCTCTAGGGAGTTTACTTAACTGTGTATATATTTTGTGAAACAGAATGGTGGAAACAGAAGATTTACTTATTTAGCAAGGAATGTTTTCAAATGAAGCTCAGTCTCGACAAACTTGACAAACTGACAATATTTTTTGCCGTTTCAACGCTATCTGATTTGGATATTGTGTTTTCTCCGTAAATCTGCTTAGGCTCTGCCCCCCCCCCTACCCCCACCCAGCTAGCCATACAACAAACTCAGTTTAAACCCTACCTCCCCTCCCAACCTCACAACCTCCCGTCTCCCTGTTTACGAATACTCAGCCTGCTAGTCATGCACCGAACACAGCCCAAGTACCCGACGCCTCCACCTCCCCCTCTCCCACCCCGCCCATCATCCTCCCAGTATACGGATACACAGCGTCAGTGACCCCTCCCTATTTACGAATACTCATCCGCACTACCATCTGCGAATAATTAGACTGCAGGCTACATACTAAGCGCAGCCTGTGCCTCCCCACCCGCCCCCCCCCCACTCCCCACCCCCACTTTCAACCTCTTGTATATGGAAACCCAACCTGAAATCCCCTCCCTTTATGTCTAAACTCAACCTCAATTTCTCTGTTGATTAATTCAGGATCATTGCCTTCCAGTCTGGGAGGGGCGGGGGTGGGTGTGGGGATGAGGGTGAGGGGCACTCACACCTAAAATGGTTACCATATGTGTACATGACTTTTTAATATGACCCCTCAACGCGCATTGCCTAGGTTTAAAAAAAAATGCTCTCTGACCACATGCGGATACCTTTGTGAATTTCACTCCCTAAAAGCGGAGTATTAAATTTAATCAATAAAACACCCCGTTTTTATCAAATTGTATATTTATGAGTACATAGGCAGCTGCAACGCGCGTTACCACAACCGTAGAGCAAAAACCAGACAGACAGTTTCATTGAGAGGCACCTTTTTGTGCACGCGGGCTGCAGTTCCCAAAGAACCCTAACCCCCTCCCCTTGTGGGAAAAACAAGAAGTACTGAATGAAAATTGCCTCCCTTTTTCACGAAATTGGCACTCTGTACTGAGCTCGTATGGCCACAAATGTCCCCCTTTCACTGTTTTTGTTTGTTTGTTTGTTGTTTTTGTTTTGTTTGTTTGTTTGTTCTTTTTTTTGTATTTTGTTCTCTGTTTTTTGTTTTTTGTTGTTGTTGTTGTTGTTTTTTTTTTTGGACATGCATGATGCCCCCTCTCCAACCCAGACTTCCTGAGACGGCATGGAATTTATTTAATAACTTTAAACATAAATGCACAGATTAATTTTTAAAAAAAGTAAAGTATTACCCAGTCAAGGTAGCCTTCCACGGTTTTGCATATCCTGAAAGCAAACTGCTTTGAAGTCACCTTCTTTTCAATTCTATGCGTTGTCATGGTGATTCTTTCATTGGTTAGAATAGCTGTAGAAATTTGAATCTCAGCATGATTTTATGTTTTAATACACTTCTAGAATACGAAATTTCGATCTGTACTTCTAGTTTCCTCTCCTCTTCTTATCTAAGAACTTCTGAGTGTTTTTTACCCATATTTTTTCTTTGCGACAAGTCCAAGTAAATCCAGGTTCGAGGGCGTACTGTGGAGGGGCGTTAACCCTTGTCTTTAGCAGGCAACGCCGTGCGCGATTGTTAAAAACAGAATAAAGTGCATTTTTCTGTATAAAATAAGCAGAATATTTAATGACAGTTCCACTATATGTTATTTACATATGAGCAGGATTTCACTGAACCCAATATCATTTATTCTGTTTATTCTTTTTCTATGGTCAAGTAATTACACCTGAACATGTTCAAAAAGTCAGCTTTTAAGAAAGTTTTTTTCTCTCTCTTTAAAGTTAGCTTAAACAGAAAAACAATCTTGTGCACCCCTACACAGCATGAGATTAATTGATCCTTTATTAAATCCATGTTGTTTACACGTGACTGACCTTTACATATGTTATTGCTGTTCAAATCTCAAGTCATACAACAAACGGGCCTTATTCTGATCTGGATCTGACTACGCATGCCTCGAGGCTCAACAAACCCCTCATGTTATTTGACATCATGAAAAAGAATATGCCTTTGGCTGTTGTCCTCGATTTGAAGCGTTATATATATATATATATATATATATATATATATATATATATATATATATATATATATATATATATATATATATATATATATATATATATATATATATATATATATATATATATATATATATATATATATGTATATATATATATATATATGTATATATATATATATATATATATGACCAAAAATTTTCCTTTTGTTTCCGTTTGATCAGTTTGTTTCATCAACATAAATAAGTTAAAAATGTGTAATAACTAAACATTGTAGAAAATATTGTACAAAATGGTTATCAGTTTTTGCCAGTATTATAAAAAAAATGAGGTTGGCACAAGGATTGGTGGACTATGAGGCGATCAGTTCGTGAAAGGCTTAGAAGTGCATTAAATTAGACAGTATTTTTCAACAACCTTTTTTTAGAAGGTTGTTGGTGTATTCTGAATTCAGTATTGCACTTGGCACCCATGTGAATGAAATATAAAACACATTCAGCAAATATATATAAAAAACCAAAAGGATAAATAATTATTCTTTATCGATAAATTACAACATCAAAGTTTTAAAACAGTAATCAAAGACACCACTGTGACTATGGCAAAAGTTCATGAAAAGATCAATGGTTTGTTTATATATCAGCAGCGAAACGATCTCCAAAGGCGTAGGATGTTGTCCAGGTCGAGATGTTGTCCGGTAGAATAATTTCCAAAGTAGGGTATTGTCCAGTTGGAGATGTTGTCCGGTAGGATAATGTCCAAAGTTGGGTATTGTCCAAGTGGAAATGTTGTCCGGTAGTGTAATGTCCAAATTAGGGCATTGTTCAAGTCGGATATTGTCCGGTAGGGTAATGTTTAAGGTAAGGCATTGTTCAAGTCGGCTGTTGTACGGCAGGGTAATGCCCAAAGTAGGGTATTCTCCAAGTCGGGTATTGTTCAGTACGCTAACATCTTATGTCAGGTATTTTCTTATCGGGTATTGTCCTGAATGCGAATTTTGATATATGGAAAACGGGCTTCGGTCATGCAAAGTTGAAATGTATGTAAATAAATAACCAACAAGGACAATCTCAATTCAACATGCCTACTTTTATCTTTTTGATTGTGCTCATAGAATTGGCGAACAAATGTGGAGCGTGGTATGGATAAAGGATAAGCCCTTGTCCTATCTGATCAAACAGTGTTTTGAACGAGCACCGAGCACTAAGCAATTCACCTTTATACTGCTGTCGTAAATAGTGCCAGACTTTTTACAAGTGAATGACTTCATATTGTAATAAGTAGGGGCTAAACAATGGAATACAGGTACTTTACGACACCAGAACCTGTTTTCTATCTATCTATCTATCTCTCTATCTATCTATCTATCTATCTATCTATCTATCTATCTATCTATCTATCTGTCCATCTATCTATCCATCTATCTATCTATCTATCTATCTATCTGTCTATCTATCTGTCTATCTATCTATCTATCTATCTATCTATCTATCTATCTACAAGTCTATATGCCTACCTATCTATCTGTCCGTCTTTCTGTCTATCTATCTATCTGTGCAAACCACTCTAAACAGAACATTTAAGTGTGAAGACACATTCTTATTGAAATCAGAAGAATCTGATGTCTGTGCGTGTGCATCTGCATAAAAGAGTACTAAGACTCATACCGACGTGCATAATTAGTTTGAAACTAAACATTGTACAAAAATATGCCCAAGGCGACCATTTGAAGGTAGTAAAAAAACCCGATAACATTACTTACAATGTGCCTTTCTGTTATAATTTAAGCGTTAATTATGCCGAGAAAGCTCTGACGCAGGCTATATGCCTGGAAAATTTGATTTCAAGTTTGTCCTTTGCAATTGGTAATATATGACATTTTCACAAGCAGGTTAACCAGGCTAAATGTGGAATCTTTAAGAAACGCACGAAATTTCCAGGAAAAGCCATTCTCAAAGTTAGAGCAAAGACGAAAAATAACATAATTTTTGTCATATTTAGTCTGTCCCAGCAGGGATTTTCTTTCCCGTGTTCTAATGTGAATTGCAATTGAATGAGACTGTGTAATATCTTTAGTGCGAATTACAATCCAGTGATTATGTAAGATATTTGTCAAAACTGTTGAGACTAGCGTTGAAGCTGAATGAGAGCTATCAGTAAAAATTAAGAATAATTTGAAATGTCGATTTTATTATTGACTCTGCTAATATAACAATATTCCAAATCACAAGTAATTGATGAAATATTTCATTAAGCGTTAGCATAAATCAGTTATTTTACAATTATTGAACATTAATCAACTGTTGATACACAGCAGAACTGAAAACTGTTAACATTTGTTCTCACAGCTTTTTCAAAAACATGGGTTCTGTTGAATTTAAATAACTCAAACAACCTGTCATCATTTTGCGTCTTATGAATGGCTAGTCATTTCGCTTCTATGTATCGTTCATGTAAGTAAAAAAGAAGTGGCTAATCGCACCGCCATACCTGAGCTTAACCTCATTTTTTCTGACCAGTTTATATAGAATCAAATACATACCTAAAAATATCAAACAGTTTTTCGATCACACTACAGTCTTCTATTATTTACAATAATTTTTTTTTTTTTTTTTTTTTTTTTTTTTTTGCAAAACTGTTTGATCACACTCTGTTTACGGGACGATGCAAAGAATTTTAAAACTGTACCAATAAGCTGATCGAGCAAAGACAAAAAATGCAAACAGTCCGTCGACGAAATCATCAGTGCTCCCTGGTAGTTACTTAGCAGCTCGTGTATAAAAGAGCTCAATTTGTACTCAAACAACCACCAGAGGTCTTTGGCAATGGTGAAATCTACAGTTTTCATTTTAAAGCCAGGGACAACTGATTTGATTAGATTTGACAATTACTAAAGTCATTCGGAGGAAATAAAACGGAGGTTTTAGTGCTACTAAATAAAAACAATGAAAGAAATGTACTGTTTTTATGCCTCTTTTGAAAAAAAATTTACGAGCTTCATTTACAATACAGGTAGCAGTTAAATTGTCGTAAAGTTCAGAATGAGCCATTGGAATTGTTTGGTTGAGGCTGATCATTTTAGAAAAAGTAAAACTAAAGTAGATCACGTTTTTAAACGTTTACTTTTTGATCGTCTTTGCTATTCATAACTAGAATTTTTAAAAAATCAAGAACAACAATAAAATCGTGTCTCGTCAAAGATCATTTTACTTCGAATACTGCAATCTGTCTTGGAAATAAAATCAACCCAAATTCTTTGAGAAGTGAGTGCCATTATAGCAATAAGATTTTAAATCATGTTTGGCCAGATAGATGGTCATCATCCGAAGCTAATAAATTCCTAGATAATGTGTATTAAAATAACATTACAAATGCAGCCGAAAAATCTTCATTTCTTTGTGAACCAATTTTTGGATACACCATTAAGAGATAGTTTTTAGAAATTAAAAAGATGCCAAGATTTTGGTGAAATCGGAATATTTAGCTGAAAGCAAAATAGCTTCCATAAAAACAAACAAAAACAGAAAAAAGAAAAGAAACAGGCAAAGACCTGATATGGTAATCTATTTAATCTATCCAACCCTAAACAAAGTAAATTGATTTAAAATGCCATACGTTCAATCAAGAAAATAAAAAAATCATTAAATTGCACTAAAACATCTGAAGAAATTAATTGAACTAGTTTCATGACAAAAAGCATAGATAGAACCATACATAGAATTGGAGTTATTAAATAGGGACCCTTTAAAAGTACCCTCACCCCAACCCTCTCCCCCTCCTCAGGGTGCTTTCTGCTATAATCTCTTAGCATATTATGTTTTTGAAGGTACGGGCAACCGGGACCGGGGTTAACACAAGACTGCCTTTAAGCAGCTACCTTGGAGTCATTTTCAACGGCAGCACTCTGTATGGAATCGAAGAAAGTGTTAACAATGTGTTCTAAAAACAACAATGCACTCATCAAAGCACAGTATGTGAAAAATTTCCTATTTCTTTCTTTTTTCTGTACCTTTAAAATATCCATGTGAAATTAAATAGTTTATCAGATATCAATTACAAATGTTATAAATCGAAAAAATAACTAAACAGTGATTTACTTTTAACAAGCTTAGTAATGTAGTGTAAGTGTAATTAAACTGTTTTAACAGACTTTATGTCAACAGAAAAATATCTTAATGAGCTCTTTAGATATACAAATATTATAGAAAATTTACTGACAACACATTTCTCTGTGAAAGGAAAAACCAAAACCTTGATATATCCATCGACGTCAACGAAATCAGATAAGCTCTCTGGTATGTCTAGAGCTGCTCGTTAGCTTAGCACAGAAAACGCGCTTTACATCAAAACAAGCTCAGGAGTCTTTCACAATGGTATAATCTGTAGGTTTGCCTTAAACCCAGGTACAACTAGTTTCAGAATGTGGGAAGAGATGAAAAGTAAATTTTAGTCCCACTAATATTTAACATTTACAGAAATCTTTCATGCTTTTTGAAACAGGTTTACGAGCTGTAATTATAATACATTTCAGTGAAATTTCAGTGAAATGAAATTTTATATACTTGTTTATGTAAACCATCATATAATGCTTGTTTAGAATAATCACCAAGTAAAGTTTTCTCATCAAACATTTCACCTAAAACGTAAACCAGGAAACTTACAGCAAATAAAATAAACAATTATTAAAACTCAGCTTGACCACCATATTCCCTGAGTTTTGTAGTGATTTTTGTTGTTAGTAAATAAACTTTTACCACAAAATCTAATCAGCTGAAACTATTTGTTGTAAGCTAACATCGTCGTTGAAAAATATTAGATTGCAGAATTTACAAAATTCATGTCACAATGGTCAGTGCTGAAGCATGTGGCAAAATATAACCTCACATCCCTACGGCGCTGGAGGCCAACTGCGGCGAGTAGCCATGTCAACAAAATTCATCGTCGCTCTGCTCTAATAAAGGATTTAAGGCCATGGGATGTCTGTCAAATGAAATATCTTTCAATTGTTTTGGTTTCAACCAAAACCACATCCTTGTAACTTTGAGTATCTACACTATGTACTTAGTGTACTTAATGTATCCATAGTAGCATAAACATAATGTAAATCTTTTCACAAATATAGCATCGTTTGTTAGTTGAATAACGCTGACGTGCAGTTTTACATATACTGGTTTTAATTTTACAAATTGTGTCACCTCGCCATTACATAAATTACTGAAATTTCAAACTTAAAATGGTTTATTTTATTTTTTTAATTAGCTTCATAACATTAGGCATTAGAATCTTAGAATTTAATAATCATACCATGATAAGGTTGGCAAAACAACGCTAAAAAGATGCATATTAGAAAACTTTAGTACATTCGATATGTCAGCTGGTAACAACTCACCGAAGTCGGGATCGCCATCGCCGAAGAAAGCATTGCACCCCGTCCCACAGTAGTGACTCTCTGATTCTGCAGTCATTTGTCGCATATCTTCCATGTTGCACTTTACTTCCATAACCTTAAGTCAAAATCAAAACAGATCTTTAGTTAACGTTTAGTGGGCAGTTCTTATAATTTTGTTCAAATTATAAAGATGTTCGGCTGTCTGTAAGACTATACGCATTTCGTGTTGGGGCACTGATCTTTTATTGTAACACAATGGCATCAGACAAACAATGATGTTTGCGTAATTACTGCTGATTAATTACTGTAGCTATGTCATTAAGAATCTCTAATGTTTTTTGATAAAAAGACTTATTTTATACTATATGCCCTAGATGATACCGAAACTCTCCTGAAGATGTAATGGTAATTTTGATTAGGAGTAAACCAAACATAGGCAGGTTATCCGGAATGATTTCCTCCGTTTAATTAAAGTTTAGACCAATAGCAAAATAAAATAATTGTAATTAAACTGAAAGTATTCTGCAATAAACAAATTTACGCTGGTATTAATGTTCAATCATAACGTGTCAATTTGACATCGCTGTTGAGGTCACATTGCAATAATGTTTATCCATGTACTATCCTAAATTGAAAAGTAGTTTTTTAACATATACCAAGAATCAACTGGTCTAAAGACACCACGGGATTTCCTTGTAAAAAGCTAGCCAAAATGAAGACACAGCTTATTTGAAACGTTTTTAACCAGACCGTATCTTGCGTCTCTATTTAAGAAGGAAGGTTGTAACCAGCTGTCGCAAAACATGTATGCTTTTACTAGCTTTGGTGAAATTACATTTTTACAGTGCTAAAAGTGCTAAAGTGCTAAAATTGCCATATCTTAAACTATAAACATTTCATCACGTTATTACAATATACATAATTTAAAATAGCAAATAGCAAAAACAGGTCCATTATTTTGTGATTTACAGTACTTATGTCTTTATTTCTTCCAGTAGGATATCCTTAAAATACGTTTAAATTGCGTTCCAAAATTATCAAAACAAAAATCGTTTTTATATAAACTAGCTGGCTGTATCAGAATATTACACATTATTGCATTAGATTCAAATCCGGAAAATAAAAAAACAAAACTGGTAGAAGACTCTAAATCAATTAATCATTGTAATCAATTGATCAACAAACTAATTAATTATCATTAATGTTACAATAGCTAAGCTAAGGATTTTTATGTGCATAGATATTACGTTTTCTCGATCATTTCATGGTTTCTGTTGAATTTACTTTATTTAAAGTGAGAAATAATGATTACAGTAAAATTCTATACAATAGGACCTTTTCAAAGCAAGTCCAATTCTATACAATAGGACCTTTTCAATGCACCTGCTTCTTTGAGCAGACGCTGGAATGAGCATGTAAAGGTTAACGGGTGACTTAAGTATATTTCCGCAGACAGGCAGAGAAATATTTAAAATCGCAACTGTCTAATGTTAAAATTTACATGTCAAACGCCGCCATTAACACAGCTTTGAGTTGTCTATGAGAACATAAACATCACCATACATTACTCCCACCGATTCGTCAATTCGTTGTTATCAATTCAATGGCACTTTAAATCATGTAAATGTCTCATTACATACAACGGCTATTCAGTCAGGTCAATTTAAAGAACTTTTTAACACACGTAAAACACAATTCAGTGTAAACTTTAAAATTCGTGTCAACAGCAAAAGGAAAATGTTTGCGCTCCGCAAAATTTTTAAGGATAGGCTGTCTATATTATTTGTACTTGCACTGATGTTCGCATTGAATTTGTTGGTTAATCGCAGAATTTATCGTAAGTTAAAGTCAAATGTGCTGGCTAATCGTTGAATATATCCTAAATTAAAATCAAAATTTGTTCTTAATCGTACAAGATATTCTAAGTTAAAATCAATTTTGTTGCTTAATCGTAGAATATATTGTAAGCTTAAGTCAAAGTTGCCCGTTTCCTTTATATAAGTCAAGAAAACAATTGAAGACCATTTGGGAAATGCAGCTTTATTTTACTGTTTTATTATAGGTCACAGCAAGTCAAAACTAATTGGGATGAATTTTTAAAATATGGTGGCCCTTAAAATGGCTCTTAAAATACAGGCATTTAGAAAATATTAAACTTCACTTGTTAAGCAGTATTATTTTCAGTTACATATTGTTAAAACGTAATTCTCAAAAAACCTAAATCTTCAACTGGCAAAAATTATTGTGTAGAATAATACAACATAACAGAAGATTTCACTAGAAGTATTTAGTCTAGCTTTTGTCACTGTATTGCAGGTTATTTAGGACACAACATTTTGTATGTCAGTGTGACATCAAATTCAGGAAGAGAAAATGCAATGGAAGAGGATAAAGAAAAGATACAGCAGACACCACCCTCATGTTCATATGTAAAGAGGAAAGAAAACCTGATACGGCAATGCCAAATATCCTACGGTAGAACGTACTACAAGTCCTTACTAAACTCACCACAGAATATTCTAAAGATCTATACTAAGAATATATACGTAGATGATATAAATAAATTGCTACTGTGTGTTCCTTTTAAGAGTGGATCCAGTACATTTCTGACACTCATTGCGCAAGCGTCACCCGGATACACCAAATTCAAGAATATCACATCTAGCCTATATAGGGAACAGAACAGGAAAAAAGTAGGTATATATAATCTGGCATCATTTTCTTTACAAGGGATAAGATGGCGATTGAGGTTATATCACAAGGTCGTGGTTGTCCGGCATCCGTTAGTGCGGGTGTTATCCATGTATGCTGATAAATTAACACAAAGAAAGGGAGTAGTAAATTCATGCCAAAGTAATTACATTAAAGGCGGTTTTGCTAGGAAAATACTACTACATGGACGAAAGAAGCTGAGTTATCGCGACTGGAAGTGTCCGGATTCTGTGACCTTTTCTGAATTCTTGGACTTCTATTCGTCACATGCGAAACAGCTTGCTTCTGATGTGCATTTAATTCCCAACAACAACTGGTGCTTTCCGTGTCATATAGATTATAACGTCATATTAAAGTTAGAGACAAGTTTCAGTGATATTAAATATTTAGTCAAAAATTTTCTGTCATCAAACTATCCAATAAATATCCATAGAAACAGAGCCCTGAGTATTTTATATAGCAGAACTAAAACGAAAAGCATGTTTTGGTCTCAATATTCTAATATTAGTGCCGGAAGCTATGAAAACCTTTTGAGAATATATGATCAGGATCTAAAACTATATGGCTATGATTCCAACCTTAACCATGATGGACTTTATACACACTGCCAAATTAAAACTAGATCGAAAAACTATGTTTCAAGTAAGAGCTGTTGTTGATATGGAGAAACTGCCTTTTTTCAAGTAAACGGGATTGGTAATATTATTGACGAGCAACTAAATCTTGACATATGATTAACAGTTTCGTAATGATACATTCATTTTAAATAAGTCAGTTTATACTTTGTAACATTACCATGGTACCGGGAGTTGCCGAAAAGAAGCCCCCTCCCTATATAAAAGCTCCGGGGCTCTTATTAGGAAGCTGTTTCCCAATAGAAGCTCCGGGGCTTCTATTTGGAGTTAAAATAAAGACCTGAAAAAAATCGTTTCCTAATATAACCCCCTCCTTTCCTGCAAATCTTTTTAGAACTCGTGTTTACTCGCAATGCAGACACGGTGCACTTAATCCTTTGATATGAGGCAGCCCTGAGACATGTTCTGTGTCGTTGCTTAATTCTGTGCTTTGCACAAGGCGTACAGACACCCCCTTCCCCATTGCCACCGTTACTCCGGAGTATTACTGGAAATATAGTGGGCTGAATACCGAAATGGCGGCGTGATGTTTTCCCTCCTTCCCTGCAAGTCTTTTTAGAACTCGTATTTACTCGCAATGCAGACATTGTGCACTTAATCCTTTGACGTGAGGCAAACCCCTAGACACGTTCTGCGTCGTTGCTTAATCCTATGCTTCGCACAAGGCAAACCCCACTCCTACCTTAAGTCCGGAGTATTACCTTTTTAGTTGCTGTTGTTTTTGTGTGTGTTTTTTTTTATATTTTTTTGTACCGATATCCGCAGTGCTTTAATAAAAGATTGATGGTAATTTTTTGCAATAAAAACTTATTGACAACCCCCATCTAAAAATAGAAGCCCTGGGGCTCTAATTAGGAAACTGTTTCCTAATAGAAGCCCCAGAGCTTCTGTTTGGTTTCTAAATGAGCGCCTGAAATTGGCCAGTTTCCAAATAGAAGACCTGGGCTTTTTTTCGGAAACCCCCTGTATTTTAATTACAACTAACTGCAATACGAGTGGTTGCTGGATGTATCTTTAGCATAATATTACTTTGCAATAACTGCTAAAAATAAAATAAAAGGGGTATCGAGGCACCACACACTCCGAAACTGTAATATTTTAACTAAACATCCTGTGGAAGAAATAAACAAGGAAAACAGCGACTGTGCAACTGATCTGACACTCTCTTCCACCACTCCCCTTCCAGATGCCTGCTGTCTCTATGGCCTAACCATTAGACGTTTATGTGAAAAACTAAGTAACAGTCCGGTTAGAAAAATTAATTTCAAACGAGATTTTATTATCGCCCATCAATTGTTTGCATTCGTTATTAATGACTATATTGCTAATCGTCTTCGCTGTTTTCGTTATCGTCATCACTGTCATCATCTTTGTGTCGTGACGTCACCGGACGCTGTTGCGTCCATCTTTTGCGCCTTGTCTATCTTTCTTGGGTGTTCTTCTTACCGCTTGTGGCGGTGGTGGTGGAGGAGATGGTTCCTTGCTGTGAGGTGGCGGTCGTGAATGATTATCGTTTGGCTCTATAAATGAAATAATTTGGGCTGAATTTTAATGAATATATTTTCAAACTAATAGAAAGATACTGCCAATGAGTAATGAATTGCTACTACACGCCGTCTGGAAGTCCTGTTATTCATGCAAAAGCATTATTTATTTATTTATTTATTTATTAGTAGCTGCAGTATCTGCAGCCACTAATAAATAAATTCTAATTTCAACACAAAGCTATAGGCTATTGAAATTGAAAGTGGCATAGACTTATTGCCTGAATGCATAGCCCAACATGGATTAGGTTTTCACAGCAGGCAAACATGCAGAGATTTTGGCTGTCTTGAAAGCAAAGCTGAAAAATACTTGTTTGAAGATAGGAAATGTTTCCCATCTGATGCGAATCTACGTTTTCTTTCTTCTGCCAATGGCATTGCGGCCAATGTGTACCTGTAAAACATTTTGGTAGTTCTCTTTGTAAAATGCATTTTACAACTTTAATATAATTATTACTAAGCATCCCCAAGTATTATTACAACATAAATGTTTAGATTTTGTGATATGTCTATGCAGACTTCTGAAAAACAGCTGAGCTTCTGCGTCTTAATGTGTTAAATGATTTTCAATGACATTATGCGTTCTCCTGTTTGATTCGCAATCCTGCCGTGGAAATTTGCTTGGGCAAATGCTTATGCATAAGGAAAGGTTCGTATAGCTCTGTGTAGTTTTGATGCAGTGTAGTTTAAATTTTTGTTTAGATTGAGATAAGTTTCCACTGCACTAAGTAAACATGGGCTGAATTCCTTGATAAAAATATTTAATGCAAGCATGAATTCTTTAGTATAAAATATTTAATATGATCATGAATTTCTGAATGTAAAATATTTAACATAAGCATGAATTCTTTTAAGCAAAATATTCAACGCAATATATTCCTCACATTTAATGTATGTTGTTAGGTCTCTTTGTTGTAGCTTTGATGCCTATAAGACAATAAAGCATTGTAAAATGAAATGCATGTCCAACGATACAAAATGCTCCATTTTCTACATGTAAAGTCTGGCAGTTCTGTTCAATAACATCACATATCATCACAGAACATCATATAGCATCACATATCATCACATAACATCACATAACATCACATATCAAAGTTGTAATTCTGAAAAGTAATAAATCGTGAGTTGTTATATTTGTGTATAAAAGGATTTCCTGGAAAGAGCACCTTTTAATGAAGACCGCCATTGTTTTGTCTTTGCCATTCCATCCTATTATAAAACAGCCTGTAAAATAAGACCAACTGTAAATTAAGATTCCTGTGGCTGGTTCCTATAGCGGTCTCAACTTTAAGGTCAACCGGTACTTGCATTGTTAATGTGCCCATATTTGAAATAAATTGTTTATTCCCCTTACTATTATTGAAATGTTGTCTGTAAACTCAATTTCTATTGCATCTTCATCTATTACTTTGAAGTACAATGCTGATATAGCACATCTGTATCGTGGTGGTTGAAGTATTCATACTGCTAATGCTGTTAATAGGTCACAGCCAGTTATTACACATGCGGCTGAAATGGTCAAATTTCGTGATTAGGAATTCGCCATCACAGTAACAATATTTCATTTAGTGTTTCCGCTTCCCGCTTGGATCCTTGCATAGGGCTGGGTATACTTCAGAGCGCATTCTGGAGCGTTCTGGCTGCCCCACTGTGTGACCACCCAATATCTGACATGTTTGTAGTCAAGGTCATGACGCTTGTAATTTCCAGGATATTTATAGCCTGAGAAAGAAGTACGGTTTACTTAACAGATAGTTATACATGAAGTGGCTTGAGTGCAAACCATATTGAATGCCGTTGTCAATTTGTACGTATCAAAAATTATTTAAGGTATCTAAAATTGAATTTTTAACAACTAAAATTGTATTTTCGATAATTTGAAATATTTATTGATATTTAAAATTCCACCTTTTTGTGTTTGCATATTCAAGTAATTTCAAAATGAATTATATATATAAAAATAAATCTCATTTTGTATCCATAAAACTTAATTTATAATGTAATATTCAAGTTAGACGACAAAATGCGATTCAGGTATCATTAAATAATCGTTGGTATTTAACAGTTGGCATTACGTAGGAAAACGACATTAATAAAAAAAGCTCATTCAATGGTTGACGAAGAAACATAAGACCAGAAGAAAACATTTGGATCTAAAACTGTAATTAGTTTTAGATATATCGAGAAAACAATAATATACGTCATTTAATTCTGCTCTACTCACTAAACTCATTCCTTTGATTAAACTTTCTCACACACCTTATTTTTTTTCAACATTTCTCATATTTGAGCAATATGACCAATTTAAGTACAGGTGTACATCTGGATAGGACCAAATGGGACCACTTTTCAAGTGGAACCACTTTCCAACAGCCATGTTCTAAATTCCCATTACACAGAACCCAAACAAATAGAACCCAAAAAATATGAACAATGGTGGATTTCACTGAGCTGTGGTGGTTACCCATCTCCGGATAATGTCATATTTTGTCAATCTTTTTATATAAGCCGAAAATCTTGGTCAAGTAATAATGGACCATCGTTATTAAACACATTAAATCTAAGGAATAAAAATTTAATATTAAATAAAGGAAAGTATTTAAGAACACTTTCTGCCGTAACCTGGTGGACTTTTCATTACAGAATAAATTTCATTATTTTCTACATTTTGTACAAAACAAAAGGTCATACAAAGAGCCTCAATAGCTAGTTTCACTAACATGACTCGGATCATGTTGTAGCATTGGCTGCAAAGTTCCTGTGTGAACTGGTAGTGTGATGACAGAGATTTCTGTATATACCTGTAGGTGACCAAATGAGTTCCATTTTTTATCATCTATCGCCCTTGCAGCACATTCCTTTGCTCCTGTAGTACATACCCGCCCTGTAGTACACACTCACAGCTTGACCCTGTAGTACACACCCAACCCCTGTAATACATCCCCCGCCCCTGTAGCACATCTTCGCCCTCTAGTACATCCCCGCCAATGTAGTATATACCCGCCCCTGCAGCATATACCCCGCCTCCGTCCCTTTTATTAAAGCTCGACTCTGTAGTACATACTCCACCCCTGTAGTACATTCCCCTCCGTAGCACATCCCCACTCCTCTAGTATACACTATAGTATACACCCCGCCCCTGTAGTATGTACCCCGCCCCTGAAGTACATACCCCAACCCCTGTAGTACATACTAGGCCCCTTAATCACAGCTCGACCCTGTAGTACATCCCCACACCTGTGGTACATTCCCAGACCCTGTAACACATACCCCAACCATGTGTACATACCGAGCCCTTGCAGTACATCTCCACCCTGGCTTTGCAATCCCCTGCAGTGTATCACATCAATCTTCCCTGATCAGTAAAGATTCGTAGGGTGCCATCGATGGTTTTTAAGTTATAAATTTTTAAATTTAAATAAAGTTTTAAATTTAACCAACTAGGCCAGACTGCGAAACATTTTTGTTTCTGATGTTGCTCTTTGCAAAAACATTTGATTATACGTTGTCACTGACATCAGTTCATTAAAAAATTCCATGAGATTTTATTTTTTTAAAAGACACCATACATTTCTATAAAAGACAGCTTTATTTTCGGTGATTACCAAGAATCTAATGCAGGGAGTCACATTGTTTATTTATTTTATATACAGTAGATAATGTTAGTTAAGGTGGAATGGGTGCAAATAGAAAGTTACAAATATAAAATAAATTAATTCGCATTCATATCAAGTTTTGATAGTATATTCTAACTACAGTGGAACCTCGGCATCGGACCACCTCCCTATTGGGATCACCTCTGAATTAGGGCACATTTTCTTCGGTCCCATATGCGCCCCATAGACTTTAATGGTTAAGAAAACTCCCAATTGGGACCACCTCGGATCGGACCACTTCGGGCCACTTTTTTCGGTCTCGAGCCCTAAAAATGCCTGAGATCGGACCACTGTCAGTTAGTAGATAAACCACTGTATTTTTGCGGCACATTACTTACAACACGGAGCATGTTGCCGTCTTAGATATTGTTGCTAGGGATTAGAGTAGCTAGTGTGTAACCAGATGGGGTACGGAAAAATGGCAACGGAAATAATGGCAACGGAAAATATGGCAAGTGGAAATAATGGCAACGGAAAAAATGGCAAAGTGAAAAAAGGAAAAAAATGGCAAATTTTGCAGGTTTCACTGAAGTTCAGTCGAAACAAAGAAATCGCCTACCTTGACTACTCAGGATCAAAGAAAGTCCAATCGAAACCACTTAATGCAACTTGATGTCAGGGTATTTGGGGTGCAAGCAAAAATGGCAAAACGTAATCCATGTGTGCGACACCGTTAATCCTTTGGATGCTCGGGTGCCAACGTAACAATACATCTATTTGGGGTGCATCAGGCAAAACTTATTCGCTGTGTGCACAATGCGGTTAATCTTTCGGATGCTCGGGTGTCAACGTAACAAAACATTTATTTGGGCTGCATCAGGCAAAACTTAAACCCTGTGTATACAGTATTGCTGATCCTATGGACCTTCGGGTGCCATCACAGCAATACATTTATTAGGGGCGTTGTCTAGAATGAGCAACATGCTCGTGATATTAAAATAAATTTGACAATTGTGATAAAATTTTTATTTTGTTATTTTGCCATTTTTCCGTTTTTTTTCACTTTGCCATATTTTCCGTTGCCATTATTTCCACTTGCCATATTTTCCGTTGCCATTATTTCCGTTGCCATTTTTTCCTACACCCAGGGGCTAAGTTTTGTTATCTATACGTTTGTACCTTGTCTGAACTATAGCGGCTGACAATATACAAACCCAAGACAGCTTAATTTATGTGGTGCCTATTCTTTTAGTATCTGAGCCGAACCAAATGCCACCGAATTCACGATGACGATTAAATGTCAATTTAAGTACATAAAGGTAATTTAAATAAGAAAAAATGTCAAGACTTTCTTAAAATGAAAAGCAGAGAAAAGCTAATAGAAAAAGGAAAGACATAAGTCTCAACGACAAAACTGAGATAATTAATGTGTTTGGACATCAAACTTGAATCTTCAATCAACCCGCAAAATTTAACCGAAGTAGGACCAAGTCTCCCAAATGGGACCACCTCTGAAATAGGACACATTTTATCCGGTCCCAAGGGTGGTCCGATTTCAGAGGTTCCACTGTATATCAAAACTACTCCATTTACTGCCTGTTTTAATAAACAGTTGGATGACTATTCTTCCTTAAGCTCGATAACTATTCTTCCTTAAGCTTGGATGACTTTCTTCAAACATGGATTTCAGAAGTTAAAGGGAATTGTACATATTTGTATATTTGCCTTGAGTATACAATCACTTTCCTTTCATTTACGCAGCAATTTGTTGACAATATTTAGGCTTAGTGAACAGGCAAATAGAAGGTTGTTTAGGTCTCGTTTACTTCTTTGAGTGCGGCTATTCACAAGTCAGCGTTGTACTGGAGACCCCTGGCTTGGGGTTCTCTCTGCAAGCAGGCCTAATGAATTAGCCCGAGGCCCTTGACGAACTGAGCAGCACCTTTCATTGTAACCTTATATTAACTTAGAAAATAAAAAGTAAAACCCTGCTAAATATGATCCCATATATCCAATTATTTAGTGACAACTTATTCAGCATAGCTTTGAAGACTAGTATTTGACTTTACAAATTTAAACTGAAAACTTTCTTTTTTTGTAAATTGAGGCTCTTGAATAAGACGTCGATTTGAAGGTTATTTCACTGTATTAGACGGGTATAAAATACATTGAACGAAACATTCGTGCTGAGTCAAATAAAAAAATGTATTAAATGTAAAAAAAAATGTATAAAAAATGTGGATAAATAAGTAATTTGAGACATTCATGAATGAAATAAATCCATAACATAAGGTTCTGTGATATGTTCCTTTTGTTATAGTTTTACAAGGAATGCGATGACAGCTTGCAAGGTGGAATGGTTATATCCACAATTTAAACACTTTTGGGCAGCCTCAGAATGTATAATCGCTGATACTAATCAATGATTCAATTGGGTGATATTTGGCTTTTTTCAAATTTACATTATCTACGTTGACTTGTATATTAATATTTCGACTCCTCTATTCTATCTGTTCTACCGAAAACAACATAAACTCACCAATCTCGAAATCTGCTGTCTGTTTACAAATGAATCATCCGATATTACTGAACTAAAAAATTGTGAAAACTTAAGAGAAATCAAAACATTTTAGATACTTTAAACTCTAAGTTTTAAGTTGATAGTTTGAATGTTGTGACGTCACGTCAGCATGCCGACACAGAGACGGACGCTGAAAACGCCTCCGGCAAAAGCGGCCCGGCGTCTGTTCCGAACGGTGCCCCAGTATCTGGCCTGGATCAAGAACTCAGCCGATCACGTGCGCGAGAAAGAGCATGGCTCCAAGAAAGGCGTCGCGAAATTAGCCCGCCAGCTCGCCTCACGTGTCCTCATACGTGCACGCGCTATGGATACTTTGTTCCGGCAGTATTTTACCATGCCAGATGGATTTCCGCGGAGAGTGGCCGTGCAGAAACTGCTGGTGTTTAACAAACCCAGAGATTATACGCTGAGGTTGCCTGTCAATCAAACAGGGCCGCTTAGAATGTTTCAGGTTAGCCGCGCCTTTGTCTTTGGACAAATGAAAGATATTTTTTTAAAATGAGAAGACAATTATCAGCTTCATCTGTCTAAATGAGAAAATCTAAAATGTAAATGCATTTTGCAACATATACGCAACTTTCGATCTGCGAAGACTTTCTGACATGTGAAAATCATGAAATTTCATTTTCTGTAAAAGATTTCAAGCAAGAATCACTTCTTTTATTCGCGGTTGATATCTTCACATGTATTTCCACCTGCTGGCGGTTGTCCCTCCAAGTGGCCTGCTTCCTTGTGTTTTCAGATGTTCGTGCACCCCTCCACACCCCCTCTCCTCCTCCCCCCTCCCGTGATCTGTTTTCATGCGTGTTCAGATTCCCCTCGCCAATTCCCGTGATCTGTTCTCGTGTGTTTTCAGATGCTCGTTAGCCATCAACGTGACCTGGAGTTTTTCCGTTGATGATTTCGCTTGTATGTTCAGATGCTCGTGGGACACTCCCGCGACCTGTTTCCATGAATTTTCAAGTGCTCGTGGGTCACTCCCGTGACCTATTTCCGTGTATTTTCAGATGCTCGTGGGCCACTCCCGTGACCTCTTCCATGTATTTTCAGGTGCTCGTGGGTCACTCCCGTGACCTGATTCTGTGTATTTTCAGATGCTCGTGGGCCACTCCCGTGACCTCTTCCATGTATTTTCAGATGCTCGTGGGCCACTCCCGTGACCTCTTCCATGTATTTTCAGATGCTCGTGGGACACTCCCGTGTCCTAATTCCGTGTATTTTCAGATGCTCGTGGGCCACTCCCGTGACCTGGAGAACAATGAGTCGATGTTGCGCCTGAACCAGTCACTCACCCGTGAGGTGAAGTGCGTCCTGCGGAGGCACCTCAAGCACCTCCTCGACGACGAAGATTACGTCAGCCCAGGCAGGATCAACATGTGGCTCGTGCCGCGTAAGAGTCTTCTTCTTCTTCGTTTCTCTAACCATCACCACATCATTGTATTTCAGTTGATTTTAAAATTCTCCTTTTATTTATTATCATAATTATAATTATTTTGAGATTGAAAAATAATTTTTGAATCGCTTTATAGTGAAAGGATATACATTATTTTCGTCATTTTGGAACAACACAGGACACTAATAACGTCAATGCAACTTCTTTCCGATACCTTGATTGAAAATACTGCGGAAATATTCGCAATGAAAATGCCTCACTGGTCATCACAAGACATCAGTGTTGTGTTGCAGTTCTCAAGAAGGTCATCTCTTCCATCAATCACAGCGATACGAAACACTATTACGTCACAGCTAAGACGTCATTCCCCAAAGAAGGCATGGCAGCTTTCATCTCCTTCACACCGAAACAAGATCACGACGGCGTCACTTTCACAATACGACTCACTTTCGAGCTGACTGTCACCATCGCCGATTTGCCGACCAATTTCAAGGTCCGACATCCATTTCCTAAGGGCCAGCCTCAAATGGAGAAGCGTGGAAGGGTTCTGATCAAAGAAATTAAGCAGAGTTTCGAAGAGGGACACCGGAAGTTGCTCCTGCGCTGCCCAGTGAGGAAAACTTCCGGTTTGCCGGATATCTCCACCCTTCACGGCCGAGCCAAAAATTACCTGGAGTATACAATAGAGAGGTGTGGAACAGCCTTTACCACGAAGTCACTGCCCAGCAGTTTCTCGCAGATCGATCTTGGTGACCGCAGCCGCAACCCCAGAGTATGGGACATAAACTATGATGACATTGAAAATATTCTTTTCGAAAAACTCACACATATTGGACAATTCCGCCGCATCCAAGAAGCGTTGTTCCTCTATGACATACTATCGACGTGTGGAAACAAAATAGTGCCGAAAATAAACAAGAAAACGAAGCGTTCGCTCTCGCTCTGGTTGTTCAAGCAGGGAGGTGCGATGCACGACATGACACAGATGTTTATAGCGGCCCTGGAGCTTGTACGAGGCTGTATTAACTCCGGCTTCTGCCCTTCCTTCTGCCAAACACAGGTCAAGTATTGCACCGCTTCAAATTAATTAACACTTGACAAGCCTTTGGCTTGCAAGAGTTATATGAATTTGTGCGAGCAAAATTCGTCCTTTTTTTTTTTCTTCTTGACACTTTTTCCGATTTTTTGTGTCTTCTTCTCCTGACACTATGGGCCCTACGACCATGAAACTTGGGACTTATGAAGAGCTTGATCTGAACATGTGCATGTCACTTTTTATTTTCGTCTTTGATTTCGTTTTCTTTGTTAAAACGCCATGTGAAAAGAGTGCATTTTTGGCAAGTAAATGCGTAGCATTTAACCCACATCACACACAATTGCACAGTGAGCTTTGTGCGAGCTCTCACTGCGTAAATAGCTAACACGGCGTATGCTAGATCAGTCAATAAAACCTTAAGTCAACAGAAACCAAACACTACTCGGCTTATAAGACATCTTCAAGCTGTGTTGTTTGCAATATATTATTCAAGAAATAACCCATTGAAGGAAGTATTTTTACGTTTTAATTTTTGTCAAGTGTTTAACATTTCGCTAGCGAAGTGAAATTCTAGTTTTATTTTGTAGTTCTTCGTATCAAATTTTAGATTTATTGATATTTTTAATTATGTTTTGATATCAAAAAATGGCATTAATGGTTAAAACGCTATTCCATAGTTATTCAGGTCTGTCCTTTTTAAGTCACTTATAGTCTTGTAGAGCTCAACCTCCTCCACCGCACCCACCCCCTACCCTCCTCCCAATACTCCGCAAATATAAACAGAATACGATTTATATTCGACATACAGTTATACTACACGTATTTAAGCTAAATAAAAAAAACGTGGCTTTTTAGGTGAATACGCTATCGCCAGCGGATGAAGCCGAAGATGACGTCATTGAGAAACAAATCCGTGTCCCCGAAGATGACGAGAGTAGTGACGAAGAAGAGGAAAGACAGGGAACAAATAACGAGGAGGGAAAAGACAACGATGAGGGGGAGGAGGGGGAGAAGGAGGAAGAGGAGGAGGAGGAGGAAGAGGAAAAAGAAACGAAGGAAGAAATACGCCGCGATAAAAGAAGCAACATGGACAAACTGTTAGAAATCCTGTACGAAGATAACATAAGAAAAGCGGTTTATCTAATTGGCATATACTAATTCGCTCTAGAATTTCTTTCCATATTAAAGCAAAGAGGCAGATGGTGAGAGTATCTAAGGGTCTCTAATAAATATGAAAACGGGGAAGAAAAACGTACACTAACCTACTCCATTATCGCCCAGTCGTATCGATATTTTTTTTTGAGATTAAATACTTAAAGAATTAATTTGTAAATATGCATGTATACTTAATATATACGTTTGTGTATGCTATGGCTTTCAAAATATGTTTCGTACCTAAATTAGTATCTATTTTTTTTTTTATTATTATTTTAAAGTTCTAGAGGTTCAAACAGAATTCAAATTAGCATTTTTTTCAGTGAAAAAATGTTAATTTGGACTCTGTCTATGTATATATGTTGGATCAATGTTATATATATATATAAACATCGGCCAAAACTGAAAAAAGACTGGCCATCGGAAGACTATGGTTTCAAACTACAACATGGATGACGTCACAAGGTCGTATGGAATTACATGGCCAAACAAAAAAGTGAAAAGCTCTGAAATCGGATAAAATATCCAAAATCCATAGTTTGCTCGTCGCTTTTATTGAACACTGCACCATTTATCATTAAATCGGTGTTCATTTTGCAACAATAATGCTTACGTATATTATGAAATCATTCATAGTGTTAATAAATATCGCGATAATTATAAGCCTTGTTTTGTTTATGTTTTGCTGCAAGTTTTGCCAACAAAAATGTATTTTAATGTTAACATTTAGCACCATAATCAACACTGTTTGACCTCGGACATTAGTTTAGCCATTGGAAAGCCCCACTTGGTGTTTAGACGATATCTTTCATACATTTTGAATGAATATTTCATGTACATATACAAATGCCACAGAAATGTCACTGACAGAATAATGCTGCGACGTTGGATCAACGTTAAACAGGCGTCGCATCCGACCTCGGATGAACGTCGGATTTGGTTATTTACAGAATTCGAAACAACGATAACCGTTGGATTAGCAACCATTGTCCAACGTCTAAGAAACGTTGCAAATGGAAGTTGAAATAACGTTTATCTACCAATATTGTATAGACGTCGGGAAGGCGGTATTGTTTTGACGCAGCGATAATCATAGTGTGGTCCACTTCCACCATAGTACCCGAACCTTGAGCCATCCACTCCCGCTGGATACGTATGAAGTAGATTTCCGTTAATATTTTTCATAAACAAGTGGGGAAAACTTGTACTTTCTGGAAATTCTCATATTTTATTTCATGTAGCACAATGAAGTTTGCGTGAGTCCGATCGGCCTATACAACGGCGATTTGTCGACGTTTATCCAACGTTGATTTCCCAACACTATTCAACGTTGCATTCAACATTGATTAGGCGTCGAAAAAAAGTATTAACAACGTTGTTTTCTCAAGGTCTTTTGACCGTTGTATCAAAGACTTTGGTGAGCCGTTGATATGTAGTTGCGACCAATCGCAACCAAAATACAACCAGAGTTAATGACGTGGTATGGTCGGTTCGATATCACAGCATCAAATCGATGCTGGATCGACGTTGGAATGTTTGCTAGGGATATCAATGAAACACGCTTAACTTTTAAACAAAAACATTACTTAAGACATCAGAATCTGAATGATTAAACAGTTCATATTCTTATTAATATTCATATTCAACAGTTATTTTGGCTGGCAGTGAGCTACAAACTGCTTGTACTCTGTCACCGTCTAATTAAAAGTATTATTTTATGACAAACACCCTCCTTTCCTTCGTTTTCAAAACAAGCATGCGATAACACAAATACAAGTATTAATGAGGAATTCTAACATTTTGATTCTGATTCAAAATAAAGATTATTAAAGAAAATAAAAACATCATTTCACATGTGTATTTATTTGGCAGAAATTATACAATCACGTCTTTTTCCTGGCTTTGTAGGTTCTCTTCAAGTCATGCTTTTGTTTCACCACAGTTTTTGACTTGCTTCTGTCAGGAGGTTTCCGTCGAGGTGGGGCGCGGACTACGCGGTAATTACCCTTCACCTCCGCGTTTTGAGCATCTAAGGCATCTTCAATATAGGTTTGATTTAAGAGAGTAATATTTACACTGTCGCTGTTAAGGGACGCTGGATGGACAAGTTGTTTAATTTTGCTTCTTGTTCCACCCGTTGCATCGCTCTTTCTGTGTAAATGTGTATGGTTTCTATCTAAACCATGGTACTTGTTATTCCAATTGTATTTGTGATTGTAACCATGGTGACCCTTTGACGTATTAGTTGCTATGGCAACGTGTTTGTGTCTAACTGACAATTTCTTTATCAGAGCGTCATCACTCCACTTCGTCGTGAAAGACGAATCGTTCAACAGTTTTACTAGTTCTAGGTTGAAAGGTTTGTAGAAGTCAGTTAATAGTGATGCGGTTTCAAGAAGCATGTTCTCATAACTGCCTTTGTTTTGAGTTGGTAATTTCTGATTGGATGCCTTTGACTGAAAAGAGTCCGCATTTGGATCTGAAACATAAACAAATGATGCCATTAGTTTCTTCTAAATAATGACAGGGAACCATATCAGTACTAACATATGAACATTGCTTCTACATTTGAGATAGGGCAGATAAATATATTTTGATCAACTTTTCGGTTCTGTGAAGAGGTTCCGGTAGGAGTACATTGGCAATGAGACTTATTTTAGCGGGACAGTGAAATCAGATCGGGACTCTAAAATTAAAGTCCAAGATAACATCGAGCTTTTTTTTCACTTTAGTGATTCATAAATGGCAACTTTTCTGCGTTACCTAGATTTATGTGACGTAAGGCTTGATCCAGTACGCCGGTCTTGTTCTGGATGTAATCCTCTAAGGTGAGGATAAGGATCTGACTGCGTGGATAGATGGACAGCCAGTCTTTGAAGAAGACCCAGTATATGCCCTCGCCGATGTCCACCTGAGTGTAAACGACGCCTATAGGTAACGTTTTCACCACGCTACACGTTTTGTTCAAAGTACGGAATTTATTTAGTGTACTTTTGTGAAAAACCTGTAGCAGATGATCAGTATTGAGATGGACTATTTTGTGCAAGAATTCATGATTTTGTTTGAATCGAGGTTTCACGACTGTGACAAATTCTTAATGCTTACCTCTATGCGACATTTCAAATATGGGTTGTAAGCGCATGCGCGAACTCCGTAAAGCCGGAAGCACTCCTTGACGACCGGAAGTGCCTTTACCACTCTGTTGTGAAACTCGAAAGCAGAAGGAACTCGTCCGTATGTATATTTTGTGAAATAATTATAAGCGGAATAAAGCCTACAAATGTGAAAAAAAAACAGATACCTGATGTACGTTTCTTGGCGAATTAGTAGAAAACGACTTCTACATTTTAATATTTAAGTAGTTTACCACCACGTACACATCAATATTTATCCCATTTAGATTTGTAATAACAAATTGATAAACAACTTACTAACTTACTAATCAGTATTTGGTTTTTTAATTGCAATTATTGAACAACTTAAAGCAACGGTTAAAATATTTATAATCTTTTTTCTTTTATAGTTCAACATAATTCAAACATTTTATTTCTGATTGCGTTGGGTGGGAGGGGGGCAGGGAGAAACACTAAGTTATTTAACGATGGAGCAGACACACATCTCGTGAGCGGTACCTCTCCACTGGGTTTCTCAGCATCACTATAAGCCTAGCATCGGGCTGGAGTCGGTACATGAGGCCCGGTACAAGCTCTGGTGGATCCGGTACCGAGAAAGCGTCACTCCGTGGCAGAGATGGGAAAAATGGTCTTTCAGCCATTGTTGATATGCTGATATCACCTGAGAACAAGTAGGTCGTAAATGTGGTCTAGTTTCTGGGGCTTGCAGATTTCTTGTTTATGTGTTGAACGTGGTTAAGAGTCTTGTTCTATAAAGTGCAAAGACCAACCCTTTCTAGTAACAATGAACTTTGCTTTGGGGGAGGAAAATATTGCTTTGCTTCTTGTTCCAGCCTGATCACTAAAATCCGAAGTCAGCCGCAATTTTTTTTAAAAAGTGGACCCAAGCTAGTCTTCAAATTTGAAAATAATGCGGTGACCCTTTAACTGATGCACTGATTTTAGATAATTGCTTCAAATGTTCCGGAGGAGACATTTCAGATCAGTTTCTGCATGAAATCAATAATATCTGTGGTATCTGTCTTGGCGGGCTATATTTATTTGTTTTGCACTGTATTTTATGAGATCATCATTCCGACTAAATAGCTCTGGGTCGTCTAATTAGCGTCCTACCTGTGACACAGGGGTGTTTGGTACCATTGGGCACATCGGTACATTGTTCTATGGCGGATGCAGCGATGTCAAACATCTCCGCATAGTGACGTAGCTCTACCTTTCTGTACTCGCCCCTGGATACAGCACCTGGAACACGAGCGTTAGCATCGTCAAACAGCTGTTGTTGTGCTTGTATGTGGAATTATGCAGCTGTTTTGTACACGCAGCTGAAGCATGTTCAGCAGAACCAAGAAAACAGGACCAAGAAAAAAAAGGACCACCACTGGGATTGAACTAAAGTGGTTCGATTTCCGGGGTGGCCATATTTGTGGGGGTTTTTACATGGTGGAGACACTTAGAATTGGACTATTAAAAGGTGGTCCTATATGTGAGGTGGTGCCATTTTCGGGATGGTCCTATATATGAGGTGGTCCTTTCTTCAAGGTGGTCCTATATGCAATGTGGTCCCATTTGTAGGGTAGTCCTATATGAGGGATGGTCCCATTTGTGGGGTGGTTCTATATGTGAGGTGGCCCTTATTCAAGGTGGTCCTATATACAAGGTGGTCCCATTTGTAGGGTGGTCCTATATGTGAGGTGGTTCCATTTATTGGGTGGTCCTATGTGAGGGTGGTCCCATTTGCGGGGTCTTCCTGTATGTGACTTGATCCCATTTAGGGTTGGTCCTTTCCCTTCTACCCCTCCTACCTTCAAAATATAACAACTTAAAATAGTTTTACTTATCCATAGTCCTGTCAAGTAGCTAACTAATAATAGCATGCATTCCTTTTCTACATGCTACAAAGAATAGCTTTATTACATTTTATAACAATACAGCTATGGTGTGCACAACCTAAAACATCAATTCGGTACACAACTCTTCTGTACGGAGCACCGTAAGATGCTTTGCTTGTCATTCAGCCGTTCTATACGTGACATTTATTTAGTTGTTCTATACGTAGTTGTCATTCAGCTGTACTTTAGGTAATTGTCATTCAGCTTTGTCATTCATCAATTGTCATTCAGCTGTATTGTACATAATTGTCAATCAGCTGTTCTGTATTGTCATTCAGCTTCCCTGTACACACCTGTCATTCAGCTGTCCTGCAGTAATTGCCATTCAGCTGTTCTTTACGTTATACCGACGTACCTGCTCTGTACCGCGCCCACCAATGATATTCCTTCTTTAGGCCAGGCTTAATATGTGGGTGCATTTTGAGTTTTGTCCACAAATCAGTTGTCCCGCACTTGGCTTGGCCTTTGAAAACATATTTTAGATTTGTTCTTAATGAATGATTGTTACCATACTGCTGGATATAGATAAGACTGAGGTGCTAGCTTGGGTAGGGGAGGGGCGAATGATTGAAAGAGGGAGGGGCAGGTAGAATGCCTGGTAACCCCCCCCCCCCTCCTCCCTAAGACACTAACGGCAAGTATTGAATCTGCCCTTCTGTCGTCTTGGTCTATGGACAACATTCTTATTGTCACACACAAAATAGAAACGCTTGGACTAATGTACCGTAAGGGGATTTTATAGGAAACTTGCCTGTGGAAATAAGAACCAAGTGTTTTTTTTTCTATGTTAAGAGCTGAGCAGGGATCTTAATCACAACCAAAGTTATATTGTGAAACTTCTGTCAGCTAAGGATCCAGCCTTTAGATTCTCAGGAAAGATCAAGGTTAATGGAGTCTCGTGATATTCAAAAACGGCAAGGGTATGGCACAGTATATATGTTCACATTCTGCAAGGTACTTTGGGTGGGTAGGGTTGAGATAGCGGGCGGGGTAACAGAAAGATATCGGAAGTTCTGCTGGCTGCTGCTGCAGATTCCTCATCTCCCAGCAGTGTTAATAACATCATACTTTCAATAAAACCAGTTACTGATTTACTCATATAATTATTTTTTTCTGTTTTTAATAGTGGAAATTTTGAGAACTTTTCGCACTTACCAAAACACCTCCCCTACCCCACCACCACCACCACCACAAAAACATACAGATATTACCTATGATATAGAAATAGGGGAGACATCTGATATGCCAGCTCTCTGATTGGCCGCCTACGAGTCTATTCATCAGAGTCCGCATTAGATAGGAATTCAACGCACTGTTCATTCTGATCATTTCAGACTTCGGTTCCTAACATGAGTTTTAAATAATAGAATGAAATGATAAGACTTGAATAATAACATTTTGTAGAAACTGAATTTTTTTGTTTATGATTTTTTGTTTGTTTTTTTTTCTGTTTTTTTTTTTTTTTTGTTTTGTTTTGACCTATAGGTTGTAATTCAAGACAACTTGTTTGAGTTCAATAAAACACATTTTACTTCAGCAAAATAAAATAGTTTAATTCAATAGAACCTAATACGAACAAAAAAAAAAGAATTAGACTTTTATTAAGACGCAAACAAATACCTGCTCGATCAGTGAGTTATTTTTATACAATAAAGCTGCACTGCTCTGAGTGAGTCTTTCTTTCCAGCAAGGGTTGCGATAATTCTCCATAAACGGAATAGTCTTCTGTAAAGCACAAACATTTACAAACACACCAATGTTTGATTTCCACATCCTGGAGTTTCTAATGATAAAACAGGATTCAAGTCTAACTGCCACAAACGGGGTTATCGTAGTGTTTGGTTATTGAGCCAAATGTTTGTTTTACAGAAAGTTGGAAAAAATATGCTGCTGGTTTAAGAACCAGAAAAACAAAACAAAACAAAACATAGCAAGCAAACAAAGCATAACGTTTTACAAAGACCTGGTTAGGTCACTTTGTTCTTAAAAGTTCAAGCTGATGATATAGGATTATTGTGTTTGTAAATAAAATTAAATCTAATGGACGATAACCCTCGCGAGACATTTCCACATGTGCATTGTTTATCTAACTCGTTAGCTTCAAATTTCAGGTATCAATAATGCAACACAATGTGATTTTTCATTGAGTTATTCATTTATACTGTTTCGTGTAATTTGAGGCATTGATCTTTTATTTTATTTTATTTTCATTTATTTATTTGTTTTTGGTACTTGATTGGAATTGATGGACCAAAGTTCAAGAGTAGCAAAAGCCAAAAGTTTAATCTACCTCAATTTTCAAACTTTAAGATTAAAGATTAAAATGGCAAAAAGAGACACGAAAACTCTCTTTTTTCCATCAATAACTAACCCAATCTCTGCTGGTTAAAGAAGCACCTACGACCCCCAGATACCCAGGACTTAGCAACGTGGCGTTGCTATTGCCATCATGTGTCTGACTCTGATTGGTCAATCCGCTCTTTTTTCTGTTCGAAGTTTGAAACGCTCCCTCTTTCACTGTAACCTTTGCTGTTTTTGCTGAAGCTGCAATATCCTGCAACAGAAACCAAACTGAGCAATCATATTATGTTATATTATCGCTCCCAATGTTTATAAACTTTATTTATTGCTCTTATTACCATTATTGTTACTGTTATAACTATTATTTTATTACCATTATCACTAATTATAATTAGTATTACTTACTATTGTTATTATTATTGTTGTTGTTGTCGTTATTATTATTATTATTTTTATATTATTATTATTATTATTATTATTATTATTATTATTATTATTATTATTATTATTATTATTATTATTATTATTATTATTATTATTATTATTATTATTATTATTATGGCGTTTTCGTGTTAAGAGAGGGCGTCCCTACAGCATAAGGATCGATGTTTTAGACGGAGCAAGTCTTCCAAACTAGATCAGCTCGCTGTTTGTTTTCTTTCTGAGCTCCTGAGATGTGTCACAGGCCACATTAGAGAGTATGCTGTTTTGGCTTATATTGTCAACTTATCTGAATCAAGTTCTGAGTTATCTCGAATATACGGAATATACTGAATCCTGCAGAATATTGTTTTCATGAAAGGTGGCTGAATAATAAGCAGATGGCAAAAATCGATGCCCTGACACCTGTTTTTTTTTCTTTTTTCATTTCCATCGACCATTAAATATCGCATTCTGTTTGAGGGTGAGTGGTCTGTGTCCATTTCGTCCTTTCAATACTTCATTTCAAAAGCAAAGCGCAAAAATGGAAACTGGATTCGATTTTCTATTTGTAACTTAAAACGGAAATTAAAAAATAAGAAACAGCAATTTCAAATTTCCATATATTTCGTCCAAAGTAAAAAATAAAAAATTGGGTGTCACTGCAGTATAAACCACATAATCAAACACAGGTGGTACAAAATTTCGACTTACCCCTTTATTGGCATTAACGATAGTGTTATTTCGCCCACCGGCCACAGCAACGGGGTCTTCATATTTTTGCCATTTGCTTCCTTCGTTCTTATCAGTTCTATTGCTTGGGATGGTTTTTCCACTCTTGGTGATGTTGTTATCTAATAAAATGATATTGTTATCTGATTGCTTGGCTGTTTTATTTTCTTTCCGAAAATCCGTTGTTTTGTGCTTATCTTTGCCTCTGAGATAGTTATCCGTCTTGTTATAGGTTCCATTATATGATCCGTGATCTGCTCTGTTATGTGGTCCGTTATATCCCCAATTATGTTCATTGTCATTTATCCCGCTATCAGGATCGCCATCTCCCCAATTACCTCCATTATTATAAAATCTGTGATGTTGCTCATTATCTCTCCAGTAACTGTTATCTACCCTGTTCGCTGAATCTTTATTTCCCCTATTATCTGTAATGTTTCTATCGGGGTCGTTATCTTCCACATTAAATTCATTTTTACCTATCCTGTTATCTGATCCGTTATCTCTCCAGTTACTCACATTATATAAAATGTTACGCACGCCGTCGTTATCACCGAACACTCCATCACGCAAACTATCAGTAGTCTGCAGAGCCTTATACTGGTGCAAAGGCGCGCTATCTATCATGCCATCTCTATTTTTAGCAGCTATTTTGTTATCTGCCCTAGTCTGGATCCAGTTTTCCGCATTTCTTTTATCCCTTTCTGTGTCAGAAGCAACGAGATCCGTGGTTTCTTCCGGAACAAAGGTCATAAACAACAGAGAAATTATCAAGAAATAAACTAGAATAGCGTATAATAAATTAATCCTGTATCCGCGAACGCTCCTCATGTTTGATGTCGTAAATTCGCATGTTTTTTCCAAATCCGTTTCATTCGTGGAGTGCCTCAGTAAAACATAAAGTGTTTGCTCCCAACTCTGTGAAGTCTAATTTCTGAACTTCTTTTATGTTACCATTTAAGTATTTGCAGCTTGGCCATAATTTTTAAGTAAATATGTACTGACTCTATTACAGTATCTGTTAACGTATTAGTGTCCACTGAACTGAGTTTTCCTGCCGACTATTAAAACAAAGAAAAGGAAAACAAACTAAATCTTGAGATGAAGTACTAGCGAAGAAAAGCCGTAATGAGTTTGTTTTTCGTTACTTGAGTGGTCTTCTCTTAATTCTGTTTGTACTCTTCGATCCATTGCTTTCTCTCCATCGAGAGACGGGGGTTACTGCGAACACACCATATGTTTAAAAAATACTTTGGTGTTTTATTACTGCCGGAAAATCATGTTATACCACGTTTTTTGAGCAAAGCACGCCAGCTGACGAAGTAGTTTGCTCCAACAAATATTGACCATATAGATCCGAAATTTTTATAACTTGCAGACTGAGGCACCACTTATCAAAAGAAATTATTGTAAATATAAAAGTGCTTGATATCTGTGTAAAAGCCAAGTGAGCTTTGAGCCAAATTTCAACTTGGCGAAATCTCATAAATTTCTAGTTCATACATGCAGAGATGAAAAATAAAGCAAAAAAGGGAAAAAGAATGCTTACAGTTAATACACAGGTACAGGTTCACCCCGTAAATAGGACCACTATTCAATAATTCCCTGTCAATTAACTTTGGGATACGAAGAAGTTCTGAAATAGGACCACCAAGGATATCAGACGCCAGCTGATATTCCAGAATATTTACTCGAGCACACAATGAGACCATAAGACAATCGGATCAAAATTAAAGTGCAACGAACCTTTTCAATGTTATCGTACAGTGTTCAGATTAGAAAAAAAATTACCAAGAGGAAGAGCTAAGCGTCCGCGAACACAAGGCTAGTTTTTTATAGATCTTACTGCATTCCTTTATTATTCATGCAGTGTCCGCTAAACCAATAAACTATTATCTTTTTAGACTGTTCATTCAAGGAATGAAATATTGAGCATTATATTTTTCAGTAAACTCTTTCTCAGTTAATAGCAAGAATCGGGTTGTTTCATGTTTAGTGTCAAAACTAAAGGAAAAAAACAGACCAGTCAAGAGAAGGTGGAAAATTAGGGTTTAACCCCCACCCTCATAAAAATACCCAGTTGGAGAGAATGCAACAGAACTCTGGTGAGGAGGGAAGGGTCAGTGGTTTGATTGATAAGGAAGTGAAGGCGGTCCAAATCATACCATCCCCCACCCCAAGGCCATGTTCATTCTGTCTTGAAGTTTTTTTGAGACGGGCCTGTAGAATATTATTTACACAAATGCAAATACCGAAAACCACTTTAGCTGCCCGTAAGTGCATAATCCTCACAGCTGGGATAATCTGTATATAGGCTTATCGCCGAGGGCTTATCGCTCATAACAATAGTTTTTACCAACTTGATTTAAAGTTTGTTCAAGATACACGAATAAATTTTCGTCCTTTCCGAGGCGTCAAATTAATGCTAAAATGATAAGCAAATTAAATCACACATTTTTTTCCAGTTTTATTCAATGATATTTATGCCTTGAGCGAAAATACGAAGCCAGATATCACAACCTGTGTCTGTATTAAGCCCCTTCAGAGCAGACATATGCATATGCTTATGCCTTTTGAATACATTATCTTTCGTATTTTATATGTTAACAGTTTAAACCTGTTATGTCAGCTAAACCGAATAAACCCGATATACCTGCGTCAACAGAGAAATGATGTCCAAAAAATTAGATATATTTAAATAACGTAGAAATATAAACAGAATTATCAATAATCTCTTTTTTTTTAAATACAAACATATGTTATTGGCAAAATCAGGGGCAGATATAGATCTAACTCTCGACGTAAGCTTAATCATTAGCATCTCATATGGCAGGGCTTGCGGTCTATGCTCATATTTATCTGTGTGGAAGTCTCCTGCAGCACGCGTGCCCTTCAGATCATGCCCGAGTACAGATGAAGAAACGCTCTAGGGCTTGAAACGAAATAATATTTCAGTCAATGTCACAACCTAATCCATTAAATTTCATTTTTTAACTGAAGGGCTATTTTTTTTTCTCTTCTTTCTTTCTTACTTTCTTTTTTCTTTTTTTTTTTTGTTTTTTTTGTTTTTTGTTTTTTTTTTTTGACTTTTTGAACATTCTTCCCAGCTATACACAAAATCATTCCCAAAACAAACAAACAAACAAACAAACAAACACCTTACGCACGTGTGTACTTAATCATGCATACGGCCCTTAAGTCGTTTTTTGAACTTGAACTCTCCAAACTATTATTTTAATTCTCTCGAGTCTTGGATCACTGCCCTGGTTCATGCCTAAATTTCTAGGACGTTTTGGAAATCTTAATTCAACTGTAAAACAAGTCTGCTCAAAGTCGAGTCTAGCCCACTACCCCTCTAACCCCCCCCCACCCCACGCCCCCCCCCCGCCCCCCCCCCCACCATCCCGGCCCGCTACTCCGGATTTTTCCTCTCATCGTGTTGTACTTTACGCTTCCAACAGTTTCAACACAAAACAAATGTTTCTTTTTAAGGAGGGAGGGGCAAATTGATTTGGGGTGGGGGACTAAAAGAGGGGAAACGGTTAAAGGATGGATTGGCGAGCGGGAAGTGCCTGTTTCCCCAACCTTTAAAGAGGTGATAGATCCGGAGATATCCTGGAGATATTCTGGCTATATCCAGTGGATATCCAGAAGATATCCAGTGTCACGACCAGAGCGGCCGCCTTGATGAGTGAACTTCATTGCGTTTAGTACCTTGAGGTACATATTACATTCTCAGTGATGCCGAAAAAAGAAAATTTTGACATTTCAAATGTAGAATTTGAAATATTGCGAAATTGATTTTATACACTTGTGTTCATGTCGAGATTATTTGCATTCAATATAAAAGAAGCGCTTTTCACAACACTGATATTGATATCATTTAATCTACTTCAGCGCGATATGAACAAAGTCAAATTTAATGAGACATGATGATATGCTCGGCATATACCAACGGAAAAATATAAGATTTCACTGCTACCTGCACCCAGCTAGAAGAATTCATGTCTTCAATGCCAATTTTTTTTTTTTTTTTTTTTTTTTGCTTATTTTTCTTAGAGCACTCTTAGATGTATAAGTTATGTTCAAATTGGACTAAAATTTTGTAAGTGAGGCGGGGTTTCAAACTACGGCCTTCTCTTAGCCGCCATTTTATTAATTTTTGCTTTAGATTTTCAGCTTCCGATAACATATTTAAGTACTAACATCTAAGAGATATCAAAAGAATCATTAATATTTTTTTAATTACCCATTTCAAACGCTCTAGAGATTGAGTTACCAACAGAAAATTGGAAGTAGGATTTTTCTCTTAAGCACATTATGAGAGGTGGTCCGCTACAGATATACCGTGAACCAGAGAGGTTGTCTACAACAGATATACCGTGAACCAGAGAGGTGGTTCACAACAGATATACCTTGAACCAGAGAGGTGGTCCGCAACAGATATACCGTGAACAAAAGAGGTGGTCTACAACAGATATACCGCGAACCAGAGAGGTCGTCTACAACAGATATACCGTGAACCAGAGAGGTGGTTCACAACAGATATACCTTGAACCAGAGAGGTGGTCCGCAACAGATATACCGTGAACCAGAGAGGTGGTCCGCAACAGATATACCGTGAACCAGAGAGGCTGGTCTACAACAGATATACCGTGAACCAGGGAAACTTCCTGCAGCTTGTAGAAATTTACGATTTTATGATTTTTGGTACAAATATATTCTCTTATGAATTACCTGTTTTTGCAGTCCTCTGTGATGCTCTCTGTCGCGTAGTTATGTTGTTATTACAATGTCGAGTACTCACTGTCGGTGGGGCGTAGCGTGATGTTTTCAAAGAAGAGCGGATAACACGGCTGCACGTGCCTACCGTGCGTATTTAACAGAAAAAAAAACATTACTGATTCCTTGGTACGAGTACTGGCAGTCATGAAATAAAAATGCCTTATAGATGCATATGAGAAGACATCCTTTTTTAAAGGCCAAGGCATATTTGATAAAAGCGTGGACCCGACCCCACCCCCGAGGATAGAGTGGATCCAGGATTTTCGTGGATGAGGGGGGGGGGTCGAATGTCACGACCGAGAAAAAGCTAAATTTAGCAGACACACCTTTTGCCAGAAACTCAAAATTTCTGGGTTTTTTTTTCTTTTTTGTCGTTTTTTTCTGCTTTCATTTATTTATTTATTTTGTTTTCAATTTTACTGGTAGTACTGCAGCACTGGTAGCATGATGGTAATGTCGTCATACCAGCTACATCACCTTATTTTCGAAAAAAAAAATTGAACTTCTTACCCCTTACCATGACTATCCTTATTCAAGTAACTATAACAAAACTGATAAAAGGAAACTGCTTTTTTCATCAAAACAGGTTTTCGATTCACTAAAACATGAGCACCGCCGCACCCCCCCCCCCCTCCCAGCCATCTCAGTGGGTCACACATCCACTAAATTTTTAATGCGATCTAATGAAAACTGCAGGAGAAGTAGCATGTGGTCAATGCTTACAGACATATGGACAGATGACAAAGCCCATACCGCTTCGTACCGCCATGTGCCCTGTGGGCTAGAGGAGTATTGGAGATATGTGGGCATTTAAAAAAAAATTTTTTCTCTAGTTTTTACTTTTTAAATTTGTTTTACATAAAACCCTGAATTGAGACCGTTCAGAAATAGAAAATTGAAATCATAGCTTAAAATGTGGTCCATAAATAACTAGAACATTCTATATTGTTAACATTTACATAAAACAAGACTTTTACTGGACTAATGCAAATGATATATCAGTGCAGTAAACTAAACCTGATGTAGATGGGGTGGGGGATGGAGGGCACTTGGTCTTCAAAACACAGGGGTGTTTTAAAATTGCTGAAAATGTAACAGAGTAGACTGTGAGGAATATATTAGGATTTCAAAATTAAAACAGTGCTATAAATATTTTGTATTGATCTATCAGGCTGTAAATGAGATATTATAGTTCATGTGTGGATAAATTTCAATCCATAAAACACAACAACTAAGACTCATAAAATTTTGAACTTTCTAGCCATTCGTGTATTGACAAGTTGTGCTGAAATGATTTGCAAAGTAAAAAAGGACAAAATGGATGCCTATAAGAATTATTTACACAAAGGAACGTTAAACTTTCTGAGTGAGAAAACTAGAACCGTATTTCACTAGCGAAATGTTAAGCACTTGACAAAAATTAAAACGCAAAAATACTTCCTTCAGTGGGTTATGTCTTGAATAATATAAAGTATTTTACAAAATGCAAACAGTGTGTTAGACAACTATTTACAGAGCTTATGGCACAGCATGTATGCAGCTTATAATATACTTAAACATCGGACCACTGTCATGAAAAAAACTCCATAGGTTCATAACTTAATATCAGCTAAATATATTAGCAAACAACACAGCTTGAAAACGCCTTATAAGCCGAGTGGTGTTTGGTTTTTGTTGACTTAAGGTTTGATTGACGGATCAGGCATACGCTGTGTTAACTGTTTACGCAGTGAGAGCTCGCACAAAGCTGAGCAAAGGTGTGGTGTTCTGTGCTATAGTTAAATGTTCCGCATTTTCTTGCAAAAAATACACTTTTAACAAAGAAAACGAAATCGAAGACGAACATAAAAAGTTACATGCACACGTTCAGATCAAGCTCTTCGTAAGTCCCAAGTTTCATGGTCCTAGGGCCCATAGTGCCAGAGAAGAAGAAGACACAAAAAATCGGAAAACTGTCAAGAAGAAAAAAAAGGACGAACGGCTGCTCGCACAAATTCATATAACCCTTGTAAGCTAACAGCTTGTCAATTGTTAATAAAGATAAATGATAATAGGGAAAGGGGTAAGCCAAATATAAAAATTTTTGCAGTAATTCATTTGCTGAATACAACTTAATGCCATTTCTACATATAAAATCAACTGTTTGGCATTCTTCTTACATGGTGTGGCCACTGACACATGTGAAGGAAATTGAAACTGTACATAAGTTTCATTGTCAAAGTTTTAAGACCAGCCATTCTCACAATATTATACGTTGCCAAAGGCAAAACACAGCATAGTACAGTACACCCATGTCTATTGAGGGCCATTGACCTGTTTGACCTGTTTGCATGTCACTGCTACATTCGTGCCCGCAGATATTGCTAGTACTTATAAAAAAACTCAACCATTTCCTTTGTTATCCTGTACTTTAAGCAGACTTTATAGTACCGCGGAGTAGTCGCAGTTTGGTGGGAAACATTTACTGTAATTTAACATTTTCTTTGTAAAAGGAATTTAAATCTGCATTAGGACTGCCAAAATAACGAAAATAAAGTTAACAGAAATGATGTTATAATGACGCCACACTAAAAAAGCAAGTCAACAAATAAGTCTATGTATTTAAGTCTCTATATTTTACTCCGAAGTTGTGCTTTTGTGATGCAGCTCAGCAGGTCATAAGATGCTGATGATTCCGTTAAATGACAATTTTTATTGGCTTGAATGCAGGCATTTCTCGAGAAATGTGTGAAAATTGCTTAACAAATCAATGAAACGAGAACGAATTTTGCAAAGCGAAATATCAAAAACTTAGCCAAACAGAAAACTAATACATCAACTTTGCAAGGGTTTGGTTTGATTCTCTTCACAGCCACGTCAATTTTGAAGGAAATATTTCTTGCGAGCTCGAAAACTAAATTGTTACGTCAACGCATGTTGACATCACTAAAGTAAAGAGCAATGTAAATGTTAAACCTTGTTACTGTTGAATGAGCGGTGATTGATGTTTGTTTGTATAGTAAAATCTGGTTGTGGACACTTCGCTATTGCGGACATTCCTGAATAATTACACTTTCAGTCAGTCAGTTTTGAAATGCAAGACCTCGTTGTTATGGAAACCGAGCTATCCAGAGAGTGAACACTTTCTGTTTACCAGTAACTTACTAATGCACTGAAACTGACCAAAATATTAGGACTAACTCATTGACTTCTTTAAGTACACAATCACCCTGAGTATACCGCATGACGTTTTCTCAACAAATCAAGTGGTCTTTCACATGTATTTAATAAGTTCATCTAGAAGCCATGCTCAAAATAAGCATAAAGTCTGGGCTTTGAAATCATTTGACAATCTGCTCAAACTATCATTCTAAAATCCGCTTTTGTAATTTAAGGCATTCTTGTAGTGAGAACCTAAATCTGCAGCAGGGCATTGCAAATGCACCTTCGCAAATCAAATAATTCAAACAAAAAAAGGTTAAAAAATTTTCATTCCGCAGGGTACTTGAAATTTTTCGAAATCTGAAGCAGAAGCCTCAAATCAGGTCAATAACTAAAGAACTTGTGAAGCATAAATCACAAAGTGCAGTAGAATGTACAAAGAACAGCTGTCTGAGGACCAAAAACGGGGTGAGTGTCATACAGTGCCTGACTGGGCGTTGACAACACGGCAGCTAGGATATGTGTCAAAGTCTCATGTTTACTTCTAAGGGAAAATATACTGGACAATATTATATCTGTTTTATGGAAGCGGGAGGGGCTGGCGGAAAGGTTGGTTTCAAAGCAATTTCTTGGGTTTAATGGACGGTTCTGCAGATTCCATATCTGTATCATTTTTACACAAAAGAGAACGCAAATTTTTTAATATGTCATCATTTCGTGGGGGGTGGTGAGACTAAGTGAAAGAGATATCCTAATACATCTCCACTTAAGACAAGGGAGGCATAACCCTAACAACAGGAATACAAAACTACGAGTACTCCCAGCGAGTCATATGTGCAACCTGTCACAGAAATGCTCACGTTTTAATAACGTTGATATAGATGCAACCGTTTTATTATTTCAAATAATTTAAAAAGTTTTAGTGTGCAATATGTTTTATTTGAAGAGCAGTTACAGGTACCTGGTGAATCCCAATTGGCTCACCCTGAAATACAGGCATTCTGAGAATTAGATTATACTGCATTAAATTGTGCCATATCAAAACCTACTACGAAAATGGATCAAAAAATCTCAAAACTCATTTCAGGAAATGTAGATGGTGGAAAAATTTAAAATGTTTGGATATAACATTTTTATGACTGAAAAAAATTGAAACCACTCGCAATAGCGATAAATATAATCTTTCCAGTTCATGAAGTTTAGAGAAAGAAAACACTTCAACATGTTGGTTGAGACTTAAGATGCTACTAGCTTTCTTAATAAACTTCATTTAATTTTTAGTGATAACTATGATCGTTCAGCGTTAGCCTGAGTCTGAACTAATTTTAAGCTTAAGTTATTTATTGGAACCCTCTCAATTTGCTCAAATTTCAGATTTGAACATGAGTTTCAGTTTCAGCTAAATTACCTAATCTACGCGCTGATTACGCTGTGTCAGATAATTGGTTTAGATAGTAACCCTTATTCCAAATGGTACCGACAAAACGCAAGCTTTTGTCGGTACCATTTGAAAAATGTCAAGTACCCTGCGGAATGAACATTTTACCTTCTAGCTGTATGTACGAGCTGGTCCTTTTATTTAAAACCATAATAAGTTTATTGACAAAGAAAGTAATATTGACTGCCAGATAAATAATGAAAATCAAACGTCGGTGAGATTAAAAGAAAGCAAAACGAATTCTCGTCATTGTAGAAGCTAAAAATTATTTGTGCTGACATGAAGAAAGCGTTTACGCTAAATAATGTAATGATTTCCCTTTACAAACAGAATAATACCAAATTAAATGCTAATTATATGATATCACTTAATGGATGTTGCTGGCACGGGACACGTGCTCTTTATGATTTCTCGTGGGTACTCAGCGAGTACTCTCACGGGTACTTAATTTATACATATTTTCCCTAGGAACTCTTAATTTGTAATGTTATTATATTCTCAACACATTTTTCCCATATGAATGCATGAAGAAATATTAAAGCATCTGTTGGAATTTAAATGTCGTTTCCCAAGTGAATAATTTTTTTCAATGTTGACCGCCATTAATGTCCAGCTGCCTAACCTCCAAGACGGTTCGGTCTGCTATGTATAAGGCCTGTACGTTTTGTTCCGTAGATCAACAGGGGGATTCCGCGAAAATAGTACCCATTAAAAGGGGAAAGCACTATTTTTTAAAACTCATCCGCTTTGTGTTCACATCTCAGAGATGGGACTCTTTAGACGTTGGGTGTTTCACAGCAACATGTTGACCGGAACACAGAAGTAGATATGAACATGAAGGTATTAATAACAAGTCAGGAAGATGTTGATATAAAGGTCAGCATCGCTGACTTACTGTTGAATCGAAATAAATCAGTATCTTCTAATTATTTCGAAGCGATATCTTGAAACATTAACTTTGTTAATTTAACAGTTGTGCATTGTCCATGTATTTGAATGACAGTAATATTATGCCGAAAGTTCTCTTACACGCCGATGGCCCAATTCAGACGCTGGAGGACAATTCTGGGTTTACTCCTGCTCCCAGGGCTTCGTAATTTTTTTTATTTCGCTCCGGTTTCTTGCACTGGGTCTGTGGCTGGTATTATCCATTATTCGGTCACACTTAGTGCGATCTACTGTAAAAGTAAAACAAGTAATGGGGTTTACAAGAAGGTTCTTTCATCGGTGATGGGAGCTTAGTGTGGGAAGGCAGAATTAGTATTTTATGATAAACTTTCTTTGTTTTCAGGACAATACAATAAATAACAAATAATCTTTTTATTAAAAGTATCTACTCCTTTGTGCAAACCTCAAAACTGTACCATTGAACCTTGCATGCGCCCCAGAGCTTTGTGTGTGCCTCAGAACTTTATGCATGCCTCAGAATTTTGTGCGTGCTGTAGAATTTTGTGAGTACTTTAGAGCTTTGCGAATGCCTTAGAACGCTGATTAATAACTGCATTAAGAACCAAACCTAGAATGTCTTCAATTGCTGTCCGGCTCAAAAATTTTTATTAACAAGCATCACAGTCACACCGGCCCTTGAGATTAAAAAAAGTCCAGACGTAACTGGGAGTGTAGAGATAATTGTGTGAAATCAATCCCCAACTTATATGCTTAGATAGAAAAAGCAGAGAAAAAACATCTATAGCTGTAATATAATGCACCCTGCTATAGCATTGGCTAGTGTAAATTTATACTATGTATTTTCATACTGCACCGAGTGCACATGTGTAATTCTGGCACCCACGAAACAGCGTGTTTACGTCATGGAACAGCCAAATCTCAATCAACCCGGTGGAAATGCTGCCAGGTGTTCCCACACAACACTTCCTAAGATGCGATGCTGCGGAGGGAGGGGGGGTGGGGTTCGGGAGGGAAAGAGAGAGAGAGGCTGCAGTCGTAGAACCATCTACTGATTTCTCAAGTGACTCAGGGTATATAGGACATATCCCGGATAGACCGAGAAAAGGACAACGCCGAGTGACAAAGTGAGCTCACGATCAGCGGATATACCAGTTCGTTCTAAACTGGCGGATTGGCTCTACTACTCGTCAATACCCCCCCCCCCCCCCCCCACTCCCTAATCACGCAATAAGACCTCATGCGGAGTAAGTGACCTGGAGAACCATGAGTCGGCACGCCAGCCTCGTGTCGGAGCGGTTTCAGGCAGCAATAGACATCTCTCCCGGTGACGCTTGGCCAAGAGTCATCTTGTGGAAGCTTGTTGAATGGTGCAATGCTCAGGTAGGTTGGCGCTTTTTACCATGCAGATTGCCGGCAAGTAGAGTGACAAATCGAGGGTCGCCACGAGGCTTACATGGTTAATCATACCATAGCTGTGCAACTGTGTGGGCAGTGATTCGGTTGATGGTCGAAGCTTATTGTCATAGAGAGGAATATTGGATACCGTACTGCAGTGATCTGAGGGAGGGATCCAGGGAGGGGGGAGGGGGGTTAAGCTGTTGCAACTGCCCTTCCCCCCAGTTCGAAATAAGATTTTCATGTATATAAACTTGTGTTTTCACCAAGGCAGTTCGACTAGTAAACTCGCTACCTTGGGCCCGTTGAGGAAAACCTTTTAAAATGTATATGGTCTTAACCATCCAGGTAGCACCGGAAACGCGGGAACAAAATGACGAAGTCTTCACGGCGAGCGATCTCACATAACCCAGTTTTCAAGCAATATATTGCAGTAAATAATTTCCAGTGACCCGATTCGCCTCCTTACCCAATAGAGCGCTTGCGGGATTACCTGGATCACCCACGGGAATTGCCACGAGTCCTGCTCCACACAACCCGGGAGCATTTAGGACAGGTACCGATAGAAGTGCTACGCCTTCATATACAGTGTATTTATCAACCGGCAGAGAGTATCCATGCCTACACGCCACGCCTTTATTCGCTCAGTCGCACACACTGTTCCGACGTTCCATGGTCGAAATTATGAAGGTGGAAAGTTGGCCTTTTTTAAATAAATAATCGATTCTGTGGCCATGTCGTCGTGACGTCTTTGGCTGAACATTGTTGAGTAGCTTCATGTTTCGATATGGAGAGATCAATAAATTAATAAATCAATAAATCAATAAATCAGGAAACAGAGATACAAAGGCACAAAGATTTCCACGCCCAGATAAACAATCCATTGTGATTGTCCGAGTCTGGACGTTGATTCTGGATCTCTGTTCTGACGTCTACACAGCGTCGCTCTCCCAACGTTTAGACAACGTTCTTGTGAAGGTTTTCTATTTGCAAGTTTTCCACAACGTTAAATCAGCGTCAGATAGTCGACATCTATCTAACATCGAGAGACAGATGTTGTTTCGCTTTCCATAATCAATGAAAATCCGACTTTGGTCTGACGTTGGGTTGGAACGTCTATCTAACGGTTTGCCAACGTCTCAAAGTTTACTGGGATTTGGAAAACTACACTTTATATGAAAAGGTTGGTACCATGCTTTGATGTTTTATTGTGCATGTGGCGGCTACAATACCCTGCTATACTATCTGGTCTAATTTTAGCCAAGTCCGCAAATCGAAACTATGGCTCTTTTACAGGGTCAAAACTCTTCACACATCGAACCGCTTTTTGGAACAGCATCAGTAATTTTGCTTATGTTGCGAGTCAAATTTAGATACGGGCTCCAGACATGAACGCGTTAGTTAAGTTACTACTAAGTATTGCTCTTACGTTTACTTCATACGCACCTGTAAAATGATTTTATTGCCTTGTTGTGTGCATGTTGTGGATACTGTAAAAGCGACAGCGTCACTTCAGCTGAAAAATATATCAGTTGAAGAAGTATAGCCTCCCCCCCCCCCCCGCCCCCGGGTGAGACGGGGGAGTCAACCAAGGGTGGAGGGGCTGGGTCGGAGTATTTGAAGAATGCCAATGCTGGCTTCATGGTGGGGGGAGGGGGGAGGGCGGGGTGTAACGCTATTTTAGCATGCAACTCTTTTTGACTTTTAATATGTTTTTCTGTCATTTCATTAAAACCATACATTCCTAAACCAAATTTTATCAAAACTTTAGGGCGATTTCTTTAATTTTCAATCAGTCAAACGTAAATAATCAATCAAAGGAGGAGTTGAAAATAGGGTGCTGTATTATGAATCTCCAGACGACTACAATAGAACTATGGTCTCAACCAGCATCAATTATGTGAGGTCTGGAGGGGAGCAGGTGGATCTGGTTATAGTATATCATAACTGATGACAACAAAATGGTAACTTCTGATTAAACTTAATAAGCCAGATGCACATTTGCAAACCCCTTCGACTCAAATATTCCTTATTTTGCGATATTTGGTCAACAACTATTGAAGGGGTTTATGCATAAACTTGATAACTCCACTTATCAGGAAAATACACTATTACCACCACGGTATTTCTTGGCCTCTGTTCTATCACATGTGTAAGTCTTACACCTCAAAACCGATTAGGAGTTGGCATTTTTTAGGAAAATGCGGTGGAAAAAAATCTGTGTTTGTTACTAAAATTTCTAACTTTAAAAGCGTTTTTCTCCACTGCTGATAAGTGCAGTTATCAGGTTTATGCATGGACCCGTTCAATTGTTTTAAGTAACGGATGATGTTCTTTTCAATTTCACCCATCTGTAACCATCCGTTCTCCCCCCCCCCCCCCACCCACCCCCCCCTCTCTGTGCATCAAAAATCTTCGAAAGATCTAGACGCAACACATCTGGAGACGTCCAGAAGAAAAGTCTGACAGCAAAGCGTTCAAAACTGGAACCGGCTGCCTGGATGAAATCTGTGTTCGAACTGCTTATTTGTTAAGTAGTCAAATAGGTTTTGATTGGCCCATTTACTCGCAGCGACAAGATTGTGGAACCTGTGTTAACAAGTGGTCCGGTTGCAAAATTGACACCGGTTACGAAAGTGGAAAGTGGAACCGAAAAAAGAAAGCAAAGAACAAAAAAATGTTAAGGTCGTGTAGAGTGGGGATGGTATAGTGTCGTTGAGTTCGAACACTGTTATTGTTATAAATAATACCACAGAAATCATTAACTGCACAGTCAGTGAGCACAGACAAAGACGGGTGAGCACTGTACATTACATTTGCCGATTTTTGTGGAATTGCTTCAGGTGAGATTCTTAAAAATAAAGTTACCGGTTAACAAAAACCATCAATACTAGTACAACGACCTTTGTCGCTATTGAGGCATGCGGTGGGCGTATTTATGACGCGGGGGTGGGGGAGGGGCGGGAAGAACGGATATAACCTAATACTTCTATCCGAAGAAGAAGAGCTGATGAAATCAACGGGTAAACAAATATGAATATATAGTTATGCTGTCTGTCGCAGAAGAGTTAGACTCCAAAAAAATCGAAAAAAAGTCTTTAAAACGTTTTTATAAGTTTGTAAATCAGGACAATTGTTAGCCGAGCATTTATCTGAAAGCATACCATCCACAATTATAAATTTCTGCTAAATGTCGCTCGGCTCACTAGCGCTCAGTTATATATACCAGGATACCGTTTAAAATTCTATCCCCGGAAAATCATCGCAATCACATTTCTACAGCGGACATTAATTTACGTATCATTTTATTGCTGGGACATTATACGATATTTTACCTGCATTTAGAAATGTTTATTTGGATCGACAAATTTTCACAACAGAAGTGCCTGCACAGTTTTTATTTTAATTGTGTGTTTAAAAATTCAGTTCTTCTATTTCGGACCAATGCGCTATTGTCGGGATCGAATATCCACCCCCTCCATGCACATATAGCTTGCAAAATGAATGCAGCTTTAATTGAACAAGCGATAACGTTGCAGAGTCATCTATCGTAAACAATAGTAACTACAGTCACATATAAGCAATACGTTGCTGGATCCAGCAGCTTCGAGGCCACAACCATCGAGCGTCGGGATCGAATGGATATTTTTTTAGCGTCTTCACTCCCCTGCTGAGCCCCCTCAGATATCCCTTCACCCCCTTACTCCCCCCCGCCGCGCCCCTCCATTCACACACACACACACACACCCTTTCGTCGAGCACACACAGGCCAATTTCCACAGGAAATCAGTCTGGATCTGCTTTTTTATGGAGCTCTGGACCAAATCAACAAAATCTATTGAGACGAGTGACGGAAATAATTGAGAAGTTAATTGAGAAGGCTACATGAGAAGAAAGAGCTAAGAACTTCATTATACAAGATACATAATAAATATTATTGGAGTCTATGGTTTATTTATTTGATAAATGTAAATAAGCCTAGCCTTCAGCAAAACTGAAACAGTTTTCTAAAGGCTTTTTTGGATATAATATACAGCACCATATTTTGTTACTCTCTTATGAAATAATAGACAAGTTTGTATGTATCGTTGGAAATTAATATAAAATACCATGGGATTTAGCCTTCAGCTTTGGATATATTTATACGGGACGGAAAAGCAATTACCTGTTATCCATAAAACACTAGATTACCTGACGAGAATAGTCACTCACTCGAGCTTTGCGAGATAAATTTCTACAAATTTTCAGGCTGAACAAACTACGTATTGAAGCATAGGGAATAAGAACATAATTTGAAAGGTATTTTGTTTTTAATTAATTTGTTATTGGGGCTCGATATTAATTTAAATGACTTTGTATTTTTTTTCTGTTTTTATTGTTTCATTCCGCAGATGTTTTTTTTTTTTTTGCAATGAAAATCTTGACAAAGAAGACGACAAATAATGGACAGTCCCTGGACGCACCAGTTTTGTTTATTTTTCATTGTATTTATTAAATATTTAGCTACCTTAATTAATGAAATGTTGGGTTACTTTTTCCAATTAAATGAAAACATGAATGTTAACAATGGGGTCAAAGTTAGAATCGATTACTGAGGGTTCGGCTCACAGGAATGCTTAAGAGGACTACAATAGAAAACCAAAATTCCATGATTAGGCTACAGGCTGCAATCCCTGTGGTTACAATCGCAGTTAGTCTGAGAAAGGCTATATTGGAATGACAATGTATTAACTGTAATATTACGTACCATAAAAATATATATTGTGCAAAATTTACAGAGGCCGAAATGGGCGATAAGGTCGTGGTTGTTTTCGGTGTCACTGGACAAATAGGCTCCTCTGCAGCATGTGACCTTGCAAAGTATTTCAAGGTCAGAGGGGTGACACGCGATGCAAATAGCAGCAAGGCACATGCGCTCAAAGCCAAGGGTATGTTCCTTTAGTTTTTGTTGTTAAGCTTAAAATAATCTTCATTGATATCACGTGCGCAACTGCAGCTCATGTTTAGTCTCGTATCCTGCATATCAAGGTTTCAACGATGTACCTTCATGTCACCATTCTGGCACGCACTTACCCTGGAGACCCTCCCTTGGTGTCACCCACTCATATCTGATCCTAAGTGGCGCTCACATTCCAGAATGCCGTATACTCGCACTTGGCGTCTCTTAGTGTCCTTCACTCCAATCCTGTGTCACCGAATGTCGTCCACTCGAACCCTGTGTCAGTGAAAGTCAGCCACTGAAACCCCACGTCACCGAGTGTCATCCACGCAAAACCTGTGTCGACGAGTGTCATCCACTCAAATCATACATCACCTCAACCTCTAAGATCGACTTTACATCAATCAAAATCAGATTATTTTTTACACTATAATTTATGCATCACAGGAATTGAAATCATCCAGGCAGACTCTACTGATCCATCGTCCCTGGACAGAGCATTGAAAGGGGCGTTTGGTTGCTTTGCCTTAACCAATTCCGATTTGAGTACTACCCAGGGTTACCATAACGAGGTAATAACTCCCGTTTTTACTCCTTAGCAAACATTGCGGCCCCAATCCAACGTCTGTTTGAGGACCCGAAGTATTGAGGAAGAATTGAAAAATGCCCCCCCCCCCACCATCCCCCCCCCCCCGATGAAAAATGCCCAATGAGAAAATCACCTTTTTGGCAACTGCAGAGAAAACCCCGCCCCTCCCCCCTCTCCCGCCCCCACCCCCAATCCATCTATTTGTCTGCTACTTTCTCTATCTTCATCAGCAATTTTACGTGAATCAGTTTTAAATCGGTTATCTGTTATATGTAGATAAAGCAAGGCCGAGAAATCGCGAACGCTTGCCAGCGGAATCGTGTACAACATGTCGTGTACAGTACACAGATACACGTGGTAGAGGCAATCGGTCTACATGCCAGACACATGGATGCTAAGGTCGGTGCTACGCTACATAGACGTCATGTGCTTCCCTACACAATCGTCATGTGCTTCCCTACACAATCGTCATGTGCTTCCCTACACAATCGCCATGTGCTTCCCTAAACAATCGCCATGTGCCTCCACACACAGCCGTCATGTGCTTCCCTACACATTCGTCATGTGCTTCCCTACACAATCGTCATATGCTTCCCTACACAATCGTCATGTGCTACCCTACACAGTCGTCATCTGCTCCCCTCCACAATCGTCATGTGCTACCCTGCACAGTCGTCATCTGCTCCCCTGCAAATGGTCATGTACTGCCCTATACAATTGTCATGTGCTTCCCTTCACAATCGTCATGTGTTACCCCACACAATTGTCATGTGCTACCCTACACAGTCGTCATGTGTAAAAAATCTGAACACACACAGATTCTCTTTACTGCTCTTCCCGACTCCTTCCATGTAAACAAAGACTGGCTTTTATTTTCAGGCGGAAATCTTCCAGTATATGACAGATTTGAGACTGCCGCTGAGTGGTTTAATAATTCCTTGTTTATACGAGCATTTACTTACGCAACCCCTCAGGCCGAAGCGAGAAGCACCCTATTGTTATTCTATTGGTGAGTTTTATTTTCGTTTATACCTTCTTGTTTCCTTCATCCAGTATTTTTGTGAGTGAGGTATAGGGCCTGATCTGGAACATATGGTGAGGACTAAAGTGATGGACTTTTTCGAATCAAATGGTACAATTATTGCTACTGCTCTCCGGGGATGGAGGAGGCACTCATATACAGATTGGTGGTCATGCGTGTTCCATTAATTTTTAATGACCAAGAAACGTGGGGTGCTAAGTGTGAAAGAGCTACCTAAGCCAAACGTGGAGAACTTCTTCAAAAGAGCCTCTGTTTTTAACGAAATTAGCAATCCGTTCGGACTGCGTGGCCTCAAAAATACGTTTATTATTATTTTTTTTTGGGGGGGGGGCACGGATGGAAACAAATAATACCAGTTGGCTACTGGTGCTACGGCCTCTGAAATAGGCAGATAGTGAGAGCCAAATCTGGAGGTAGGAAGAACAAAATACTGTTTAGATTATACGCATGGGTTTTAAAAAGGCTGTTTTCTACTATATTCAAAATTTGCAACTTCCCACCCACCCCTCCCCCTCGCCTCCTCCATCCCCGCGAGCTTCCTATAAAAAGCAAGTTCAGGAACAAAATATTTCAAATAATTTCTTCAAGCAATATTCAGATAATCATTTTTTTCTATTCCAGGTATTCCTATTGGTTATACATCCTTTGAAATGATCGGTGTAAATGACATCGGTCCGATAGTTGCTGAAATCTTCGCCAATTCCAGTTACTGGCTTGGTAAGACGCTGAGCATTGTGGGAGATAAGAGGACGGTACCGGAAATCGCGGCTATTCTGTCCTGTTACCTGGACCCTCTACGCTTCAGTGATAAACAGGTTAGTATGATGTGCATGTTTAAAAAGTTTTCCTCTTTAAAAAGAAAAACGTTTCATATGGTGAAAACATCCCTGAACATTACTATTAATTTCTTAGACATTCCAATTTAAGAAGAACAAACGGATATATGCCAGATTTTGATTTCAGTTAACGACGGACCAGTTTCGGCAGATGCCTGATTTCCCCGGTCTCAGCGACTACGCAAATCAATTCGATTTCTACATTCGAGTCAATCAACGCACAAGCTTAGATTTCACGAAGCGCATTCACCCAGGCTGTCAGTCATTCGAAGAGTGGACAGCAGCCAATTGTGACGTCATAGCAAAAGCCCTGGATTATCCAGACGCAAACCCCCCTCCTGATCCATGGGCACTTTAGAGCTGCTACCTTTAGTTAATGGTGTATGATACCGTGAATTTGTTAACATGCGAGACTGGTATATGGCAAATGCACAGAAAGAGGGACAAAAAGATCAACAATTCATAAAAACTATAGATAAACTATATTATTTAATGGCAAAGATTCTTACACGGTCACCTGGCAGATTTGAAGAACACCACAAGTAGAAGGCAGACTGCACATTACGTCAGCCAGTGAATTCCTAATGAGATGTTTTGCTTTTTTTAGCTTTTTTTTTTTTTTGCACACTAAATTTCGAGAACGTCCATTTGACCGTCATTATTGATATTGTGTGATACTGTTAATTTTTTTGTATCAAACTTTCAATTATTGGAAAAACTGAATTATAATATTAATTGTATTTTGATGACGATGATCTCATTGTTGATATCAATAAAAAATGCTAAGCTTGTTATATCAATCACTCATTAAATAATATGAGTAGTTCAAATTCATTTCCCAATTTTGGATGTCCAAAATTATTTATGTTACCAGTAATTTCATTATTGATATCAAGAACTGCACTAAATAGGTCATACCAGAAGCTGTGTTATTCATATCAATAAAGAAATTTTGATGGAAAAAATCTATTTCAAAATCATAAACACCCTAAATTTTATACGTCAAGAAATCATTTTCTGATATCATTATATCAATTTTGATATCAAAAATTCAAAAGCGATACCAGAAATACAAATACCGAGAATCAATCAATTGTGATATCAAGAATTACTTTTTTGATATCAATATTTCAGGCTCCCTTTCAATTTTTGGTAAAAAGAACATATATTTTTTGAGGTCATCAGACAAAAAAGATTTTTAGACAAGATTGTCCAGGGATATTTGACTGGTCGGAATCTAGATAATCAAGTAGCAAAGGTTGTAAGACCATTAGAAAGTGGTGGAAGCATTTTAAAACCGATAAAAAGAAATTTTCCAAAGGCCTGCAATTACCCCCAGAAGGCCTACTTGGTATCTTATGTATTACCATGTGTGTCCAAAAATAAACGCTGAGAAATGAGGGGGGGGGGGGGGGTAATTTTATGGCCAGACGCGTTCCGCGCAGAGTGCCAATTTCGTTAAAAAAGTTGGGTATTTTTTTAATTCAGCACTCCGCGTTTCCTACAAAAGGAGGATTGTTTGGGAATTTCACTCTGAGTTTTGTTTTAAAAGGGCGGTATTATTTCAAAATTCGCACGTCTACGTTTAGGGTCTTTTGTTTTAAGTCATGAAAACGCGTGGTAACCAGATGGTACGTGAGTGGAGCCCCTGGGCATTTACCCGATCTCAAAAAACACAGATATAGAAGCTTTTGAAGTTTATATGAGTAGGGTGAAAACGTTGGTTCCACTGCACTGCAGTGGAACCAACGTTGGTTCCACTGCAGTTCAGTGGAACCAACGTTTGGTTTTGCATTGCAGAACCAATGTTTTGCATTGCAGTGGAACCAACGTTGGTTCCACTGCAGAATCGGTAGATGGTAGACAGACGGTCAGACGGGCAGACGGACAGACGATAACTTTTTTTTTTTTTTTCCCATTTCCCACACTCTCATGCATACACACATATACCAACACCATGATAAATTGTTTTGCTTATTTTGTAATAAGTGGCGGCCGCTCTGAAAAGAGCAGCCTGGAGTTGAAACTCCTCACTCTTTTTGCTTCCAGTCTAGTAGAAGACTACTGTTTGTTGTACTGGTCTGGCACATGAGGTCATCTGCTGAGAGTTGAATAAGAAGTGGTCTGTTGTCAAACCACATGTAAAACATCTCAGCGTATATCTGTCTCTCAGCGCGGAGTGGCAGGTCCAGATGAAGGCGCAAAAGAGACATAGTTGATGTCCACATCCTGCTGCTATGACCCGGTCTGGGGACAGCATGCACCCACATCCAATGCAAAATTGGATGTCTTCCTGTAGGAAGTATCGACCCCAGGCCGGGTATTCATCCTCTTCAGTCTTTGATGGAATGTCTTCTCCTAGAACAGCAGATCTGAAGTAGGCCTGCCTGTAACACCCGTCTTCTATGTCTCTGATGCGTTGCCCAATCATAGCCCCTCTATGAAAGTATATCGGAATGCACAGCGCAGCGGCTTTAGCTGGATCCGGCAGCAGATGCAAAAACGACTGTCTCTTAGACGGATAGATTGGTGGTGTTACTTGAACAACCACCTCTTTAATCTCTCTTATTATGCGTGAATCGTCGATCGCGGCTAGAACTTCCATGTCAGCAGGCAGTGGTAAACTGTGGAAAGCTGTGAAGGTAGCACATATATATAGGGTAGAAAACCAAAATGACGTCATTACAAAATGATGTCAAGATGGAAAAAAGTTAACGTCTAACCCCCCCCCCCCCAGGACAGACTATGTACCGACCCCCCCCCCCCTCGAAATTGTGATTTTTGCATATTTATCCGTTTCAGACGATTCTGAACATTTTTCATTTTTTCGACCCCCCCCCCCCCTCGAAATTGTGATTTTTGCATATTTATCCGTTTCAGACGATTCTGAACATTTTTCATTTTTTCGACCCCCCCCCCCCGAAGTTGTTATTTTTGCATATTTATCCGTTTCAGACGATTCTGAACATTTTTCATTTTTTTCGACCCCCCCCCCCCCCTCGAAATTGTGATTTTTGCATATTTATCCGTTTCAGACGATTCTGAACATTTTTCATTTTTTCGACCCCCCCCCCCCGAAATTGTGATTTTTGCATATTTATCCGTTTCAGACGATTCTGAACATTTTTCATTTTTTCGACCCCCCCCCCTCGAAATTGTGATTTTTGCATATTTATCCGTTTCAGACGATTCTGAACATTTCTCATTTTTTGGGTCGACCGACCCCCCCCCCTAGGACAGACTATGTACCGACCCCCCCCCCCTAGGACAGACTATGTACCGACCCCCCCCCTAGGACAGACTATGTACCGACCCCCCCCCCCCCCCAGGAGAACAAACTAAAAAAAAAAATTGTGCTGAATCAGCATGATGAAATCGTTGATTCAGCATGATAAAATCGTATATAAGTGTAGTGTCTCGAGGCTTAGGCATCGTCAGACACACCAGCTATCAACATAGACATGGATGACTTTGAAACAGTTACTTTTGATGATACATTATTATCGTTGGAAGAGATAGATGCGTTCTTTGAAGACGTTGAAACAGCTTTGAAGGAAGCGTTAGTTGCTCTGCCAGATGTCGCTACAGTGCAGCAAGCAATGCCTCAGGAGGAAGCGTTAAATGCACCATCAGATGTCGCTACAGTGCAACAAGCAATGCCTCAGGAGGAAGCGTTAAATGCACCATCAGATGTCGCTACAGTGCAACAAGCAATGCCTCAGGAGGAGCGTTAAATGCACCATCAGATGTCGCTACAGTGCAACAAGCAATGTCTCAGGAGGAAGCATTAAATGCACCATCAGATGTCGCTGCAGTGCAGCAAGAAATGCCAGATCCTGAGGGGTCTGACTACCCGTTCTGGGTTGCGAATAGACTTATCAATGGTGACAACTCACAACTAAGTGCAAAGTTAAAAGCACATCTAGCACATTATGAGGAAAACGAAGTGAGTGATGATGATGAGGATTCAGAATTGGACATGTCAAGCGATAATGAGGATTCAGAAGTGGACATGTCAAGCGATGACGGAGAAGACAAACAGCTGAAATCTAAAATTGAATCGAGTAAGACCATACCTGTTACTGAGGAAGATGTTATAATGTTGAAACGGAACTTTCGAGCAGTACTTCCTCTGATTGATTGTAACATTTTATGGTGTTTATGTGAAGAAGGCTTTTTCAACAACCACACGTACATGTATCTAACGGAAGAAGTGAATACCGTCATTCAACTCATCTACATGTTAGAAGGAAACACAGAACATGTTCCGGCGTCAGAGCCAAAGTTCTCCGAAGCTATGACTCAACGTTTCATTCAACTTATTAAAAGTCTTCATGAGGAACTTTTTAAGACTTTATCTCTACCGGCGCCAAAGTCTCTGGATGAGGATCGTGAATTCAAATGTGCAAAGGTCATGTTGCATGGTTTCAAATACCTTGAAGAACGCATTCATGTGTATGATATGATGGCTTACCTCTATGAAAAAGGACATTTCACTATGTCAATGCTGTTTCAATGGATACTAGGGCATCGGACCCCAGGAGACTTTTTAGTGATTGTCATGGTACAATCGCTAACAAACGGTTTACCAACAACCTTTCTCGACGGTTTCAATGACATGACTCCGCGATTTTACAAACATCTCATGAAAACCTACATGTAGCATCTGTATAAAAGGAGGTAAAACCATCTACAATGTCAACATTACTTCTTCATCGATGTGTAGAGACCATGGATGACGTCTTCAAAGTGAATTATGCTGACTATGTGTTTTCAAAGCTTCCTGCTTTTGAATCGGATTGGATGCTGCAAGTGAAGAACTTACATCAGCATTGGGAAGCTGTTGGAAAGACCATTCCAAGAGATCGTTTCATCCACTCGTTTCTACGTGAATGTGAAGATCTACATTTACCGTTAACTTATGACATTGATTTAGCATTTATCAACGTGAATACAATTTGGGCAGTTGAGCTCATGTTAGATGTGGCTGCAAGAATCATTTTACATTATGATGATGATGTTCCATTGAAGACGAATGTATCAGAGCTTGTCCGATTCAACCATGGACGAGTTGAAGTGAATTCAAAACTTTGCAAGTTCTTTGCTGACTCAGCAGATAGTTGGGTATAAAAGGGAGTGAACTCAGCAGAGTGAAGTCATTTCTCAGCAGACAGTTGGAGGGAGTGGATCATCAGTACATTGTAGCAGCCATGGAGAACAAGACAAGCAACGCAGCGCAGCGCAGCAGCAGCTTTAAAATTAGTGCTAACTTAACCATTACTGTGGAGCATGGAGAATATGGGCCATTTCTACGCATTACACGTGGAGAGAGATGGTGTGCTTATTCACCATCTTTGTGGAAGATTGTATGTCAAAGCTTGGAAAATTTACGTGACATTGGCTTCAAACTATACTTAACGCAAACGAAGTGGCTTGAAGTCATTTCATACTTGGATAAGCGTTATGTGAGTTTTGTGCGAACATCACGGTTTGAAGGGAAAGAATACACACATCACATCAACATGAATGATGGTGAATGGGAGACACTGCTTCAGGAGATGGACAACATCAACTCAGCCCTATCGCCATGTGAGGAATGTCATGTCATAACTCCTATCAAGCTGCGAAAGGATGGTCGGATGAAGGTGTCAAAGCTATCCAAGAAAAGACTGGCTGAAGTTCAGTTGTGGTGTATTGTGTGTATTGTGGTGCTTGTGGATATGTGGAGGATTATCATTGCCACTGTCACAAGTATAATTGCAAGTTGTGTGAACCAAGCAACTTCTGCGGCAAGTGTGGAGTACTTAAAGTCTGTGAAGCAAAGTAAAAGCCCACAAGACACTGAAACAAGATGGACGCATGTTTTAAAAATGCTTATATTGACTTGATGATTGCTAAACTTGCTTGCTGTGGCACTCCAGACTATCAACTTTATCATTTGGACGCTTTTTGGGATGTTGTACATCATAGTCTTGATGTGATTGAACTACATTCAAGATTTCTTGGAGAATGTTATAAAATTGGAATAGAAGAAGAACCTGACTTTGACTTTGATGCTGCACTTTATTCTGCTATTTGAGAGATTGCTGCAAAGAAGAAGAGGAAACCAAGCAGCTTTATCAGGTAAGTTATATAAAACCTTTTTAATCATCTTTGTAACAACATAGTGAATTGTTTCTCAAAGACATAACAATGTTTTTCTTACTAGCAAATTTAGTTTTATGTGAGTGGTTTCAACGTAAACAAAGAAAGAATATGATAGAAGAGGCAGCAAATATATTAAAAGATATTTTATTACAGGAAGAAACCGACATGTCAGAATAAAACAGCAGAAGCAAAGTCAACATGGAGAATCTTGTACTATTCAGCGGTCATAAGGACGTTCTTTCAAATATGTTTCCAACACGACTTGAAAAGTATGGACATGTGTTCAACTCAAGTGAAGCTTTGTATCAATATGAGAAAGCAGTGTTTCATCACCGTTCAGATATTGCTTCAGCCATTGCTTCATGTAGAAATGGATATGAAGCGAAACGTATTGCTAAAGGGATAAAACCATGTCCTTTATGGCATACAGTGAAGAGAAGCAAAATGCAAGATGTTTTACAAGTCAAACTGGATCAGTGTGTATTGTTTCGCAACAAGTTGAAAGAATGTAAAGACAAAACTTTAGTTGAAGCAACGTATGATCATTGGTGGGGAGCTGGTGTGAAACATGTGTCATCTGAATATCCTGGTCAGAATATTATGGGAAAGTTGTTAGAAATGTTGTGTGAGGGTTAGAGACTTTTTCATTTGCTTGCCAACCGTCATGGTGTGCAGACGTGTGGACATGTAAATTTGAAGTATGTTTAACTTGTGCTGCTTTGATTCAAGACTCACAAGACTGCACAATGGCGGACATGACACTGAGACAATATATTGTACAAAAAGCTTATTGTGAAGAAATGTTATCAGCTGTAAAAAAGTTTGCATATTTAGTCTGTCCTGCTTGTCAACATGAAGAGTGTCAAGAACATACTTGTCATTTTGCATCTGTTTATACATATTGGAATGAAGCTAAATATTACATACATTTAGATAAAGTGTTAGAGAATGCAAATCAACGTTGTGAGAAATATGGTGTAGATGCTATTACATTGGATGAACTCAGTCATTGGTTAGTGTTCATTGAAGACCAATGGTCTCCAGTTATTCATACCATTGTATCTATACTTGATTTGTAAATATATGTTAGTTATAAATACATGTTAGTTATAAATACATATTAGTTAAGTTACTATGTTAGTTAAGTGATGATGGTTGAGTTATAAAATAAAAGCTGTTCTGTTGAGAAGGTGGTTTTCATTCGGTGTGATCATGTCGACGTGGAAAGACTACTTGACCAATATTTACTTCAAACCTGGACAGCCTGGAGCATTTGCTGGTCCTTACAAACTGTATCACATCTTAAGAAAACATAATCAAGCAGTCACACAGTCACAAGTGAAGAAATGGTTACAGGATCAAGATGCTTTCAGTTTACTCCAACCTGTCAAATACAGGTTCAAAAGACAACGTGTCATTACACGTGGCATTGATGACATGTGGGATATTGACTTGGCTGATATGGGAAACATAGCTCCCTATAATGATGACATACGCTTTTTACTCATTGTCATTGATGTGTTTTCCAAATATGTCTGGGTACAGCCAATACCTAATAAATCACATACCAGCGTCATACAAGCTTTCCAAAAGATTTTTCATGACACACGACGAAGACCGCGAACTCTAAGGTCTGATAAAGGAACAGAATTTAAAAACAGATGGGTAAAAGCATTTTTGAAGAAAGAAGGCATTCATGCTTATACCACAAAGAATGAAACCAAAGCTAACTTTGCTGAAAGAGTCATTCGTACTCTAAAGGGAATGATGTATCGGTATTTTCTACATAATCAAACTTACCGTTACTTAGACATTCTTCCAGACTTGGTGCACAATTACAACCATAGACCTCATGGTTCTCTTCCTAATAAATATGCTCCAGCCGAGATTCGTAAAGACAATGAATCAAAAGTGTGGAAGTATATGTATGTCGACAAACTGAAATTGAAACCGAAGAAGAAGAAGAAGTACAAATTTAACATTGGTGATCATGTTCGCATTTCTCACATTAAATATATGTTTCAACGCGATTATCACATCAAATGGACGCAAGAAGTCTTCATTGTCACACATCGTTGTAAGAAGCAAGGAATACATTTATATCGTGTGAAAGACTTTTTAGACGAAGATATTGATGGACATTTCTATGAAGAAGAACTGCAGAAAGTGACCAAAGATATTGAATCTATTTATAGAATTGAAAAAGTCTTGAAAACACGTAAAAGACGAGGAGGAGGTGTGAAAGAATTATTTGTCAAGTGGTTAGGTTGGCCAAACAAGTTTAACAGTTGGGTGAAAGAAACAGACATTCAACAATGAAGCATCCATTTACATGTTTAGTCTCTGGACCTACAGGCAGTGGCAAAACGTCTCTGGTGAAGGAAATTCTAGAACAAAAGTTGATTAAACCCTCTCCAAAAAGCATTTTATGGCTCTATGCAGCAGATCAGCCTTTGTACAAGGGAATGAAAGGTGTGGAATTTTACCAAGGCATTCCAGATGACATTGAAGAGCGTTTTAACCCGAAGAAACCAAACTTACTTATCATTGATGACTTAATGACGAAATGTCATAGTGATGAGCGTATGACACGTCTCTTTAGTGTTGGCAGCAGTCATCAAAATCTAAGCATTATCTTTATTGTACATAATTTATTCCATCATGGGAAAGAGATGCGAAATATTAGTTTGAATACACATTATATCATTCTGTTTAAAAATCCGAGAGACAGTCAACAAATTAGTACATTGGCGCGGCAAATGTATCCTGGAAGATCTCAATTTCTCATAGAAGCCTATCAAGATGCTACTAGCAAACCTCATGGTTATTTATTCATTGATTTAAAACCAAAGACAAATGATCAACTACGTATTCGTACGGGCATTTTACCAAAAGATACACATTATGTATATATTGATAAAGCAGTGTATGAACAAGAACCAACTCATTTGACCATTCGCAGTCAAGATGTCTAAACGTATTCGAGCGAACCAGCCGTTTCTTCATTTGCTTGCACGCAGTGGACCTAAACGACGTAAATCCTTGCTACAGCAAGCTACAAAGGAGGAATTAACAAGCTTGTTTGAAATTTGTTTGAATATATTGCAAGGACATTTACCCTTAAGCTCAAAACGGTTTAAGGAATTTAAACGTGAACGTCATACGCTTCGTACTCTAGCAGATAAGAAGATATCCCTTCGACGAAAAAAGAAGTTGATTAATCAGAAAGGAGGATTCATTGGAGTTATTGCTAGATTGGCATTGCCCTTGTTAGCCAAACTACTGCTAAAATGAAACATACGATGAAAATTGTCCTCATTCCTGAATATGAATATAAAATGTTGCTAGAAAAGAAGGGTAAAGATGGTGAAATCAAAACGAAAGTGAATAAACTTTTACGTGGGAAACGAACACGTGAAAAGGCTATAGAAATATCTCAACTTCTTGGTCGTCATTTACGAACAAGTCAGTCTAGGCAGCAAAAGCCCTCATCATCATCACCACCTGAAAAGCCAGAAAAGTTATTTTTAAGTCATTTTCAACCTATCTATCATGGAAAAGTAACACAACTTTTAGCAGAACTGAAGAAATATGGTACGACATGGTCAGAGAAGAATGAACTTGTGTTGAAAACGGGCGATATTATAGCAAATTCCAACATGGTTGATTTGATGAAAGAAGCATTGGTGGCGACAAGAAGAAAAGAACGAGCCATACCACCACATGGCTGGCATCCGTTTATCCAGGAAATTGTTGATGCTAATATTCCAAAAACAATGTTTAGTAAAAAGACCACTCGTGACGACATTACAACAGAAATGAAACAACGTCAACAAAGACGGTTTCCTGAAGGATGGGAAAATTTTTAACATGGCTGAAAGAGCTATGTTGTTGTTGTGAGGAAGATAAATCAACTATTCCTGTGAAGATCAGATGTACAATTGCTTGTTGTGAAGGAGAAGTCATAGATCATCTAGATCATCATCATGATGTAAAAGACCATTTGCATACTTGGTCGAATGGCGCGCGCTATCGTGAAGTATATAGACAACGTCAACGCACCTATACCATTTAGTTCCCACCATCATGGAGTCGACAAGCTTTTACATCACTTTGCCTAGCAATGCGAGTATGAACTATTATCCCAACAACAAGGCTTCGAATTATCAAATTCATATGCCTCGAACCATCTATCTGAATGGAAAATATGAAGTGGCTTTAGCTGAAATTCAATATCCACATACATGGACAACGATGAGACATGACATGGACTATTCTATTCAGTATCGACAACAACCACTGACAGAGACACTTGACACTATCAATATTCCCTATGGTTATTATAGATCCATACAAGAAATATGTCAGGCAGTGAATGAAGAAGCAACTCATTCTATGAAAGATGATCTTAAAGAAGTTATTCGGATAAAGTATGATAAAATTAGACGACGTGTGTTTCTATTTCTAAATTATGGTTTTGAAGTGTCCTTTTCCGCTGGATTGGCTGAGATTTTAGGATTTATCCCAGAGCAATGGTATACTGAAACATGTACAGCTGAACATAAAGCGGATGTGAAACAGGGATTTTATACACTGTATGTGTATTGTAGCATTTGTGAACCACAAGTTGTTGGTGATTATTATGTGCCGTTACTACGTTCTGTTGGCATACAAGGCCATGATGGTGACATTATCATGAAAACGTACGGCGAACCGCATTATGTTCCTGTAAACACGTCCAAATTTGACGTGATAGAAATGAATATTAAGGACGACACAGGCTATAATGTTCCATTTCAAACTGGAAAGGTGATCTGTAAACTTCATTTTCGACCAAAAGCAATATGAAAGCTTATACACACGATCCGTCTGCATATCGCAACCATTTTCTTCGTCAAGTGGGCGGGGAATTACCAGGATTCAAAGGAGCGCGAATCCAGTATGGCGATGGTATTGGTTCAATACTGGGATCATTGGCTCGCAAAGCTATTCCACTACTTAAGGCTGGGGCTAAGATCGTTGCGCCACATCTTAAGAAGGCTGCAAAGAATGTCGCGAAAGATGTGACGGGTCGAGTAGCAGAACGTGTGTTTGGTGAACAAAAGCGTATGCAACCGACGAAACGTGCCAGAAGACGAAAAACAGCCAGACGGATAACATCAAAATATCGCAAAGATATTTTTTAAAGAAAAAAAAAATGTCTCTCATTCATAATCATTCGTGTGAATGTAGTCTTTCTCCATTGGAATGGTTTCACGTACCACCAACGCAAACTGCTGTAGAGAAAAGTTATAATGTTGACTATCAACCACTTACAAGCATTAGAGAAGGCGCTCCAATAGAATTCTACATTCCTGCGAGTACAGAAGAATATCTGGATTTAAAGAACAGCAAACTTCATATTGTATGTCGCATTCTAAAGGCTGATGGAACAGCGTGTGGCGCAGATGATAATGCCTCTTACATCAATGATGTGTTTAATGGGTTATGGTCTAATATTGAATTGTTTCTGAATGATCGTTTGGTTTCGCATAGCAACAATACTCATGGTTATACCAGTATTATCTCTCATCTCATCCATGATTCGGAAGAAAGTCTACATTCTGAGCGCTCTATGCGTCTCATGTATAAGGATACTGCTGGGTCAATGAATAGCTATGAGGTGAAAAGACCTAATCATGAACAATATGTATCCGGGTTTCATGTCAATGCCGACGGCGGTGACTTGGCTGAGCAAGGCAACAATGGCTTACATCATCGTTATTTGCATACACGTCTTAGCCGTGATGTTATGCTTACTGGCGGTTTAAGGATAGATTTGTTTGAGCAGGATCGTTATCTTCCGAATGGTATCAGTTTGAAATTGCGTTTCCATAGACAAAAAGATGACTATGTATTGATGGCTGCAGATAATACCTATAAGGTAGAAGTGAAAGAGGCATTTTTAACCATTCGCAAAGTGAGGGTGAGTCCAGGTATTCAGTTAGGACATACAGATGCATTGATGAAAAGTCCTGCCAAGATCATCATCACTAGAAAAGAATGTAAAGTCTTGGCTATTCCAGCAGGATTTCAGTCTTTTGTGAAAGATAACATCTTTTTGGGTCAATTACCAAATCGTATTGTTATTGGTCTGGTTCATAATGAAGCTTTTGGTGGATCAGTATTGAGGAATCCATATGATTTCAAACATTTTAATCTGGACTATATGCAACTCTACACGGATGGTGAACCAGTTCTATCCAAACCTCTCAAGCTTGACATTACACAGAACAAATACCTGGACGCTTTTGAAACGCTTTACAAATCGTTTGATCGGTTGAATGGTGAGAAAAGTTCCATTATAAAACGGGAAGATTGGCCTAGAGGTTATGCTTTATTTTCGTTTGACTTAACACCGGATTATGATGGCGATGATCATTTCCCCCTGATCAAGCATGGGAATTTGCGGCTAGAAATGAACTTTGCTACGGCTTTGCAACATACCATCAATGTCATTGTCTATGCTGAATTTGACAACATTATTGAGATCAGTGCAAATCGCAGCATCCAATTCGACTACCAGTCATGAACACGAAGCAGATTGATGCTATATTGAGTCATGATGTCATGACCAAAGACTTGTTTCAAGGCGTGTTTGCCATGGACCAGTTACCGTCTTTACAACGCGGCGCCTATGTGATCAACACAGACGATCAAGATGAACCAGGAGAACATTGGGTGGCAGTGTATTATGACAAAGACCCTGCAGAATATTTTGACTCTTATGGACTGTTCCCTCTCGATGATCGTTTAGATATGTTTTTAAGAAATGACTATATGTATAATTCTATATCATTACAAACGCCAATATCATCGTCATGTGGTTTTTATTGTGTCTATTATATATTACATAGAGCTCGAGGTCAGAGTATGTTTGATATTGTGAATATATTAAAAAGAAAGGATGGTGATTTTATTGTAAAGGATTTTGTATATAGACATTATAAACCATTGTTTTATTAATGTTGTTGTTGTTATATTAGTTAAGTTGTTGTTGTTGTTGTTATATTAGTTAAGTTGTTGTTGTTGTTATATTAGTTAAGTTGTTGTTGTTGTTGTTATATTAGTTAAGTTGTTGTTGTTGTTATATTAGTTAAGTTGTTGTTGTTGTTAAATAAAACAAATCAAGTTTCAAACAACTGTCTTGTTTATTGTGTTGTACATACGTTTATTTACAAATTCTTAACTACAAACACTATTTACAAAGTTTACAAACACTATTTACAAAGTTTACAAACACTATTTACAAACTCTTAACTACAAACGCTATTTACACTATTTACAAATTCTTAACTACAAATTCTATTTACACTATTTACAAACTTTTATTTACACTATTTACACTATTTACAAAATTCTTAACTACAAACTCTTAACTACAAAGTCTATTTACACTATTTACAAACTTTTTATTTACAAACACATTCATTTTTCAATACATTCATCAATGAATACCATTCATTAGAATCTAAATTGATATAGGTATCATAGACATTACATTCATGTTTGTAAATGCTATGAAAGCTCACATAATACACATCACCAAACTTTATCACTTTAACAGTTACATGTTCAGACAGTTTCAGTTCATATCCTTCTTCTAAGTCAATGTCCATCACACGCATAGGTTGTGTCAGCTCAATGGATTTGATGCCTCGTGTAAGCCATATTTCTGTTTCTTTGAATTCAAGCGTTAGGTTCTTTCCAATCCAATGCTTGTAACAACGCGTTCCATTCCACTGTGTTGAGGGTGATGTAGTCATAGTTTTCTGTAAGCTCGTCATATTGGCGAAATTGTATAAACACGTCTAAGCAGTTCTCAGTCACACGCACTTCTAATTCATTTGAGACTGTCAGGAGAAAGCCAGGTATCCTGAACTTCTCTAGATGGTCTTTCAACACGGATTGGTCATCAAGTGATAGGACGAGATACTGTCCAAAATGTCTTAGCACAATGTCATCATATTCGTTTCTCAGATATGAGAACCCATGCGTAATTGGTTTATATTCCGTTAAAAAGTCTTCCATCTCGTCCAGCAGTTAGATGAACTATGAGCTGTCTCCTTGTCTGCAAAGACGTTTTTTTTTTTTTTTTATGCTCGCAAGATGGTGAAGAGTGGATGTTGTATCACTTCTAGGAATCGTAAGACTGCGCGCCAGTTCTTGATATCAAAGATGATTAAATCTGTATATGGTGTATCTGGCACAACTCCCTTATAATCCTCTGGATAATCCTGTAAAAGATTTCTACAGATTTCTACACGTATGTTAGAATCATATTCAGCCACTGTCACTTCCACTTTATTTTCAAGTCTACGTTTAAACCCATGTTCAAGTGGTATGTTTTTAAAGTCTTTCCACACTTCAGGTTTAAACCGATGATAACTTGTCTTAGAATCTAGTATCACTTCATTCCTCTCATTGACAGTAAGGTAAACACCACCGTTCAGCATGAGTGCATTCATGATTGTTACCTTATTATGACTTGTCGTCTTGTCTGCGAAGCCTTTTATCCACTTCTTTCACCTGCTTCTTCATCATTTTCCATTCAGGTATTGTCAGCAAAATTCCCTTTTTTGTTGGACGGTTTTTTCCAGTCCCCTCATCTCTGAGGTATTTGCGAATGTTTACCACACCTTCATTACTTTGTTTCATAATCTTGATATACTTTCCATTGCCTAGAGAAAGCATTCCATCCCACGACTGTGGTGTTGGTACCGTCGTCTCCACTTTTAATTTCTTGATGGTATTGTCAGGATGTTTCACAGTCATGTCTTTGACTGTATCAGCAAGAGTATCCATATCCGTTGTTGCAGATCTTTTCCGATTCATGTTGACGCTTCAGTGTTCACACCTCAACTAACTCTAAAGTTGAAGTGTCTCCCCCTTATATACTGTAATGCCCATACGCTAAAGTGGAATAGCCATCACTCATCACATATCGCTTGTCATCAAAGGGAGAGAGAGCTACTTTCCTCAACTTCTCCGAGAAAATCTGATGGTCATGACTTCGAATGATGTGTCCTGTGGTCATCGTTTGCGTTTGGTTGAACAAACTGTCTTTATACTGCTGATGTTTCATCCGTCTTTGACACGCGCGAGTGATACCTTTGGCCGTACGTTTTTCTTTCCCACCATACATCATACTATACATTTTCGGTCGAAGTCCAACAAACTCTTCAATGGGAATGCCCGCCGTCTCATCTTTCATTTTCCCAAGCACTTTCTTGTTCACGTTGGAATGTAGGAAATGATCTGGGGGATAGTCACTTGTGTCGAACAAGTCGGCATCTTCCTGCATGTCTTTGTAGATATCGTCCGTTTCTATGTCATAACATAAACTGTCGGTGTCGCTGAACAAGAGCTTGGCGTTGGGATACTTGGTCATGATGTAGTTGTAATGAAAGTGGAACATGAGCACCTTGCTGAGGTCGAGAATGGTGAACCCAACTTGAATGGGTTTATCCAGAAGCAGATCCACTTTGCGCAAATGTACCGCGGTTAAATCTTCGTTGAAAATTCTAAATTTGTGGAAGGAAGGTTTGACCACAAGTTTCTTGAACCGCTTTTCCTGGTGAACAAGTTCCACATTCATGCGCTTTCTTACATTTTCCATGGTTTTGCCAAACACAGAGTTGTTCATCAATTTGAAGAAGTCTTTCTCAAACGGGTTCTTAGCCAACTTTCTCTTTTCTGTGTTCAAGGAGATGTATTTTGCCAACCATTTGCTCTGTGCAAACATAATGGCACGATGCACCTTCGTGACTTTCAATCCCAGTGAGACATATTGCTGTAAATTTCTATAATGAAGTACATATTTCTTCTTGTCACATAAGTTGGGAATGAGCTTTTCACTAGGTTTGCCTTTCATGTTTAGATCTTTCCGTAGCTTCTGACTATGTTCTGACAATTCTCCCACCTTCACACATTTCCGTTCTGGAGCCACTGGATAGTGATTATGACGATTATGAATGGATTGTGAGTATTCCAAATCCACTTCTAAAATGTAGCCAATCTCATCATCTTCATCCACATCCATAAAGTCAATGGATTCTGGCTCGCTCACCCACATAAATCCACTTTCCGGCATGCTTTGCGACATAGCCCAGCCATACAAGTTGTTTGCATCCAGGTAAGTCAAGTAGTTGGTTGGTTTCGTGGGATCGTAATCTGCTACGTAGGGGTTATTTGCTTTCGCATACTTGTGTGTGATGACAGATATTCCTCCACGTAGACCTTGTTCAACCATTTGGTACATGTCAATATCGTTGATCAATTCCAATTTCACCTTTGTCGCTTTCAACATGGCATCCCACGACAGTCCTGGCGCTGTATAGTAGTGAGCAGGATCCAATTCATACGTGTTGAGACATACGTGACGAAAGTTTTCAAACACGTCAGCCAGCAGCAACACATCTGATTTCAGGTACAAGTCATGGTATTCGCCAAATGTAGTACACTGGAATGTCTCCCACACCTTCTGCGCATGCGCATAATCCTCATCGCTAATGCCTTCTTCACTAAGTAGACTGTAAAACTTGTCCTTGGACGGCAGTTGTGTTTCAGCAAACTTGGATGGCTCATCCACGTAATCATAAGGGTACACTCCCTTTCTCAACAGTAAATCTTGTTGGTCACTATTGTGAATGTGTGACGTCATGTGATAAAAGTTGTCTTTCCCTTCTGCCGCCAGGTTGGATACTAACTTCTGTAGAGAAGTACTCATGAACTGAAAGCTGTCTGTAAATTTCAGATTACTCATGGTGAATGCAATATATTTCTCAACGGTGTTGGGAATGACTGTAATCCTTTCGTTTTTGAACTTTCCAATTTCTTCCATGATTAAATGGCTGTCATAGCCTCGTAAATTGTGGAAAAACACAGGAATGATGAAAGAATCTTCAACATCCTGCTGATCTTTTCGAAATCGGAATTGCAAATTGCATTCACTATGTGCAGCTCCGCGGTATTTGCCATTGATATGGTCATGATCTCTCACATGATCTGCTCCTAGAGGCTCATGACAAATGTAGCAATCTGTGGCGTTCTTATAATGCTCTTCATCTTCATGAGTCATGACTATTTTCTTTGGCTGTAGCAAGCCATGCACAATACGATCACGTTCATTCACCATATGGTCTAAAAAGACTTTCACAGCATTGTCTCCTCGATATACGACTGGCGCACGTGTATCATACTGGCTCACAACCACATAGGCAAAGCTGTTTGGACGATGATGTTGATACTTGTCTCCTTCATGCTTTTTCGTGAAGCATTCAAAGTCTGCATAAATGACAAACGGTGCTCGCTGTTGTTTGGCTATATTCTTGAACTTGATGAAGGGTTCCTTGGGGAATGATAAACGTTGTGCGCCATGCTTGCCACACACTTCACGATGCTTGTCTAAAAGATCTTGTCGCATAAACCCATGAAGACAGTTGAAACAATAAAATATTGCATTCTGACGCTTTGTTCGATAAGCCATCAGTCTGCTGAAATTCTTGATGAGACAGTAATGTCTTGTCTTGTCATCGCTAATCAAAAGCAAGTTAATTTCTCTGACGCTGTTGACGCTGGTGTTTCGACTGAGTTGTATGGGAACAACGACATCATGTTCATATCCAAACACGTTAATGGACACATCATTCTCCTTTTCAAACTTTGGAATGTCTGTAATCGGTGTGGGAAATGTTATGCCTTCCACCTTCAATTCCTTCTCAAATGTCTTGTATTGATGTACACGCTCTGGGTTTACATTTGTTGAAGGGTGAAAGTGAGCCAATACAGACCATAAGAAACATTTGTTGTCTTTATTCTGAATGTTTAACACACCTCCTGTATTCTTTACTTTCTTCGGTAGTGGGATAAAACTGCTCGCTTCCAGTGGCGCTGACGTAGCTGTATGCACTTCAATGAATAATATGTTATCCAACACCCAGCCAGAACCTTGTCGCTCATGTTCATCAAACCTGGTAAATAATTCTTTATAGGCTTCTGGCAAGTCCTTCTCAATATCTGTTGGATTGTATGCTGCATATGTCGGACTGCTGATGAAGGCATTATCCACTTGTTCTACCATCACGCCTTCAACATTTGGTGTCATTTTCTTGAAGCGTGCATGTACCACAATGTACCATTTCATGCCACGGTTTAACGTTTCGAACAAATGTCTCTTGATTCTATTCTCTTGTTGTCGCATTTCGAGTAACAAATCTGATCCATCTTCAGGCTCAAACCGTCTTTCCTGCGCGTTTTCACCAAGACTCACTCTTCTCCCTCTGCCTACTTGTCCTGTCTCTTTCTTTCTTTGTTCTTCATGAGGTATGCATACATGTGTCTCAAACGCATCCAAAGATGAAAATATCTTGATGCATTTACAGCAGAGGACTGGATCAGGTCTGTCAACACCATCTTGTAACGTCTTTTGTCTCTTGGCTTGAATCTGCTCAACAAGCTCATCATGAGCACGTTTCATCCTAGTTTTCTTGCATGTATGTGCCACGAACAATTCCAGAGATGGAAATGTCACATCACAATCATGACAGTAGACTGATGTCATCGTTGTTGTTTCTTCAACTGCTAGAACTGAAATGAAGTAAAATATACGTTTCACTCTTCCTTTTATACCACTTCAATGGTGTGTTGACTCAGCAGAATGTATCACTAGTTGACTAGTTGACATGTTTCACTCATGCTTTTATGTTACTTCCATGTAATCAAAATATGGTGTGTAACTTTTCAAACTTGTTGAAAAATGTTAAAATTGCTGACTCAGCAGAATTTTACTTGTGTATATGAATGTCTCACTTACAGTTGTGAAGTTGTACAGCTGCACTGCTGCACAGCAGAGACATCTAGCGGTGAAGTTAACTGACGGTGAAGTCAAATGGTCTACCAAATGGTATTCATCCGCCAACTAGACCTGAAATGTGATAAAATGTATTCTCTCTCACACACACACACAGACAGACATGTTTTGCTTCATTTCATAATATAGCATGGCCCTTAAAAGGGCCGAAAGATGTTAGTACTTCTTCACCAGCAAGTGGGATTTCCACAATCACACTGGTATCTGTAAAACTGCTCCATGGAGAAAGGCCTTCTCGAGCACTTGAACGGATGAAAATTGTAATAGCCGAAGTTTTTCAGCGTCGCACCGCACCACCAGCAGTCCGTGCATGGCTCCGGTCCTAACAATCTTGCAGTAAACTTATACCAGAGCAATCCACCACAGGTTTTGCAGCAGTAATGCCGTGGTGCGTTGTGGTGTACTGGGCAGTTGTGTGGTTGACCTGGGTACTCCAACCACACCCAACACTTATAACATTCTGTCGTTAGTGTCACTACCCTGCCGTCTCGCATCACTTTCTTACTTGTCGTAGTAGCTGGTGTGTTGTCCATGATGTGTCTAATGATGTCTGTCTATGTCTGACGGTGTCTGAGCCTTGAGACACTACACTTATATACGATTTTATCATGCTGAATCAACGATTTTATTACGATGATTCAGCACAATTTTTTTTTTCGCTCGCCGGGGGGGGGGGGGGTCGGTACATAGTATGTTTATAGGGGGGGGGGTCGGTACATAGTATGTTCATGGGGGGGGGGGTCGGTACATAGTATGTTCATGGGGGGGGGTCGGTACATAGTATGTTCATGGGGGGGGGGGTCGGTACATAGTATGTTCATGGGGGGGGGGTCGGTACATAGTATATTCATTGGGGGGGGGGGTTCGTCATTTTTTTTTTTTTGCAATGTGACATCATTTTGCAATGATGTCATTTTACTATATATATATAGGTGTGCTCTCTTCACAACTTCCACAGAATACCATCATGGAGTGCTGTTTCGCTTTAGAGAATTCGTTAGTTATCCGAGACATTACAAAGGTGGATTTAATGTACCACCCTACAGCGCATGAACCGGTGCGAGAATTCTTCTTGCAGCTGTTTCCAGATCCGGCTCGTGCTGTCACCATCGCTATGCCAGTTCTACTCAACAGGGATGTTATGATTGGGAAGCGGCTTAGTGATATTGAACAGGGCAGATACCAAGAGGCGTACATCAGATCAGTCGTCCTGGGGGAAGCAACGCCATCCCATTTAGAAGAGGAGGAATACCCGGCCTGGGCTGGATACTTTATGCTTCAACACATCAATCTATGTCGCGGGTGTGGCTGTCTGATAGGTGCAGACAAGGTCATTGCTGCCGCTTGCGGTCATCAAGCATGTATATCTTGTTCTGTCGCGCGTGCCTATCAGGCAGCCTTACGGCATGAGTATCTCCTCAAGTGTTTATGCTGTGGGACAAAGACGAATCACTTCATATTTAATGGTCAGCAGATGACTCAGTGTGGTAGGCGATACCAAAATGTTATCACCTTTTGCTGAACAACACTAACAGTGAGGAGTTTCAACTCCAGGCTGCTCTTTTCAGAGCGGCCGCCACTTATTACAAAATAAGCAAAACAATTTATCATGGTGTTGGTATATGTGTGTATGCATGAGAGTGTGGGAAATGGGAAAAAAAAAAAAAAAAAGTTATCGTCTGTCCGTCTGCCCGTCTGACCGTCTGTCTACCATCTACCGATTCTGCAGTGGAACCAACGTTGGTTCCACTGCAATGCAAAACATTGGTTCTGCAATGCAAAACCAAACGTTGGTTCCACTGAACTGCAGTGGAACCAACGTTGGTTCCACTGCACTGCAGTGGAACCAACGTTGGTTCCACTGCAGTGCAGTGGAACCAACGTTTTCACCCTACTTATATGTAACATGTGTGCAGAAGGACAACGGATACTCCCCACTGGCGTGGCAGGACCAGACCGACGACGGCGGCTGGAGTGGTATTCTGCTCTGTCCTTATTTTTAAGGACGTCCTTATTCTTGAGATTAGATGGTTCATCCTTGATTTTTATCCTTATTTTTAAAAGACTTGGTAAAGTTTGAGGATAGAGCAGAATAGCTTTTTTATCCTTATTTTTAAAATAAGGATATCCTTAAAAATAAGGACAGAGCAGAATACCATTCCTGGAAGGTTAACTGTTACAGCGGATGATCAAATCTTAAGTTTCAACATGATAAAACTAATGATCTCATAAAACTAATGCGTAGATCTTAATAACTTTCTAACAGCAATATGTTTCACAATGTTCATGAAGGACTAGCACTTTATTAGAGTACTTACGAAAAATGGTTGTTCAGTTTTTTTTTGAAAGCAAATGGTTACTTGTTTTCACGACTTAGCTTTTATTCTGTAAGTCTTTTATTTTTATTGTTTTATAAAATATTTTAACGTCCAGAGGTGGTTTAAAAAACATAATTAAAAAACATAATAAAACGATCTCATAAAACTAATGTGTAAATCTTAATAACTTCCTAATTTTAATATGCTTCGCAGTGTAAGAAGGATTTGCACCTTTTCAGAGTGTTAATACGCAACGCCTCTCGTTTATATTTTGCACACCACAATTGACAAGTCTGTGTTTGGCTTAAAGGCAAGTGATGCTGTGAGTTCATTTGACGTTGAATAAGAAACACCAGCCTCTATTACAGGCTGGTGGTTGCACATCTACAATTTTGTGTAGCCATGCGTTTGCATGGCAAATATTTTAAAAGTAGTACATAATTATATATTGCCCGGGCACGATAACATTTTAATTCTGAAATTTTATTGTGCCTGCAGAGGAGTCATTTGCGTTCAGACGGTTGTCCCTTACTACATGAACAGGACTAAAGGCTGGTGTGCATTACTGCAATTTCTTTTTGTCTGCCAATGGCTTTATATCATTTGGGTTTCCAATGAAACAAACCCGGAGGGGGGCTTGGTAACAAGGTTTACCATGCGACTCCCCTAAACGCGGAGACAAGGGGATAATTTTGAGGTCAGACGCGGTCCGCGCGGAGTGCCAATTACGTTTTAAAACACAGGGGGAGGGGTAATTCGGAATTATAATACGTGTTTGGTAAAAAAGAGTATTCAATTCCTTCTTCTTCCAGAGGTGGTTTTATTTTTTTTTAAATTATAAATGAGTATGATCTCATAAAATTAAGGTGTAGATCTTAATAACTTCCTAACTCTAATATGCTTCGCAATCTTTAGGAAAAATTTGCACTTTTAAGTATTCATGCGAACGTCTCTTTTTTATATTTTGCACACCACAATTGACAAGTCTGCGTTTGATTTAAAAGCAAGTGGTGCCAAATATTCAATTGACGTTGTATAAACAACACCAGCCTCTATTACAGGCTGGTGGTTGCACATCTACATTTTTGTGTAGCTATGCGTTGGCATGGCAAATATTTTAAAAATACTGTATAAATATATATTGCCCGGGCACGATAACATTTTGATTCTGAAATTTTATTGTGCCTGTAGAGGAGTCACTGAGTTCAAAGACGGTTGTCCCTTTCTGTGGACAGGACTGAGGGTTGGTGTGCATTACTGAAATTTCTTTTGTCTGCGAATGGCTTTATGTTATTTTGGTTTCCAAAGAAAAAAACCGCAGAGGGATGGGGCACTTGGTAACTCCATTTTTTTAAAAAAAAATTGTTCTCCTTGTGGCTAAATACTTTTCAAAACCTGCAAAAAAAAAAAAAAAACATTTGTGCAATTGACGAACTTGGTAAAATCGCCTCAACATGTCTTGAAACATGTGCCACATGTACAGTAATCCAATTGGCACATATTCCGCTGTTCACGTCAAAATGAAGTACTACTCCACGCCCAGCAGCGAGTACATCGAGAATACATCCAGTACCAAGCCGATGCCAGGGGCCCACTAAATAACCCTTTGAGCGAATTAACAATTAAGTGTTTGGAAACCGGTCATAAATCTGTTCATGGACCCACATACCAGTCACATTTCTGTAAAGCAGGCCGCACATCGGTGTCACACATTTGATAATGTCAGTTGAGGAGAATTTAGCATCGTCAAATATCTGCTGAGCTGTATTGCAGTTACACAGCTCTTATCGAAACTCCGCCATATTTTACACACCACAATCTAAAAAAAGTGTGCTTGTACAAATAACCTTCTACATGCCCCCACGGAACCAACGTTGCACAAGACGCTCAGCCTCTATTACAGGCTGGGCGTCGCACAACTTCAATTTTGTGACGCTGTTTAACAACGGCAAAGCAAAAATAAATTTTATTTGGAGTTATATACCAGCGCTTGTCAAAACAATAAATAATAAAAAAAAAAAAAAAAAAACAGATCTAGTGCAAATGGCCAGTGCACACGATGATAGCTGTTTATCAAAATGCATGTAACCAAAAACATAAATATTTTCAATTAATGCAATCATTTTCATTCTCTTTATGTTTTATTTGAACTCCATATGTTACACATCCACAAAATATATCTTAATTAATTTGCATTGAATTTCTGCCCCTGTTTAAAAAAAATATAACAGGTATTTGATCAAATACTTCTTCAAGAAAAAACATACCAGTTGATTTTTTTAACCAACTGAGTTGATTTATGGTCAGTTTAATTCGATACGGTCAATAGTGGGTCAACAACAGTTCTGACAACACCTAAGACCCTCTACAAAAGTTAAGCATTTTTGCAATTTATTTAAGACTTCTGGGTTTGGGAAAAAAATTTACACTATATTCTTAATGAGTATTATACATAGTACAATGTTAATGCAAATTGCCCTGTGAAAAAATGCCCTCTTTACATGCTGCATCTGTATGTAGTTTAACTTTGATTACAATTGAAGGGGTCCATGCGTAAACTTGATAACTGCAGTTATCAGCAGTGGAGAAAAACGCTTTTAAAGTTTGAAATTTTAGTAACAAACATAGGTTTTTCCCATCGCATTTTCCTAAAAAATACCCACTTCTAATCGGTTTTGAGGTGTAAGACTTGCATGCGTGATAGAACAGAGTCCAAGAAATACCGTGGTGGTAATAGTGCATTTTTCTGATAAGTGGAGTTATCAAGTTTATGCATGGACCCCTTCAATTGATATTCCAAAATAATCCGACTAAAAACTTTATTATGAATACTTAGAAGATGTTAGAAGACCTACTTTGAGTCAACGGTATGTAGTACTCACCAAGTAAAGTAAGTGGTCAATGGTATATTGCGTTTTGTTCGATATGGAAAAATTTCTTGACTTGGAAATCAACCAATCCGATTACAGTACTTGGCCAGGTTATTTAATAATTTCACATATTATACGGGCGCCTTATGTGCCCACTCGCTTTAATTCTTCTACTGATAGCTCTGATCAAACTCGTACCTTTGTTTATTTATTTATCTTGTATTATTTATTTATTTATTCTATCTATTATTATTAATATTATTATAATTATTTTGCAAATTACACCACATAACTACAGAATAATCCAATACTAAAATCGCTACATTCATTACCTTGCTTATTTATAAATTTATACACACATAAAAAAACTGATGCAAAACTTCATATATTATATATACATATTTGGGGTTACGTAATAATAATAATAATTATATATATATATAATTATAATTATATATATATGGGTGGACTCAACACGCGTTCAAACATGGGCTACATGTACAATAATCCAGCAGCCACATATTCCGCTGCTCACCTCATGTACAAAATGAGTACATCGAGTACACAGCCAGTACCAAGCCAGTACCAGAAGTTCCACTACTAGCCCTTTTGAGTGAGCAAGTGTTTTGAAACTGGTCATAACTCTGTTCATGGACCTACATACCAACCACAGTTCTCACATCGCAGTCACACATTTGATAATGTCAGTTGAGGAGACTATTTAGCGTCGTCAAATATCTGATACTACTAGCCCTTTTGAGTGAGCAAGTGTTTTGAAACTGGTCATAAATCTGTTCAAGGACCTACATACCAGCCACAGTTCTCACATCGCAGTCACACATTTGATAATGTCAGTTGAGGAGACTATTTAGCGTCGTCAAATATCTGCTGAGCTGACTAAATATTGCAGTCACACATCTCTCAAAGAGACTACATTTGTCATGGAAACAGCAAACCATACAGCCTAGTTACATATCTGTTGGCGAGTTACATATCTGATGAAGATCACACATCTGTTCAGGAGGTACAATGCGTCTGAAGAGTCCCATATCTGTTGAAGAGTCACATATCTGTTGAAAAGTCACATCGCTGTTGAAGAGTTACATATCTGTTGACGGGTCAGACATCTGTTGAAGAGTCACACCTCAGTTGAAGAGTCTGATATGTGTTGACGAGTCAGATATCTGTTGAGGAGTCACACATCTGTTGATTAGTCACATATCTGTTGAGACAACTGCACACGACCTTTTTCCCCTGCAAACAGCCGCTAATCCGACTTATGTGAACCCATTCTTCTGGCTTTTTCCAGATGACATTTTTCCAGATGACATTAGTAGAGCACGGCTTCGTCCCATGGACCGCTGATCCGACTTGTGTGAACACGCTCTTCGGCTCTTTTCAGTTAGCATTAGTCTTGGATGACCGCTTCGTCCCATGGACCGTAGATATTACTGGAAACAGCAAACAACTTCTGTGGAGTAACTCAACAAAAAAAGCTCAATATTGTTTCAACACTAATTCAATGCCACTGACATTTCTAATTCGACTCAATAATGCAAATAGCAAAGAATGCTATTGAAATTCAAAAATCAATCTATTTTATAGTATTTTAGACGACTTTCTCGGCCACATTTTATTTCAGTTTATCTACAGTGTTCATTTGCAGTGTTGGCGTCCAATCGCCTTGAAGAGAAATTGGCATACAGATTCAATCGCCCTCGCCCGCTCCTCCCCCTCCCCCCTGTGTTCCCCCACACCACATTCTTTGAGCCGCTAACCCCAAGGACACCCTTAACATAGCGCGTTTCGTTTCTGATATTACACATCTTATGCACAAAAACTTACGTCTCGTGTCTAGCGAAGCTTTGAAAATAGTAAAACAGGAAGTGAACTCGCCACGCAAACTGTCTATTGTCTACAAATATTGCAATTCTGACTAACTTTTTATAGGGCTGTATCGTGATGAGCCACGCAGGACAGACAAATGTGATGAACAAGAACAGTAGCACGAACAGCACGCATCCCACCAGCGACACGCTTAGAATAGCCAAGCTTGCCGTCACGCCCAGAACCACAGACAACACAATCTGTCCATACACCCACTTGTTCTACAAACACAAAAATATGGCTTGCGACTAGCCATTGTTGAAAACCATAAATAACCAGGGTCTTTTTTTCTGCGTTTGCTTTAAGAAAAACAAATGGATAAACAATCACCCAATAAAGACACAAAACAATTTCACAGACATTACCACACAGCATGTATTTTCTATGTTTATTGTGTTATATTTGCGTACTCCATGCCTTCACTCAGAGTAATTAATTTCGACGAATTTACATCTATTGTATTTTTTCTACACAGCTTAATTTGTGCATTCAGAAATAAAATATGTACAATATGGTTTGAAGGTGTCTCCTTGACAGATTGGAAAGTAATTTAAGAGATCTGCCTGTCCTGCAACCGCACTCCCATCACCACCTATTTCAAGCAGGTTGTGACTGTAATTACCAGCCCGACATGAGGTTCTCCTAACTAGATAGATCAGGGCAATCGTTATTGTAAAGCTCTGATATTACATACTATGATGCTCGTGCGCAGAACGGGCCACAGAGCGAACACCTGCACTGAGAAGGTAACGGTGGAGAAGGCGTGAAGTGCTGTGGGCAGACGCGATGCTAAGCACACGGAGGCGAATATGGCCGCACTAAGGGACAGCGACTGAGACACCCTGTAGCAAAAAAAAAAGCATAGCATCAAGATACGATGTCGCTTAAGTTGGATTAAAATTAAAATCTAGATTTATCATTATAACACTTGAAGATTTGCAATCCCCTTCATTATTATTATTATTATTATTATTATTATTATTATTATTATTATTATTATTCAGTCCCCATTTCATACTAAAATTTAAAATAAAGGCTTAGAATCCCGACAGTTTAAGATTATAACCATAAAACAACAACTATGATTTAGAAGAAAAAAATTTTTCAGAAAATAAAATGAGGAGTTGATTGAAAACAGCAGAGTCATTGCTGCTTTGATTACTGGTGACTCCCACACCAGTATGGTCCACTCAAAAATTTTCCGATGAATGTTCCACAAACATTGCATGTTCACGGGCACTCTAGTTTATTGCAATTCTTTGATGTTCGCAATAATGCCCCCCCCCCCCGATACCCCTCCAAATTTTTCGGTGATTTTCAACATAAGCATAGAACAATATTCTTCAAAGAATACATGGCCCAATTATTTACTCCCGCGGGTACTCTCTCTCTCTCTCTCTCTCTCTCTCTCTCTCTCTCTCTCTCTCTCTCTCGCTCACTCAATTACACACACTGACTCAGAAACACTGGATTTCGCCTTTAAAAGCGCTTCTATTTTTAGAACAAAAAGACAACTACATGGCTGCATTGGCCCCGTAGTCATGAAACAGCAGGTTAGCCAGCAACATGAATGACGTCATCATGTACAGGGTGTCCGTACTAATGGTCTCGGTCAAGGTCATGAGCAGAGGAGATAGCGAATAGCCGAACGTCAGAAACATGAAGCAAGTCCGAAGATCATCCCACTCTGTACAAAACAATAGGTTCATTATTTATCTTTTTTTTCACATCAAAGTCGCGTTCTATGATTATACCAAATTTCCTGGAAAATACTCATTGTAGATCTATTAATTAAATCGCCATTTACCCCTGGCTCTACTAAGGAAACACAAGCATTTTTTTTTGTCATATACACCATATACCGAAATTATTTAAATTATGTGGATTATAGGTATGTATGTATCATGCAACTTATAGCGGTGAGTGGAAAGGGTGTCTGACACAGTAAACACATCAATTTGTGCTCTAGTTAATTAGCTAACAGCCCCATCAATTAGATATAGCATAAAAGGATAATATTGAGAGTTACTTGTTCTTGTGTCAGACTTGTCTGGTCTTGAGCCAATCAACGTGTGAGTCACGTAGCCGAGAAGGGTGAAAACCGCGCACGTGACAAACAACCACTCCGGCTCTAAATATCCCTCCTCCATGTACAGAAACACCACAACGAACAGGCTGACGCTGTAACGTGTACATAATAACACATAATTGCACATAATTACAATATTCTGAACAACAAAAAGATTTATTTTACATATTCATATGTGTTTTATTAACAAAATTCTTCGTTCTACTATGCATCGCTAACAGGACTGTCAAAAAATAATTTCATTTCACTAAAAAGTTCAAATTAAATGCAAAAGAGTATATGGACATTCGCAATAAGAAAATGGGGTATCTCCACTTTTAGGTCAATTGAAAAAATAAACGTATGTGACATCCACAGTATATACATTTTCATTGTGCAAGAATTCAAAAGTAACGGTTAAAAATACTTTGGTTCAAAAGATACAAAAATCATAAATACGAAACAGGCGCATGACTCACGCAAAAGTAATCCGCCAAAGTTAGTTTTGCTACGAAAGATTTAAAGAAAATAGTCTCCAGTGCGAAAACCATCTTACCTACTTATTTGCTGTGTCACGACACCAGACGCTATGACAGCGGGCCAGAAATTGTAGGTTCTTGTGTTTACTATAAATATTCATAATAACAAACAAGACACGCATTAAACCTTGTTTTTATGACCACGTGCACTGACACCCAAATATCTACGATTTGCAGCCTACTAAAATTGCGACTTTGTTCAGGCAGGAGGGAGGGTAGGGGGCGGGCTAATTGCAACACCCGAGCTTAAATGATCTCCCGGCTTAGCACTATGGATAAAAGACAAATTCTCAAAAAGCAATTGCAATTAAAACGTGGGAGACACAAAAAGAAACAGAACTGAATTGTGGCTTTTTGAAAAAGTGAAAATTATCAGAAGTACTGAAGGACAAAGTGTAAGACAATTTGCAGATAAGTTTAGTGTTATATTTTGAAAAAAAATAAAAGAAAGAGGTTTATTTGATCCTCAAATAAACGGGTTCCTAGTCAACTGGGCGCCAAGTCAACTGGGCGACAGCGAAGTCAACTGTGAATGGTTAAAATTGAAAAGTTTCAAAAAATGGAAATTACACATGCATTAAGTTCAATGTTTGAGACGGATTAGAAACTGACGTCTCTGTTTATACACGCTTGATTATAGTGAAATAAAGAGTTGGTTGATATCAGATTCAAATTCAAATTTATAATTTTCTAATCTCTACAAATAACCATTTTGCATGAGTCCGAAATGTAAAACATAAGATTTTGTGTCGCCCAGTTGACTGCTACTGTCGCCAGTTGACTTTTTATGTCGCCCAGTTGACCCCAGAATTATCGCCCAGTTGACTTTTTTGTTGCCCAGTTGACCTGGCGCCCAGTTTACCAGTTACCAAATAAATTCTCTAACTGTCTATCAGGGACACCTGTCTGCTAGGACAAAAAGGATGACTGAGTTAAGTGTCCTTAATACACAGGTTTCACTGTATATTGCATATTCACTGTGCATTTCACTGTATATGAACTTTCAGTTAATGTCTGAATAGCAGGGACTGGTATGCGGGATTCTTTATTGGCATTCGCTAGGGACTCTCAAAGTACAACGGTAAAGACATACGACTTCTTTGTCACGTTTTCTTGATAAGAAATACATATGTAACCACAAATCTCCCGCAATAATTGAAACTTGTTTCCATCCAGGCAGCATGGTCTATTACGTGAAAAGTGACAGTATATATTGTAACCATTTGCCAAAAAAAATTGAATCGGTACTTCAAAAGCCCGAAAGAAACTAAAAGTGAAATATTGAGGGTTTACAGAATTAATTTATACCTAATTCTGTATCCATCAATTATCTGAGTCTAATTTTTACAAAAAAATCTTGAATCCTTTTATTTAAATTTTGGTTACTTGACTTTAGTCACATGACATTTAAAGCCCAGAACGAAAAAACAAATATTTGACAGGGGATTGAGGAGACTGTCTGTACTACACTTTAACGAAAAAAGATGAAAGGATATTTTGTACAGGAGCTTGCAGCAAATCTTTGAATAACAGGGACTGGTATGCAGGATTCGTGCATCCGAAGATGTGACGATGGCCGCTGTTAGCGGGACAACGTAAGGCTTTGTAGCTCTGATATAGAGATACACGAAGTTATTTAAGTCAGAGCTGACTGGGAGCTAACTTGGACCTAAATCTTAGCGACAATATGATACACTCATCAATGCGAAACATAAATAACACATGAAATATTCTTTCATATACGCACAATTTTTCTTTAGCTCATCTAGAAAACTGTCATCGACATAATTATCTGAAACTCCCTGATCTTCGTACAGAATTTTCTTCCAATTCTTACGAGAACACATTTTTCTTGTTTATTTACAAGGAAAACCCCGGAAATCCAATGACGACATCAAATGAAGCAGGCAAAAATTAACTCCAAAAGTAGATATCATGTTAGCCATGACTCTACTGATGAAAGTCCACTGTGGGCCCACTGATCATAACATTTGCAAGACACGTGTCACCTCTGTCGTCCTGAATTGCTTGTATTTTCTCATTAGTTGATAAGAAATGATTCTTGTCCCGTGAAACAAGAATTGTTTTTAATAATTTAAAATATATAAACAAATAGAATTCTAAAAGACCACTCGTATTGTGAATATTAAAGGATGTTTTGCAAATTTACAAAAATGTTGAAAATATTTTTATTGAAAAGCATCATAGTAATACATGTCAACAGTGGGACAATTTTCTAAACAATCCGATTCACCGATTTTTACTCTTATTAACTTCACACAGTATATAGAACAAACAATGGAATATATCATACAATGGATTTTCTGAACTTGTATTAAAAATAAAAAACATTAAAAGCATGTAGTTTGGTGTATTTTTATAAACTTTATACAAATAAAAAGACAATAGTCTCATTAAACCATCAATCAACTAAAGTAGCAAATATGAAAACAATCTGAGCTAAAGCACTGCACTCTACCTATTTGTTACAGGTAAAATTTGTGAATGAACATTCTCATACCTGTTAACTCTGAACTCTAAAATTTGCTTAATTTTTTATATAAAAATTTAAAAAATTCGTAAAATTATTAACAAAATGCCAGTTTTCAAATATAGTAATACAGTTTATCTGCAACGGAAACTCTTTCTGGATTATATGAATTATAAATGAAATGAACTAAAAATTATAAATACGTTTTAAGAAACAAAATAACGTCGAGAGATCAACAAATTAAAATAAATTACAAGATTTTATTTAAATTTGTTGATTTGTTACTTTAGCATGTTATTACTTCTTTTATAAAGTGAATGCAGTCCCATTTTCAAGAGCAAATATTAGTTTTACTAGGTTTTCATATTTAAGAATCATATTTGGTTCTATTTTGTCAAATATACAGAAAAAGCATTTTCACATTATTCATAAGGAGATTTGAATTGAAATATTTTGTTTCTATTATGTACTCTTCTTACGATTTCCAATTATTTGTGTTTTGTTAACAGCAGTAACTATTTCCGAGCCAATTATTTCTCAAAATAATATTAGCTATGGCAATATTCAAAAATGTTATCTATCTCTTCCAATTAGTTTTGCTTTGTTTTATTGTCAGGTTTCTGATTTTCTTCGGTTCCCCCCCCCCCCCCTCTCTCTCTCTCTCTCTCTCTCTCTCTCTCTCTCTCTCTCTCTCTCTCTCTCTCTCGTCAACAACAAAATTGTGCTTGAAGTGATAACTCAGCGAGTATTGTATACAGTTGGTAACCAGCCTGACATAACGCCATTTCCGTAAACAAAGAGGAAAGATTTTTGCAAGGCTGATGTTAAATGTAAGATTTTCTTAGTATTGACTGACTTGTTAGTCGGCCATGATCATTATTTGTGTTTGTTGGATTATCGTCGCACTTGACAGCAGAAATTAAATTCATGGTGTTCATCACAACTTAAGCTAAGGTTAATTTAGGCCACCCCTTGTCCAAACTGACGCTGTACGTAGTTTTGCAAAGCAGAAAAAAATTTACGTTAAGTTACACAAAGACGGAAACAATTATTTATCTATATATTCTTTTGTCTGCATCTGAAAATTATGTCCTTTTTTCTTTTTAACCAGTCAAACGAACAAAATATACTTACTTCTTAACCATAGTTTCCGAAGCAATGAACGTTCAAATTGAAAAGAATGTCATGGTGAATTGTGTGGCATGTAGTTTGTAAATAAACCTGGAAAGCCCGTAGCCTGCAACATGATCTTTATCACTGGCACTAAGAAAAGTGTAAGTTAAACAAAGCTCTCAGGTGTATACCAAAAAACTTTGGAAGCGTTGACTGACTGTATAGTCAGCCACTGTAGGTGTTATAGCCAGTAACTGTGTGTTAGACAACCCGGTACATACATTGACTTTACATTAAAAACACAATATAAGTTTTGCCAGTTTCGATATACTGTCAAGTTTCATGTTTCTCACCTTGTATACGAAATAACTTGACCAGTTTACTCCACGAGGAACCGTTTTGATGTGTGGCTCGCCCTTTTTGTCTTGTACTTATCTTTATAGAATGTGTGTGATAGTACGTATATCTGTAAAAACCTGTAATCCGTCTTTCCTACAAAAGTTAGAAAAAGATTGAAGTGGTGTAAGTTTTTAATTCCGTGGACCTAATCTGCATTAGCTTAGCTGAGGCAGCTAGCGCGAACAGCATCCGCCTGTTACCAATCTTGGCTCAATTTGAATAGGGGACCTATTGATTTTCAGTTTTCATTTAGGGCTTAATATTATTCCATATCATCCTCTGCTATTCCCTTATTTTTTCCTAAGGCCTTTTTGTCAAAGTTCTCTTAAGTAAGGGATTCAGATCGTTTCGATCAAAGTGGCTGTGTCGGCGCAGTATAAGATACGTCTAAGTTGTGCAAAAGAAATGTGTGACCGATTAAATGTTTCCGGATGCATTTTCTTTCTTTCTGAACTGAACTTAATGCAAGTATCTGAAAATGTAAAACAGCTGAATATTGGAGCCAATTTCTCAGCAAAACAAAGTTGTCCGGGAATCAAGTTATAAATGACTTTGGTAAAGACAGCCAAATCTTATTATGCAGTGTCGAATGTTTCTCTGTGTGTTTTAGTGAGGCTCTTATAGGGCCGGCTGCCAGCACGATGCCTCCAAAAAAGAGCGGTAAGAAGAAGAAAGGCGGGAAGAAAAGTGGGAAAAAGTCTGCTAAACCCGCGCCCGCAGGTCAAGAACAACTGAGCGAATTAGGAAAAGAATTCTACAATATCCAAATTACCGATCTAGAAAACCGTCTAAATAGGTATGGCTAGTTTTCTTGTTGTGTGTGACGCAAAAAAAAGAAAGAGGAAAGATCTGACGAAGGAATCGTTTACAGCAAGTTATTATAAGCTTTGACACATAGTTTTACATGTGCCGTAGTATATACTATTGTTCAAACAGATACCAACACCGCTGTGATGAGTTAGAAGTAGCAAATGGGCAGTTCAAGGATAAATACAAGCAATTGGAAACAGACAAGAAAGAAATTGTCTCTTTCTTGAAGAAAAATCTTGAGCAGCGAGGTACGTCGCTTAAACAAAAGTTGTAGGAAACCCACGCAAACATTTTATCTGCAGCAGGGGAACAGGGTTTTCTGTGTGAATAGTTGTTTTTTATTGAAACTGTATAAGGCTGTGGCAAATCTTGTTCACTTGATTCGAGTACAAGAACTGCTAATTGACGAGGTATATAACAATGGTGTCAGTTGCACGAATAGATCTGATAAGGAGGGATTTTCTTACTTGTTCCACTATATATTTTAGGGGATGAGATCGCAGACTTAAACGACCGCCTGATCGGCCTGCAACAGATAAAGGACCAGGAGAAAGAGCATTATGAATCAGAACTGCAGAAACTGAGAACAGAGTACCAAGAGATGAAAGACACACTAACCTCAGATAACATGATCTTAGGTTTGTCTTTAATGTTGCTCTCTTGCAGTAGACATTTGGTTTGGTGTTTGTATTTTTTCAGTACATAAGCTCCTGGGCAAATGCGTATCTTTGCCAGTATTACACATGTCAAGAATTAACGCTCACGTTAATTTGTAGAATAAAGTGGCTGTTTAATTGGGAAATTTTGAAAATTGTGAAATTATCTGTGGCCGTTGGAAAATTTTTTCCAAACCCTTCTCATTAACAAAAAAAAACATAAAAAAACGTCGGTAGCAAAGACAGTAATGGCTTACTTTAAATTGAAATTACGGGTAGAAAGCGGACGCAAAATGATAACGCAGACACGTTCACCGGCTTCGGGCTCACACCGTCACGTCTCTCAACGAATGTATTGATTTGATGGCGTTGCAGGTGGCAAGCTGGCGTCGCTGGAGGAGTTTAAGGTGCAGAAGGAGGACCTGATGGCCAAGATGGCGGCGCTGGAGGAGGATCTTAAGCTGCAGGAGAGCGACCACAAGGAGGAAATCTACAAGATCGAGCGCAAGCAGGTGGTCGATAAGGACAGGTACGCCTACAGCTCGCTTCTTAACCTCCAGCTGCCTCATACAACTCTCCGTATGTCTTCCAGATAAGATATCTGTTATATACGTACATCCCACAAATATCAATATCCACTTCCAGCTTAGAACAGCACCCACCCACCCGTCTCCCAATATCCACAAAAATGTGAATACTTGGATGGTGGACTCTTAAGCGATTGTTTAAAAGAATACGCCCACAAAATTAAGAAAGGACATTAAAATTAAAACTAATTTATGATACTGAAAAACGCTTATAAGCAGTACAGCGGACTTTCATAGTATTTATTCACATAATTTCACAAATTGCAGATTAAAGAAAGAAATGGTGATGCGCGTGAACCAAGTAGCTGCAGAATTCAGGAAGGTTTCCAACAAACAAATGGCAGAAACAACAAAGAGAACGATCAGAGAAAATGTCTCCATCAACGCCCAGCTCGGCAAAATGTCAGATAAAACAATGGAGCTCATACAGGTGTTGCTTTTAGGTTAATGCGTCTCTGGAGGACAAATAACACATAAAAATAGTATTGAGCGAACCATAAAGTAAAGGTTAAGTGATACGAAAATACGGGCCAAGAGCATGTGCTGTGAATTATAATGTGTAAATATCGTAGTAACGGCCATGATCTAATTATGAACCTCATTATCAACAGTAGTAAGAACAAACTGCAACAACAAAATAAATAGAAACCAGGACAAATAAGTCAAGTGTGAGTGTGAGTACTTTGTGTAGATAGTGGTTCATGTAAAGCTTTAACAAACATTATCTAATTATGAAAATAGTTATAAGCAGTAGCAAGAACAAATAGCATTAATAATAACAATAATAAAAGTAATTATAATAATAATAATAATAAGAAGAAGAAGAAGAAGAAGATATTAATAAGATACGGTGATATAGTGAACGATAAGGACAGGTTAAAAATCCGTTTACAGGAAAACGATGAGCTAAAGGCGAGAGAGAAGAAACAGAAACAGCAGATTGAAATGCTAGAGGAAAACGAGAAGGAGCTGGCCAAGAAGAACCACAGTAACCAGAAGGTGCGGCTATATTTAGCGTCATTTGGTGTATTTTGGAATAATCTGCAGTCGAAACCCCATTTCGGCCACATTATTTGTTCATTTCTCTTCTTGTAAATATATTCGTTAAAAGTCTTGTTTATGTTTATAGCAGATAAACCACATTGTCTGTGTTTTTATTTTTCTTCTTTTTTTTTTAGCGTAGGTAATCCACATGTTGACGTTTTGTGTGTTTCTTTTTAATCCGAATAATCCAGATAATCCGGATGTTGACGGAGAAGTGCAAGGATTACGAGATTCAGCTGCAGGAGTACGAATCACGTGACGAGCAGTACCAGGAACTTGAGTCAGAATCTGACCTGCTCAGGCAGCAAGTAGAATCCACAAGGTAACAAATGCTGCCCTCACAGCTCTTGTCATCATATTTTACCAGTACCAGTATGTCTTAACATCGAACAGAGACAACAAAATGGATTGTTAACCAGTATAATAATAACGAAATATCAAATTTTACTCTTTCGAGATGAAAATTCATTTATGCAGAAATGGACGTTAGTATGTATAGTAGAGCTGGTCCGAATCCAGGGGAAATGTTCTGTTTAACAGCAATTATTAATGACAATGTCGTTCAGTTTAGTTCGGATGAACCAATTATTCGGTTTAACCGTGTTCGGATTAACGAAAACGGTGTTCGGTTTAGCGAACAAATATGGCATGATCTTTATATTTTTTGGTAGAGATGAACTGCAGATGCTATCGAAGGAAAACGAGCAATTTGAGGAGGACTTATCTCGCATGCGCGCGCAGCTAGAGGAAGAAAGCAAAAACAAGAAGAAGCTAGAACAAGTGTTAAGAGAAGCGTCCCAAGCCATGAAAGTGGCACTCACTGTGAGTCTTGAAAGCGCTTCCTCTCCTGGCACTGTATATATACCATTAACAGATGTGATTTGGTGCAAAACGTAACAGGTGGTCTCGAATTTGGATTTAATGACTCAGTCATAAATAGATGCTCTATGCATATTTTTGCATAGGACATCCAAACACAATGTTATTTGGGATGCAAAAAATTGAATGACAGCACATCTGACATTTTTATGCTGATAATTTATGTGTCGTAAAACTTACATGTTGATATGTTCATGAGGTATTTTTGCACGATCGAACTGTTGGTTCTACGATTTTGCTCAGTTAAATGGTCCGTGGGAAAATTAATGGGCATAAATTGAACAGGACACGAAATTGCAGCAATTATTTTATGTGTTCTATTAAAGCATTTTTTGGAATCTTAGCTGACGTTGAATCATCTAATACGGCTCGTTGTGTTTGCGTGTGGCAGACGAACACTGCGGAGGACGTGGAAGAATCGCCGTCGGACAAAATCGAGAAACGGAACAGCATGCTGGAGCACCTGCTCGTGCTACTCAACAGCGCCGCTGCCCTGGGTGTAGGCCCCGCCCCGGGCGACCTGCGCAGGTCAAGGTCACCGCCTTCTGCACGCGGCAGGCGCATGACTAGTCCCTTCCCGGGAAGTGGCAAAGGAATTCGGCGAGGGTAAGGTTGACTCAGATTCACGTTATAGTTCTCAGATTAGTCGATCATAGTACTCACTTGAATACTTGAATAACTTTTTTTACTCATGTGCTCGTATAGGTGTCGATACAGGGTATTTTATTACATCGTCTGTCGTTCTGATGCAACGATGCCATTTGAAAAAAAATAAGCGCCTGTAAGACCAGTAAATCAAAATTCTTTTCGAGGATTTTTATAAACATTTGTTGAGTTCATGTTTATCTTCCATGCTATGTATATGTTACTAGAGAAATGCCACTGTCGCCCATAGCGCGCCAGGCCGAAGGCACAGAGTACCACTATCGGCCGGGTGACTTCGGCCTGATCCCACGGCCGGAGCAACACATACAGACGAACCTTGAAAAGATGCACGAATTGTCGCAGACATCACGCCTGGGCACTTTGAAGAAAGTACTCACACGATCGGTCGGTGTGCAGACTATCAGCTCACCTAAGGTATGCACTCGAATCTATCAATATGTATAATCTGCACAAGGGAAAATGAGGAATAAAGTTGTTTTGATTTGACCTGTGCCGCGTTCCACAGCTTTGAGTTCAGTTTTCCGACAAAAAAGAAAAAGAGTGATTTCGAAGCGAACCTGTGAAAAATGAGCTAATATAACCAGTCTGTGTCCTCGTGCAGTAGTTAAGTAAGAAGTGTGTTGGCAGCAGGAGGTAAACAGCTTCGATTCAGGTACTCCAAAGTTCCTTACTCTTCCTCATGTGTGTGTGTTTTCATTTCCAGGCGATGTTTTTTGCGGATCAGCTTCTCAGTAAAATGCCCGCAGATGCACAGGTTTTACATGGACTTGCTAAAGAAAAACCCGTTCTACCGAATCTAGCCCAAACCAAGCAGAAAGTTCCCAGTCAAGTGTTTTAGCGATGCGTGAAGGAATAAAAATAAAAACCTTTTTTAAGCAATAGTTAAAACTTTTATGTCATTGCATGCACATTACATTCTCCCAGAATGTGGATTTTATTTTCTAAAAGAAAGAAAAACATTTAAGTTTTGTACTTGCTGATAGCCAGATCAGAAGACTGGTGTATAGTCACTGAGTGTTTTCTTTGTAATTACGAAAATATGACAATCACCCCTGCCCGTTTAGGATATGGGAGAATCACCTGTATGCAGGCTGCCAAGGACTCTAAGCCAGGCTTTTATTTTCGACGCCATGAAACTCACGTTGATTTGCAGAATGAATAATAAAATCCCGAAAAGTTGTTCCATGTAATTAGGTTTTTCTGTTAAATATCTGGGAATAATTTGCTTGCGAACGAGTTAACACACCCAATAACCGGCTATTTGTGTGTGTTGGCCAAAAGAAATATTTAAATGAAGTCACGTGTGGGTGGAAGGCGTGGCCATATCCTCTGTGATATATTTCGTGCTAGTAATGCTATGTTTATTATTGTTACACAATAGCGCACGAAATACATGCAGTAATTGTACCATGTAGTACATGCAGAATGTGTTTGATTACAGTTTAAGTATCCGGGCTTAATTTTTTTTCCCTTTTTGGTGCGGACAATATAACTAAATCACAATCTGTCCAGAGTTGGATTGTATGATCATATAAATGGCGTGTTGCGATGCTGTTTTAGTTTATAAATTATGTACTTGTCGTTTTACAAACTGTGTGCTTACGTCACTGATAACTTGTTTTTTATTATTATTTTTCTTTCGCGAACTGTATGTTTTATCTTAAATCCTGTGATTCACGAAGTATCCGTCCTGACAAAATAAATGTGCTACATTTGCCGAGATGGGGGTAGTTAGAAATTCCTCCCAGCAACTCTCAGTTCTCCGAGAATATTGTGAGATTGCTTTTTTGTAGTAAAGAAATTATTTTTGTCGAATACAGTATTATACACATGTTTTTAGTGGAAATAAAAACTAGAATACGAAGCGTTCTTTTACTTTTGTGCAGTAACAATGGCAGGAATCGTATTCTTTTCTACCCTTATTTCTAAAGCTTAGTGTCGAATTTGGAGGACAAACCTCCAAAAAGGCCCTATCTACAGTTGTAGAAGTCAAGGAGTCTGGGCATACGGGTCCATAGCTCTCCAACCGGCAGCGCGGGAGAATTAAATGCTGTTGAACAGTTTGCATATGACTGGGTTGCTCCTTTAGAAACTACGTTTCATTTATTAATTTTTTTTTTTTTATATGGATTTTTGACTAACTTTTAGCTTTATTTGAACACACAGTATTTATAGATTTTTGGTCCCAAATTCACTTCCACGGCCTAAAATATTGATATTAATTGGAGTTTCAGTTTTGGTGTTGGGGAGTTTTTTGTTACTTGTGGATATCTCAATCTTTTTTTGATGCAGGTTCAAGTGTTTTTTCTGGGTCTAGAAGGCTGTCACAACAGACAGGTTTACGGTACGCCTTTCTATCGTCACTAAAGAGATTTTACTGTGTATCTTCTTTGTTCGCTTCCGCATGGTCGTCACTACGAATAGGTGTTACTGTACGTCTTTCTTATCCGAATCTGAAAGGTCGTCGCTAAACAGGTTTTACTGTTGGTGTTAAAGTGGTGAGCTGCTTGTCACCATTTAGCATAAGATATTAGATGACCCACTTTAAAAGTGAAAACTACTTCCGGGTATTGCAAACATTGCGAACCGTTACGTAACTACTCCCATATATTTTAACATCTTGGCAACCAAATGAAAAACTTAAACACGCGAGTAACGCACAAAAAGGTCAATTACACGAAATATGAGAAGCCATGGGTCGACAGTTGTGCTACCAATGTTTTCAAGTATGTCAAGTAGAGAATGCAGGAACATTGGGGAATCTTCTGAAAAAAAACGCTGATATCGACAGCATAGTTAACAAATCTGCTCAGTTAACAAAAAGAGCCGACAAAACGGGGAAGGTGTCGGGGGTGGTGTTACATCAGCGACTGCAAACTATAGCACGTAATACTTTTTACGTGATTTGAGTTTAATGTTTAACAAAACCGAGCGACTTATCCAAGGAACAACTACACCAAGTTTGAAGTCGATCCGACTTTCCATTATCGAGATACTTTATATCCAATAACGTCATGTGCCATTTATTTTTTTTTTTTTGTCTTTCTCAAAAGTTGACAAAGTCGTCCAATCTACTCAAGGAATAAACAGACCAGCATTGAAGTCTATCCGACTTTTCTTTCTCAAGATGTCTTGCACACACTATCTTCACAGAAACCCCGAGCGGCATGTCCATACACCTTCAAAGCGATCAGCCAATCCTCAGCTGCATAAGTTTTTGGATTCAAAATCAGACAAAACCCTTCAAGATGCTCGCATTTTATTGCTCTAGCATGTACAAATAAATACACAGCCAAAATGTCTTTTTGCTGTAAATAACAGTCCACAAAAAGCTTCGCGAAGCTTGGCTTGTCTATTTTTTCTTTGACACACCAACGGTTCTACCACGTCGCCCAGTTGTCTTTGTGTGTTGACCGCGCACACGTAAACTGAAAATAAAGAACATCTCGAATTAGAGACTGCAAATGTTATCAGAAATCAAATGTTTGTTGCAGAGATTACCCATATGAACTGCATTCGAGCAATCAAATTGACGTTTCCATTTCTTACAACCAAATAACAAAGCCACCTTACCATTAACTTCAGTTAGATTGATTATCGTACGAAATATTACCATGTTGTGACTAAATCCCTGTATCAAGAAAGTCTCCAGGAAAACACCCAGCACGAGTTTTTAGAGAGAGAAGAGAAATGAGCAGGAACCATTCACCCCCAGTAATGACGCAATCCCCTGTGGGCACGGATCTTCTTGAGGCGCTCCAAGTCCTCACGGAGCTTGTTGTCCAGTACGTTGGCCATCACTTGGGTCGTCTTGCCGTCCTTGACGTCACGCTGTCTGTTCAGGAACCAGTCGGGAATCTTGTACTGGCGGGGGTTCGACATGATGGTCACGATCTTCTCGATCTGAAATACATACGTCAGTGAGAAGGAGTTACTGAACTCCCCGATCTGAGCTAACTTCAATATTTTTTTGCTAACTATTACAATTCACATAGGCGACCCGAGAATTTCAAGTATTTTCCTTTTACCCTTTTGTTTCCTTTTGGACTTGGATTCAACACACCATCAAAAATTAAACGGAACAAGTGGACAGATATATTCCTAGTAGGAATACCCGTGACCTGAGGACAATACAGAACCTACCTCTTCTTCAGACAATTCTCCGGCGCGCTTTGTCACATCAACATCGGCCTTCTTGCACACAACGTGAGAGTAGCGGCGACCCATACCCTACAAACCCAATGCAAAACACTGAACCACTTCATTCAAATGCATTGCTTTCTTTCAGCAATCTTCATAACACTCATTTAAATTTTACTGAAAAATACTACAAGGCACCCATCAACTAATGCATAGCCTCCAGTCCACTGCGAGCAAGATACGCTGCTTTGGGCTTTCTAGAACCCTGCAATTTCAACTTACAAATATCTAGCAGCATAAGCTTGGGGTTTTCGAGAAATAAAGCAGTTTCATATAGATCAGAAATACACAAACCTTAATGGCCGTCATTGCGAAGGGCACCTTTCGGCGTCCATCGATGTTCGTGTTCATCACACGAAGAATGTGTTGAAACTTCTCCGGGATCACCAGAGACTGAAAAGTATCAAAACAATCTATAAAATAATATAGGGCTTGTTTCTTCATTCTCGGCCGAAGTATCTTTTGCACGACCATTCGCACGACGAAATACTAAGAGGAATTTCTATTTATACTAGTATGCATCTGATGTATAATTATTTTTTCCATCGATTTTGCATATTCTACATTCATGAAAAGATTTTAGAGTCTCGAGAAAATAGGTGCCGAACATAGCTATTATTTAACTGTGTAAAATACATTGTATAACATTAGAAGTTGAGCTTAATTTCTGCGCACTGCAACGCCGCAGTTACGTAACATGCTTGGTCCGTAACATCTGACCACTTCTGCCAACTGTGTTAAGCAGTGCATCTATTCATGGACTACGGTACCCGAGTTGGTTTGAATCTACAATTTTGGCATTCACGCAGTGACCGGATTCTTAACTATGCTGCACAGATTACATTCGTTCATCAATTTTCTGCTGGTGTATACGAATGGAATCGATGATAAATATAACCTATTACGGCCTTCTTTTCTGGCTATTTGTGTTTGCTCATTGGGACCAGTGTACCAAATTCTGTGCGTATGAACTGAAGTTCTCGTTACGCAGTATCAGCCAGCATCACAAACATTTAATACTGTGACCATGTAAAAGTTACTTTACAGGAAACGGTTCTGAAGTGCTTAGGTATGGATGCTTCCTGAAACTGCAATATCTTTGTGTTAATTAATATTTCACAAAATAAACAACAACCCACCATGATTGTAAACAGGAAAAGGAAACTATTTTCTTCGATATCCGAAAAATCTATGTGCACATTGGCTGTGCGTATAGATACAGTTTTTCGTGTGATCAAACATGTACGAGCATTAAAATGTTATTTTATGTGTGTCTTGGAGAATTCTGCCAGCTAAATGTCAATTCTATTTTTCTATTAAATTAACAAATTTTTGTTCGGATGGAGGGCATTCAGGAATAAAAATTTATTGCTTCATTTCGGCTAAGAAAAAAGCAAACCAAATATATGTTACAGGGTTTCCTGTAATCAGCGTACGCAATTTCCCTAAAATTCCAAGAGCATTCTTGCATACGCTTTGACAGTCTTAGAATATATAAAATACCTGAATTATCTGGGAAATACGCGTATTTCCAGAAATTTATGTATAACTGCGTCATTAAACAAGGGATACGACGACACTAGCATCGCCATCACGGACAGAATAGGTGCATGCACCGCTTGGTTGACATTACATTGCCTGTACCCATTGCAGATGTAACGTCTACCTGATAAGGATCAATTAAGTGACTGCGAGTAAGGGCATTGGTATAGTTTTGAGTCTAGGCTTCTTGTCATTGATTGGCGCACCTGTTTTTGAATTGTCCACAACGATTATAGCCCCAGGAGACAAAATTTGTTGTGAGACTGACGTCTTCTCACTCTTAAAACATCTGCGACTCTTGGCACGCACAAGAGCCGACTCTCTTTGTTCTTTGTTGTAACAAGAACAAGAAGAGAGGTGTGCGCACTGGTCGAATCGACTGTCAAAGGGATAGGACTGTATACCCAAGCGGCCTATACATGTTGTGTGCTTAATGTTGGTATCACCTGCCCACTTGATGTAGGCACAGGAGTCTGTATCGACTGTGGATCTACAACAGAAAGAAACCTACATAAGTACGACATAATAACTGTTGTTGTTGTAGGAGTTGTTACATAAAACACAACATGACCTAATTACTGAACATTGCATTAAAAAGATTTATAAAAAGTCGATACAGTCACATTAACACGTAATTGAGACGCTGTTCAAGAGATCTGTGACATGGGCGAACCGATATCCATCCGTCAATGCAGCGAGTGACACACGCTCGAGCTGCTACAGATACGACCTGGCACAGTGTCGAAAGCCACAGTCACGCTTCATGAAAGATACGACCCGTCACGTGGACGACCCCGACAGTGGTGATCCGCCAAAGTAGCCACAATAATGACTCGTCACATACAAAATACGTGACAACAACGAACCGTCGCATAATCGACTTGTCACGTGACTGGCCCTTTACCATTACGGGTCGTAACAGTGACGACCATTGCAAAAAGGACCTTGATATCAACGAGCCATCCCATGATCCACCCGTCACTGTCACGGGTCGTGACGACCCGTCGAATACACTACCCGGAACAGCAACTACTTGTGGCACACACTTCACACCCACGTGTCGTGGAAAACACGACTCAGGACATGGGCGAGCCACTTCTCTAGTCACTGAACACGTAATTGAGACATGTTCGAATCGACGCAGCTGCGTCAGACTAGCCTAGTCGTGACAGCAACGTATAAGCAAACAAAACTATAGTGTCATGACAACCACGTGTCGACAACCACTCGATCATGCGATGGTACGTGTGTGAATGACACAAGCAGAAGTTTGTGTATTTATATGGCAAAAGAAACTCAAACCCATACTGAAGCTCTACACTCATAGCAAAGTTAAGAGGAAGCCTCATACGGCGAGTGTCAAGATGGTGTACCCGCTACAGGTATGCCGCTGCCGTGACAGCCACGTGGACGACTCAGAGGTAGAAGTCAGAGTTTCCACTACTCGACACTGTATCAAGTCACCCAACAGGCTCATGCTTGCATGGCTGCCACAGATAGAGATAGTGGTTGCAATTTTACAAGGAAAGTTGAGCAGTTTCGACCATGTGTGGGACGCAAACTCACAACCATGGATTCAGTTACGTGTCCAACAAGCCTACAATGCCACATTGCTGGCAAAACGGTAAGAGGACAACATAAAGTTGAAACTTTCCTGTTTGCGGAGACGAATCGATGCAAAGTGTTTGCAGACCATGAAGGAAACCCTGGAAAGAGGATTTTTGAAGAAATCGCTAAAAATTTACATCACTGTAAATTAAGTTCTTGATGGCCGGTGAGCATTTGCCAAACGAAAGCATGTTTAACAAAACACAGAACTACCACGTGTAGGACTCAGCAAAGTCAGCAAACGGTAATCCGTAAACCAATCAAGACGAAACTTATAGCATGCACAAATATGTTATCCAAGATAAATAATATCAAAGAATTATGCATTTTGCCTTGAGTTTGATCCCGTAAAATTCCAAAAATATAGACGGAGAAATCCCCTTGTTTACCGGATCGCAATAAGTTTGATAGGGTTCGATCAAATGACTGGCACTGCACCCACACTGATTGGTTCATCAGTTGACAATGCATTGTAAACACAGTAACAGGAGGAACCTGTTCAAAATTTGTCTGCGGTAATATCCCTCAAAATTTCTACTATGGATCGGGCTAACCAATGTTAAACACATTAAAAAACCCAGAGTAATGGTTTCCTAGTCTGAAAGTCGATATTTCCGAAATTAAAGTGGTTTATTTTGCAAGGTCGATGATGTTCTGGTAGGCAAGAAAGGCCCAAACTCGATGGCGCTGTAGCCGGTCACAATAAAAATGTAAGTGCTTTTCTCAACCGATGCCTCACAAAGCACATTGAAGTGAACGAAGCAAGAAATGAAAAAAAACAAGAGTCAGTAACTTTCATTGGCAAAAGATTAACAAGCTATGGAGTCAAAACTGATCCTGAAAAGGTGAAAGCTTTTTATGAAATGTCCCTTCCAATGGATGTTACGGGCGTCAGAAGAATTGTGAGGTAAATTTGTTCCGCATCTCAGTGATACATGTAAAACAATTCTAGATCCAAAACGACCACCGCCTGTTAGAAGCCATCATGAAAAAGCCTATCCATACCGCACCAAAATATAACATCAATGTTGGGAAGGGTTCAATTTTATAATTTCCAATACGAATGCAAGCGTGGAAGTAAGATGTTTATCATCTGTCGGGCACAACACTAAGTGAAATGAAAAGTGATTTGCAAACGCTCAACTCTATTGCTTGCGTGCCAGCAAATACACAAATGGAACAGATCAGAATGTTTACAGAAACTGACTTACAACCATTAAAAATTGGAATGGCTTTCCTACGGATAAATATCAAGTAGACCCGGAAATGCGTCACTATTATGGTTTTCGACAACTGACAATTCAAGAGGGAATTACCTTGAAAGGTGAGCGAATACTCATTTCGAAATAAATGTGTAAAGATATGATGTGTCCCATGTAGGCTATCGAAGACTGTCTTCGAAGAGGGCGTGAATGCGTCTTTTGGCCAGGACTAACATCCAAGATACGTGATTATATATTTTTCAACCTGCGAAGTCTGCAGTGAAATCAACCGGAAACAACAGAAAGAACCGATTATACAACGTCCTGTCCCTGAGTTTTGCCGAAGTTGCAATGGATCTGTACTATATTGAAAATAACAAGTAACTGTGAACTCTTAATCCATTTTTTATTTGCTTAAGGAGAATTCCTGGAAGATACAAAGGCAGATACTACCAGGGGTTTCTGATAAAAAGCCCAGGGCTTCTATTTGGAAACTGGCCAATTCCAGGTGCTCATTTGGAAACCAAATAGAAGCCCCGGGGCTTCTATTAGGAAACAGTTTCCTAATTAGAGCTCCGGGGCTTCTATTTTTCAGATGGGGGGGGGGGGTGTCGATAATTTTTTATTGAAAAAAAAAGAAAATTTATCATCAATCTCTTATTAAAGCGCTACATGCTGCGGCTACCCGCACAAATATAACAAAACACACAAAAACAACAGTAACTAAAAAAAGTATGGTTAAGTGGGGGGGAGGAGGTTGCCTTGTGCGAAGCACAGGATTAAGCAACGATGCAGAACGTGTCTAAGGGGTTGCCTCACATCAAAGGATTAAGTGCACCGTGTGTACATTGCGAGTAAACACGAGTTCTAAAAAGATTTGCAGGGAAGAAGGGGCAACATTACGCCGCTCGTTTCAGTACTCGGCCCGTTATATTTCCAGTAATACTCCGGAGTAAATGTGGCAGTGCGGAGGGCGGTGTCTGTTCGCCTTGTGCAAAACACAGGATTAAGCAACGACACAGAACATGTCTAGAAGCTGGCTCATATCAAATAATTAAGTGCACCGTGTCTGCATTGCGAGTAAACGCGAGTTCTAAAAAGACCTGCAGGGAAGGAGGAGGGCTTTTATTAGGAAACGACTTTTTCAGGTCTTTTTTTTAACCCCAAATAGAAGCCCCGGGGCTTCTATTGGGAAACAGTTTCCTAATAAGAGCTCCAGGGCTTTTATATGGGGGGAGCTTCTTTTTGGAAACTCCCGGTATGATTGCTTAACTCATACTTCGATTCACCAGTCATGACATACACGACATCGTTTTCAGTGACAATGACCCTCTGTTTTCAGTTGATGTCTTCCAAGGTTTCAGCCAGAAATGAGGTTTTCAATATAAAACCAGCTCACTACGTCTTTCCAACTCCAATGGAGAAGCTGCAGAAAGTAATCTACTGAAAGGAAAATCGTAGCTAAATGCTGTTTTTGAATATGCATCCGATTTTAACCCAGTTTGACGAGTTCTTTTTCATGCATGGGTTAAATTATTAAACCCTCTTTGTATCCTGCAAATGCAGTACTAACTTTCTAAAATTTTGAACTTTTTTGTCTTATTTTTTGGAAACAATACAACTTCCGCAAAAAAAGAAAAATCGCAGTGAAATGCTGTTTTCGAATACGCATCCGATTTTAACCCAGTTTGACGACTTCTTTTTCATGCAAGGGTTAAAGTATAAATCCTCTCTGTATTCTGCATGTAAATGCCAATTATTTCGTGTAGATAAATGTTAATTTTTTTACTCGTAAAAGAAGAAAGATATAACAATATAATGCGTGTAGTGACTTCCTATTCGTGTGGAACAGCTTATTGAATGTATTTTCTGAGCAATAGGTCGTTCTTCAGCCAGTTTACATAAAATATCCCTGTCAAAGGCCTTCGTGACCATTTAAATCACGCTCAGTCATAATTTCAGTAGCGGTGTTAAAAACGGGCTGGGTCGTAATTAAAGGCTTCATAATACTTCCGGCTAAAAGTGTAGTTTACGGATGACCTATTCATATGTATATGGGGTCTTCGCACCTATCTGAGAAGCCCAAATTTGACTTGACAGACGGTTGCTGTATTGTACATTTTATTATTTTCCTGCAGGCATTACTAGTAGTATGATAACGAAAGATTATGTTTACTCGGTAATGTTTAATCGATTAGTATTCTGTAGGTTGTTTCTCATTTTCAGGTTCGTATTCGACAATAAAATCTGCAGAGCAAACACTGGTAATACGGATCAAGCGAAAAAATATCTGAGACGATTTTGTAACTTACTAATCGTTAGTTACGTGCTTAAATGTTTCGACGCTCTAATGTCTGGTTTAAATGTTGCCAAACCATTGGAACATACTCCTTTGTCTGCATCTATGTGCCAACAAATAGGTTTTTGACAGATATGCAGCATTTGTAATGTGACTATAGTGCCACCGTTTAATATCAATTGGTGTAGAGAAGACCATGTTGCAAAACATACTTCAGGTTAGTAGCAATTTCGCCTTGTTGTGGTATGTGTGAGGTAAATGTGCCATCAGTAAAGTTTTGAAGCTGTGGGTTTTCGTGCATAGAATTACTCATTCACTGGGCATACCGTTTGACTGTACTACTTTTTATTGGTGCCTGCGATAGATTTTTTGCTTATTTTTTTCTTTTTTTTTTTTTTTTGGAACTGAAGCTGTAGTCATTGATATTCTTCTTAAGGAATCATGGTTATAAACGTCATGTTGAAAGCTTTCTTACTAAATAATGTAAGCGCAAATGCAGCAAAACTGCTCGATCTTGATTAGATGCGTTCTGTTTCTATTTGAGGAAACTGTTTTTCTAGCCAACTCCACTTGTCTGTGGTTATCTCTTTCTAGGTGAGCGGTACATTGCCTTCGGAAATTTACCCATTGAACAAATGACGGTCGGGTTAAATTAAGAATAGAAAGTATAGAGAAAACGAAAAGACAACCAAATTTTTCTTCAGGCAAGCAAAGAAAAGATACGAAAAATATTGCCATTAAATAAATAGCATATAATAATACATATTCCTACTCTCTTTATAAATAAGCTTTATCCATTGTAAAATATCCACAGAAGAGGAGAGAATATCCAAGATACCCCTGAAAACAAATATAATAACTTGTTTCTGTAGATAAACACCAAAGTTCTATACAGAGATTTTGCCTCAGATGGTTGAAAAATTAGTAGCACTTTTGAGCTGTTTAAAAGAGTAAGAATAACTGGTAATATAACAAAAACTACATTCTTGTACAACATAGGTAGGAACTTCCTATAAAACTTTGAATGCAATATCGCTATTGAATACCAGTTAAAAGATTTGGACGAAATGTTTATACAAACGAATCGAGCTATAACTTAAACGCCCATGCTAATCAATCAGACTAATCTAATTTTATCAAATGTGGATACATAGGGGAAGGCATTCGCTTTGTAGAAGAAGTTATGCAATATTGTGAGGAGTTACTTTATTATTTTACAGCTTTACTTTAATCAAACTGTTGATTTAGTGGAATAGAAAATTCTCAAAACTGTTTAGGGCCCTTCACCTTCAGTACAACGTTGATAAACATTACAGGCTATTCCTTGTCCTTCAACGACACGGTGGGTATAACAGGGCGTGGTCACGCCACCACTATACAGTATATGACAGTGCGAACGAAGTACACAGATCTGAAGCACATGTTGTTACGACAGACATAATATAGAGAAGTAGCGAACTGCCGCCTTAAAAGGCCACAGGAAATATTGGGCTGGTAAGGGGAAAGCCCTCATAGCAACTTAGTCTGCCTTTTCTTAGTCTGGCAGTTTCGCCTTGCTTCTATTGACGGCCGACAGGAAACAAAAAGATTAAGTCAAATGATGAACACTACATATACGGTGGTGACTATTTTACGTTTTTTTAAGCTCTTAAAACGATCACACACACACTCAGCAACAAACAAAAAAAGAATAAGTCTAATGCATCGAATTTAGGAGACACTACCGTCACTACCCCTTTCTTTCATCCACAGCAGAACCAGGGTGGGGAACAAAGTAGATTAGTAAACCGGTATGCATTAGTCTATTCAATTCATGAAATGCGTCGATGGCGCTCATTCTGTATAACAAACGCTAGATCCATTATTGTACGCATTTCATGCGTGTATATGTGTGTATGTTACGTGTAAACCTACCATGCGGTGTTTGTCACGTGGCCGTAGTGTGCCTGTTCTTTTAAAGTACGTTTACACATAAAGCTTTAGGAAATCTTAAGTTGATTTGTAAAGGATCCCCTTCAATTAACTGAATTCTTAACTTCGAAGCCGTTAAACGCAAGCAAACTCCTTACAAGTGAGAGTAATCGAAGTTGACACCCCACATCCTTGGGCAACATACCACAAATGTTTCACTTCAGTTTTTTATCGCACAGAAACAAAACAAGGAAGTGAAGTGTCAAAAACACTGTTCATGAGTGTCAAAGGTTGCAAATTTAGGGGTTTCTCGTGTTCATGCAATCCAGAAATACTAATTATACCTTACATTACACAACATGCACCGATTTAACAAATTCTAAAGAATAACACAGTTTCTACCTTTTAACATGTATTATCGCCCATATGGATTGACTTTTTTAGTACAAGTTCCACTGTTCCCAGAGGACCCTTTCCATCTTCCTAGGACAGAAAGGGTCATAGTTCCTGTAATAGAAATGGCCATTGATCTCAATTTTCGAGGCTGTGGATCTTTCGGCGCACGTCCCAGGACACCGAAGCTCGAACTGGCATGTCGTGGTTTTATAGAAATACGTTTGGTTTTTAGGGAAGCATGTTTATCTATAAGTTTTACCAGTGAACTATTGTATGAAGTTACCATGTCATCAAGATTTGAACAGGCAGCAACTTTACTCATTTCGGAGAAGAGATCGTTGTCAAAAGAATCAAAGTCAATGTCCACAGTTTTCCGAGTTGTGATCGTTTTGTGCTCGAACGACCGCTTTGCAACAGAGTACACAAAGTGAACTGCCATGTGATCCGATATAAGATCTTTTGCAGTTGGGGCAGAAACATCCGCACCATTTGAAATGACTAGATCTAAACAGTTTCCTGAGGCATGTGTTGGTACTGACACATACTGTATTAGTCCAAAGTTTTCTAATATCGAAAGAAATTTCCGTGCTGAAGGGTTATCGGGCTTCTGGATTGCAATATTAAAATCTCCACATATTAAAAGTTTGCTTTGACATAGCGCATACTTTTCAAAAAGAGTCGTGATTTCTTCATAAAATAGGGCGGTTGGCACACCAGGTGGCCGATAAATCGAGACAGCTGTACATTTCTGGGAGCCAGAAGTGAAAGAGATAGCAGCATGTTCAAAGCTCGTAAATCTGTCAGTTTGCAGTTTCTGGGGTTTATATGGGCACTTACATATAATGGCTACTCCTCCCCCTTTCTTATCTAGACGTGACACATGTTGGATAAAATATCCCTCAGGGGTTATTTGCTGGCATATGTGAATGTTATTTTAATGGATCCATGTTTCACAAAGGAAAACGAAGTCACACTTTTGTTCTATGATATAATCATTTATAATTTCGACCTTATTACAAGCCGATTGGAGGTTGAGTACACAAATGTTTGCTTTCGAATTCCGGATAGAGCTCGTTAAATTAATGTGCACAAGATTCTCCCTGTAAATGCTGTTTAAGGAAGCTATTCTTTGCTGTCTGTTGCGGATTGTACATATTTGTTCAAGTTCATTTATAGGGAAGACCAGTTTAAGATTACCTTGCGTTGATTTTTCATGACCATAGATATTTATTTTATTTCCTCTCCTTTTTTTCAGGTCAAGTTCATTGATGTTGCTGATAATATCCTGAGACAAACCAAGTTGTTTATTTCTATGGAGACTCCCCAGTCTAAACAGGTCTCCTCTAGAATACTTGATTGCATGGTTGACCGAGTTCCCTGAATATAGCATGGGTCCACTGCCAAGGCACATACTGTAGATCACTAGAACACAAGGCACTAACATTCCTTAGAAAGTTCTGGTATATTAATTTAGTTATCCAAGTGTATGCTGTAGGAAATTTATTTTTCTTGGCCTAAACTGGCCAACAGGTTCAAAACCATAGACGACCCCTTACAATTTTGGGGGCGTTGGGGCCTGTTAGTGTTCACTGAATACTTGTGAATATTTGCGATAGACGTGTCGTTTCGAATGTAATTTTTTTGAAATGATATTATGAAGAACTAACAAGAGAAAACGTCAAAATTTTATTTCTTTCAACGTGAAGGGCTTATGGATTGTCTGTGAAATATATACTCAAATAATTGATAGATACAGAATTAGCCATAAATTAACTCAGTACATCCACAATATTTAACTTTTAATTTCTGCCATGCTTTTTGAAATATACGTTAAAAGCTTTGGTGGATAATTGCAAAATTTATTGTCACTATTTAAGTAATCAAGTAACAAACCGTGCTTCCTGAATGTAAAGAAAAGTCAGTAATTGCGGGAGCTTTGTGGTAATTTCCGTATTCTTTTCTTTTAAAGAAACGCTGACATTGAATTTGTGTGCCATTGCCGTTGTATTTTAAGGGTCTTAAGTAAATGCCAGTAAAGGCTGGTGGATTGTTGAATCTGCCACAAAATCGCCACAGAAGTGCCTCAAAGCGAGCGCAGTTGACTTGGATGTAGTTATACAGCGAAGAATCGAGGTGGTTCGCCGAACTCCAGTAGCGAGCCGCTTCTTGGAGCTACCTCAAAGCGAGCGTAGTTTACTTAGCTAAATGTAGTCCACAGTGACTGGCCATATAGATAGTCAATAATTAAATAGGTTTAAGTACGAAAGTTGGTTAGAATAATGTCCTTAGAATTTTCATATACTTGGCACCCGCATCTGAGAATATTTTTAACTTATCGTTTTGTTAGCGCCTGCTGTACAGATCGTATTCTTCTGGCACCAACATCACAAGAGCAGAATAGTCAATCGGATACAAAGGATTTCGCCTTACAACGAAATTGTTTGGGGCAGAAATGCATTTTTATCACTATTTCTTTACAAATCTACGAGCAAATTTCTCTTTTTTCCGAGGCTTAAAACCAAGTTCCCGTTGATGGGGGCTTCCCTTAGCTACCTCTCTCAAATTTATGAAGATGTGTTTAAATTTTGCCCTAATTACAGCAAAATTACAATTTTTATAATGGTATCGGACAGATAAATAGATTCCAAATATCGCTAACTTGCCCCCTGTCCCGGTTTGGATTCTGACAAAGGTGAGAAGAATATACGGAGTACCTGTTAAGTATAAGCCTAATCACAGTCCGGTGTTTTTCGATCGATAATATCGTCGGTGCCGACCATTCAAAGCACGAACTGAAGTCGGTCAAGCCGTGAACTCTCCAGGTAAACCTGATCAGCCGGATCATTTGGTGTATACTTTAAAAACGGAAGGGATACCGATATTCAACCACGGCTAAGTCCATGAGCAAAGGACAGTCAAATGAATGTCATAAATAAGAAATAAATAATACATGCTTTCGGACAGTGTTGTTTTACAAGTGGACAACCAGGTGTACACTGACAGTATGTTTTGCTGATTACCAGTTTATCCGGCCACATCCTGAGTCTGATTTCGTTTATAATTATAACAAACTGTTGGACTTAGTGTTTTGTCAATCATGACAAATTTTCAGATGGCGGAAGAAATAGGCGACCTGAATTTAGGGGAGCTTGATCTTACGTCCGAGGATTTCCTAGATGAAGTTGATGGTGAGTTTCCCAGGCTACTTAGATGATGAGCTCTCGAATAAATTCATAACGTGGTGTTTTGATTAGTTCCTGGCTCTTTTAGGTTAGACTGTTAGACGGATATTGGCCTATGTGTTGAAAAAGTAGTACGTTTCTTGTGTACCGTTGCGAAATATTGTTCAAATGAAAAATACCAACAAAACTTCGATTGAAGAGCAGCATGAAATTTCAACCTTAAGCCATCTGCTGTTAAATGGCATGATACCTACAGTGTATGAGTTGGCGATATGTAAATTGAATATTTTTTAATCTGAATAACTTTGACTAATTCTAAAATATTTCTAAACTGTCCTCATTTAAAGGTAATAATCAGTCATGATAATAAATTATAAAAGTGGTAAAGAGATAGGTTTTAAGTGAAAAGTGAACATTTGAAAAAGTGTCTCGTCTCCACAGCGCTGGACGCCATATATCACTGCCTCGTACTGAGCCCGAAAAATAAATTAAATATGATATTTCAGTGTACATTCAGGCGAATTTAGAAGACGATATTGTGAAAGAAGCTTTGAAAACCGTGAGTTAATTCATATAGTCTCTGAAATCAAGTATGCACGTTTTATTTTTGCGTTGGCTACTGATATTATCAATGTCATGTTGGGTCCAAATGGGCTTAAATCACTTGTTTTCATTATTTCTTCAGCGAAGTAAAGTTAAAAACTAAGCCGTGAGAATGTTTTGTGCTAAAAGACGTACACATTGTGCGGCGATATATTTCGAACAAAAAAAAAATAATATGAAAATACCGGAAATTATGTGTGAATCATTTTGCACTTCAGGGTGTGGACTTGCGACATTATTCTAAAGAAGTAGAATCCGATTTGCTGCAAGTTGAAAATGCCTCTATTCAAGATTGTATCCTTTCTGCGACAGCTAAACCAAGCATCATTGGAAGGAGCAAATAACTTGTAAAATGGAATTAATTAGTTGTAAGAAAATTTTTATTATAAAGATGATTCATAGAATCATTAAAAACGTGAATGATATTAACGGTTTTCGCGTTTGATGAATCACAAATCTTAACGTAGTTGCTAGATATCAAAGAAAGTCAGAACATTGCCAGTCTACACAAACAGATATCGTCATGTGATCAGATCTTGGAGGTAAGTATTATGTTTTACTCAAGTGGGGAAGTGCATAGAAAACGGGAAGTGTCTAGTCATTACAGTGTTGTCGTGTGTTGATGGTATAGACGCTGGGACGATTTTTTTAATTTGTAATTGTTAATCATATATGTTACTGCACATTACACACATAAGCAGTGGCCGTTCTAGTTATAACAGGTGTCGTATTCGTTTCTGCAGAAAAATACTTTTGATTGAACGTTTCCTTTCTAATAATCTGCCTACACTGGAATAGTGTTTTTTTTATTTATTTTTTCATGTCAAAATATACAACAGCTTATGCTGCATAGTGAAGCGTAAATAAATTGGAAGATTACCGGTTTTGTTGTATTTTACTTTTCGTAGACAATGGAGGGAATGTTGAACGGCTTTCAAACCGATCTGAGCAGCATCAGCAGCGAGATCAAGATGTTGCAGGAGCAGTCGATAGCCATGAATATACGGCTCAAGAACCGGCAGGCGGTGCGGGGCGAGCTTAGCCAATTCGTCGATGAAATGGTCGTACCCGAGTCCATGATTAAGTGAGCAGGATGCGGGGAAGGGTGGGGAGATATTTTGACATCGTGGTTAAGTGATTGTTAGGCCCCAACCCTTCGGATTGGGGCCTATAGGTTTGGGGTGTCCGTCTGTCCGTCATCGCTTTATACCCCTATGTTTCACAAATACTTACTTGCTTCGAATTATATTATAAAGTGAATAGTTTTGTTCTGTCAATGATTTTTGTATAAGCAATTTCGTTGACCTTTCACCTGGACGCGTAGGGAGACGAGGCACATTCAGTTTCTCGCTTACTTGTGACATTAAATTTGAATGTAAAAAGTATGATTTTATACCGTGTTTTATTGGACGTATCTGAAAAAAAATAATAAATCCAGATAATGTTTCGAAAATGTCCCAATAAAACACTTCAGATAATGTTTCAGGAATAAAAATGGCTGCCGGAGCTTTGCTGCTTTTTTCTCTAGTAGATAGCACCCCAAATTGCGAATTGCTATTGTCAATAGTTGTATTTCTACTGTAAGTTGTCATATGTCAGTTCTGAATCGACGTTAGTAAAGCAAAACTGTTTCACTTTTGGGCGATAATGGCGCGCAGGTGCGCAGAAAAGGATTATGGGAAGATTATCTGAATGTAAAGCTCGATACACTTGAGAATGTTTCGAGACATTATCGAAAAACCAAGAAACATTATCTGATTTCCGAAACATTTTCGAAACATTATCCTTGCCCAATAAAACGCAGGTTTTGACTTTGATTTCTCGCTTAAAGAAGTCTCTAAAAATGCAGAAAAAAAAGCAGTCGTGAAGCTTACCCCTGAATGACCTCTTTCTGTTCAGTCATATATTAGAAACACCAGTGTCGGAGAGGGAGTTCTTGGAGCAACTTCATGAACTGAACCACAAGATTAACTTTGTGAAAGCGCAGTCGTTCAAGGAATCGCGGTCCTGTGGCGATGTCAAGGACATATTGGAGAAACTCAAATTCAAGGTAAACACCTGTTTCTGTTTGAGTAACTTAATTTAGCTAAAACGATACCTTGAGAATTATTAAAAAGAATAATGAGAATGATTCAGAACTTTTAAAACCAGTTTTGGTGGCATCAAATAATAATTAAGTTCAAACTGGTCTGGTAAAATGACAAAGGACGAATTATGAGTTAAAACAATAATAACACCGGTCAGGAAAAAAAACAACAACAGATGTCACATTTCACTCATTTCGAGTAATGTAAACATTAGTCTGGACATGTGTTGTTGTTGTTTTTTTTCTCTCTCTTATTTTCTCTTTCAAAGCGCTCTTACAATGTGACTGCTCCAGTGTTTATACAGCATACACTGTTAACACACTGCTTTGCTTTACTGTGTATTGTGTACTCGTATTCATTGACAATAGACATCTGTTGTTTTTTTCTTTCTTTTTTTTTTTTTTGTGGTGTTTATTTCACACAGTGCTACATGCCAGGAAGTGCTGTTGCTGATGTTTTCATTAAGATATTCGAGCTGTACAGATTGTTCAAATGTTTCTTCGTCATATCAATTTATGTAACATGCTCACACGGCCTGCGATTAATCGTGTTTAAAGTGATTTAAAGTGATTGTTTTAATTGCACACACATCGTATTTCAAATACTTTCTTCTTCTGTTGGTACAGGCTATAGAAAAGATAAGAGAATTCCTCCTGCAGAAGATTTACCAGTTTCGAAAGCCAATGACTAACTACCAGATTACTCAGAATGCTATGCTGAAGTTTAGGTAGATTTTTGTAATTAGTTTGGCTTAAAGGTAAATTAAAAAAAAACCCATTAGGTCGATTTTAAGAAAGCGCTGCACATTTGGTAAAGATAATGAATGTGACACTGTATTTAAATCAAAATACCGAATTTGTATGTGCGAAGTGAGAAAAGAAAATTATGCTCGCTTGTGATTTGAAGCCAAAGAAACGGCAATGCGCTTACTCATTATGAATAAGTGTAAGTCGTCGATTGCATACTTTTGTTTACATTTTTTAAAGGGCCCACATAAGTATTAAAGAAAATATGAAATTAAAGTGAAATATCAAAGCAACCTTTCTTAATTTCAGATTTTTCAATGAGTTCTTGATGAATAATGATCGACAGATTGCCAAAGAAATAAGGGATGAATACGTAGATACAATGAGTAAAATCTACTATTCCTATTTCAAGAGTTATAGTTCACGACTTATGAAACTGCAGGTTTGATATTTAGACAACTGAACTCGGATAAATTTTATTAAGTATTTGACATTATAAACATTTGATATTTAAAAGCAAAAGATGGGTTAAACCTATTTTTTTTCCTCTAAATGTCCGTGTGGTTGCGTCCATGATACTGGCAGAGTATGAGTGATGTGAACGAGTTCTCTTTCCCTTTTCCTTCAAACAATCCACGATATTTTTTTCACTGATCAAGAGATAGAACACATTAGGCATAATAATAATAATAATAATAATAATAATAATAACACAGTAAGCGAAAATTTCATTCTTTGGCTATGCAGTTTCTTTTTCATTGAATTTTTTCTAAAACATATACCTCAGAAAAGTCATAAATAAACAAAAAAAACAAAGCTGTCTGATTGCAAAGATTGTTTAAAAAGACAAAAAATATGGCTTTATGAAAGGGACTATTTTCCGTGTTGTGTTTCAGTTTGACGAAGTGGCAGACAAGGACGACCTGATCGCGGTAGAAGACACGGCCAAGAGAGATATCCTTTGTGTGGCGTGCCGTATCACTGCGCGCAAGCTGGCGTATACCTTCGAGAAACAAAATAATGCCTGGAAACTGAGCAAAATTATCCATAAAATTAAAGAAGGGGCTATAAAGAATAAAGGGTTCATTGAAACATGACCACAGGAGCTGTTTTCACTGTTCTGCTCGAGATGAGCATTTATCTGAAATCTTTCCTAAATGATTGTGATGTTCTTTTTTTCTCTTAACACAAACAAACGTTTCTTTTCAACAAAGAGCTCGTTGAAGAACAGGTCGACTGTGTTTACTATGGGTGACCGAGGCACCATCCTTACAACCAATCTAGAAGCACCAATCATTGTGCCCCATGCTGCGCAGAAGAGTGAACAAAAGGTGGCAGCTCATTGGTCAATTTTAACGTGCTCTGATTGGTTTATTTCCGAGATAAAAACATGCCTGTAAACACGAGGCCTCCGTGATTCCTTTTCATGTGCCACACTCTTGTGTGATTGTTTTCATATCAGACCCTTGCAGACTACAATTCGAAGCCATCTGCAATTGAAAACGAATATTTGATTCTAAACTAAAAATCAAAATGAACATTGCTTCACGATAAGATTTTCCTAAAAACAAAAAGAGAGAAACACGAGACTATTTTGCATATGATTTGAACTGACCAAATTCGACTTATGTTTTTTTTTTTATGACAGTATTCATTTGAGAAGCTGTTCCGGAGCCAGCATTATGCCTTGCTGGACAACTGTTGTAGGGAGTATCTCTTCGTGCAGGATTTCTTCATCGTCTCTGGCCATCATGCCCAAGATTTGTTTAATGCCATCATGGGCAAAACACTTTCCATGTTTTTGGTACGTAAAACTTTCTCATATGTATGTTTTCATTCGACAGAACAAATTTTGATAATCGTTTCGGGAATTTTTATTGTTTATTGTCAGATTAACAAGATGATAACTGTGTCTTTTATTACCTGTTACTCATCTGAATGGTTTTCACTTCACGATGGTTTTTATGAGTTAGGGGTCGGTTAGAGTATGTGATACCACATAGAAAAAGATTTAAAGAAGTTGTGTTAAATTCAGCCCTTTTTTGGTTATATTCAGTCCTTTTTTTTTTTTTGCTCCGCCCCAAACGAAAATATTCACTTTGTCGTTGAGTATGTTTCATTTGTAGGGGTTCACGGTGATTGTTCATCTGATACTAAAGCTGTGCCCCCTCTAAATTTCGGAATCTATTTTCTTGAGTGAATTATTTTAATTTATTCCTTTTGCCCTGCTCAGAAACTGATGGACACGAACATTTCGGACTGCTACGACTCCATCGCATTGTTTCTGTGTACACACCTAGTACACCGCTACCGAGTACTCATGAACAAGCGCACAGTATCAGCGCTCGACAGGTACTTATAAAACATCTAGTACATCGCTACCGAGTACTCATGAACAAACGCACAGTGTCAGTGCTCAACACGTACTTATAAACACAGAGTACAACGCCATATAGGATATCTATTTGTAGGCAGTTGCGTGGCGGTTGGTATCAAATATCAGAAACGACATTTCAAGAAGTTTTTTTGTGAAAATCGTTTTATTGCAAAAACAGAAGAGCTGAAAATTATTCTTCTTTCTTTTAAAAAATATAACAGTTGGAGGCCATTGTTTTTACACAGACTACAAATACGATTAATCTCAGAAGCCTTAAGGAAAGTCAGAAAGTACGTATTAAAGCTACAAATAAATACATAAATGAATATAAAAAACGGGCATCAGAGAATTTGTGAACACTAGTAGCTGGAAGGTTTTTACTGGTACTGCTTACAGGTACTGGGAAACTTTATTGGAGATGCTGTACCCGAGATTTGAGTACATTCTGCAACTGAACATTCAAAACATCCGGGAGTGTGACCCTCAGAAACTCGGCCATATTGACGTCACACCGCACTACGTGAGTCAGCAAAATCGTGTACTCGTGTTTTTGTTTGCGTGGACAAAGAATTTCTGCGCATTATTGATGGTCATATAAATTGTCGTGGAAGCAGATAAAAATAGAAAATAAATACTGTACATAAATTATAAATAAAATGAGCCGAGTTATGAAGGTCCTTCCACAGGCAGTCGTTGCTGACTTCATGCTGGACGGGGGGAGGGGGGTGGGGGGGTAGGGGAAGAGTCTTGCCTTTCAGGTGACGCGTACATGTCCCAAAAAGAGCCTTGACCTTTTTTGTGTTCAGGTGACACGAAGATATGCGGAATTTTCGTCTGCTATCATTGGCTTAAACCGCACATTTCCAAGCGACAGGGTGGACCGACTTCTTGCGCAGATGCAAACTGAAGTGGACAAATTCAGCAAGCGAATGGCACGGGAGTTTCCCAATCAGAGGGAGCAGCTAATATTTCTCATCAATAATTATGATATGATCCTTGGAGTGCTCTCGGTGAGTAACATTCTTACTCCTTTTAAGTCAATAACAAAGAAAAAAAGTCGTTTAACTAGTGGTGGATGTGTCACTTGTTTTGATTTTTTTTTTCGAAACTACAAGAAACAGTCGCTTAATCCGAATGCGCGTAATTTGAATTCGGCTAATATGAACTTTCCTTATGGTCAATTGTCTATTCAGTTGACTTTGTTGCGTCGAACCTGGTTTCTGCAAATGCTACAGTCAGCGGATCACGTCACAGTGGACTGGGGGGGGGGGGGCAAAACTCTTTGTCTTTTGCGCACGTTCTTTATGTCTTTTTGCGCACCTTTTTCTTGGCGCAGAGTGGACAGACAGAGGAGTGCAAGGAGCAGGAGACGTTCAGAGCGCTGCTGGCGGCCTGCATCCAGGACTTCATCGAGGAGAGCCTCCTGCCCTATTTCGGGGAGCTCATGATGTTCGTGAAGGAGTGCGAAATGGCTGCCGAGAGGGCCTCTCTGGACACGTACAGGCACCAAGAACGTAAACGAGTTTTCTTTGTTTTTGACATCAGTTTTAGCTAGTATATATTTTACAATATCACGCGTTAAGTAATGTAAGGTCGGATTTGGATGCTGGGGGGGGGGGGGGAGGGGGAGCTATTGGGATCTGAACCAACTCACATAGTTATAGATGTACTGCTGTCCTTGGCCTTATTAAATGAAATGCTCAAAAACGCTTTGTTTAAAAAATACTGGAAAACGCTTGAGTTTTCATTTGAAAAAAAAAAAAAATTATAATAAATAACAATGGTGCTAGAAAGGAGTGGAATTTTTTTCAACTGAAAATTTTCTCCCGGACGTAAGTTGCATACATATTATGTAAACAAAACTTCGACTGGACGCTACGCAAGAGTCTGACTATACGCGAAAGCGCAGGGCACTGAAGCTCAGTCTGTTTCGAATATGCAGGTCGGGTGACTCATTTAGTGCGACAGTTCAATGACACTTGGAAGCGCGCCATGGAATCGCTGAACGCCGAAATCATGAAGTCCTTCTCGAACTTCCGAAACGGCACACAGATATTACAGGTAAAATGACATTCCGGGCATGTCAAAACGAGGCGATGTTTGTGGCGTGGTTTCAGTGGAACATTTTCTGGTGTAAGTGGAAAATTTTTCTGTTAAGTGGAAAATATTCTGGTGTTAAATGGAATATTTTATCTCACTGTTCACGCGATTTGTTCCATGTTTTTCAACAGAACAATACCGTCTTCTTTCCTGTTCTTTATTCGTGACATCACTAATTAATTTTTGATATCAAGACTACTTTTATTGATATCAAGTCGAACTGCTGGTATCACAAAGTTACAATCTGATATTAGTAATAGAATGCTTGATATCAAAAAGTTCAATTAATGATATCAGAAAATATAAATGATGTGAAAACGGCATACCGTATATAACTATGTGAACTTTATGTAATTTTCTTTTTTATTTGATTGGCAGGGAGCCCTGACGCAGCTCATACAGTATTATCACAGATTCCACAAAGTTCTCTCTCAGGCACCGTTTAAAAATATGCAAATTAGGAATGAGCTAATTAATATTCATCACGTGATGGTCGAAGTCAAGAAGCACAAACCGAACTTTTGAAAACTTCTAACCCAAGAACTCGTCTGAGACAGAAAATTGGTTGCTTAAAATATGTAGAAAACATAATGAATTACAGAAAACTATAATGTGTTAATATTCTATTCAATAAATAGTTGCTTCGAATCATTGAATTGTAAACTGTGTGTTAAGTGTGTTCTGTAATATTGACAGCACTGAAAATGTTAATAAATGGATAAAAAAAAACCCTCACTCAAAAATGACTCTATTTTCAAAGACTGTCATTCGAGCCACTGTCTATATTGTGCAGCCATATCGTATTAGCACGGAAAAAAATGAAACACTTTTTTTTTACATAATTTTTATTTAGTAACAGTGGTACAAAGTAATTTTCTAAAAAAAAAAAAAAGAGAGAGAAAAGAAAAACAATGTACACAAGAATCATTAGCTAATCAAACTACGTATATCTAAATTGTACATCACCGGAGAAAGTGGATAGAAGTTAAGAATCACCTGTACAATGTTCACATCATTTATAATGTTTCACCACACATAACCTGCACACTACGCCACGAAGGACAACGTATTCGTTTGTGACGTCACAAAGAGGTAAATAACGCGAGGTCGTACATGTCCTGAATGGACATTCCCAGTCTACGAAAATTTAACTGAGGTTTTATTTTGTGGATTACGGTTGGAGTTTGTTCCAATCAGCAGTTTAAACTTTTCAATACAGTCCAAGGCTTCCAAATCGGGTAACCAAGAAATGAAATCCTTTACTGAAACAAAAAGCTTTTGCGAAAAATAACATTGCTCGAGACTTTTGAGATACCACAAAACAAACAGCACTTTGTGGCACTTTAAGTATGGCCAGAAAGAGGGATTGTGGGGAAAAGAGAATCAACTTTTTCTTAGTACTTCCGGCTGAGGTAGCAACCAATTATAGGACATTTAACAGACCAGTAAGATATTTCAGCTACTGTCATTGACCAATAAGAACGCAGTGATACGTTTTGTTAAAATATCAAGCAAAAACAAACGTCATATCTCTCTCACACCTGAATACATTGTTCGATAAACTGCTAACCCTTACCTAAAGTCAACATAAATATCGTGGCCAAAATGATGCAAATTAGTTGCTTCTTTTTCACTTGATGCGTTTCTTATGTTTATGCATTTACCCTGTTTTCCTTCCAACATCCCAGATTAAAGCATCTAGGAATCTCTCTACGTTTCTCCTTGACCCTGCTATGTACAACTAGTATTTTAAAAACAATCTGTGTCGTGATTTTTTAAAGAACTTTTCAAATACCCTTTTTTGTTTATAAAAAAAAATAAAAGCATATAATCCATGTTAAAAATGCATAAATACCACGGTTATAATTAGGTCACCGGTTACTACAACTGCTAACAAAAAAGTAGTTTAATTTAAGGATATTCACTCAAATTATTTGCGGCAACTTCCAGAAAAGAAGTACCTTTTTATTGGCCTGCTTTGTTTCATAAGAATATTTTATACCCAGGTCGTTGTCAAATAAACGATTCCACTTCCGGAAATGACGCAAATAAAAGGAAGAAAATTCTTTAAATTGAAACAACAACACAAAAATAACATGAGAGATTTCTGTACAAAACAACCCGTAATAACGAAGTTTAAACTAAGATAATTGTTGCGGCACCCGCGACTCCTCTTCGAAGCGGATCATTTTTCATCACGCGATATTTTACACACCACTATCTGATTCGATCGGGCTATACAGCGCACATTTCAATATTCCACGGGGCATTCATTTTCTACATTAACCAATTCAGTATTCCAGTAGTAACCAAACATAACTAAATTTTATTTTCTACATATATTTTCTCGATATTCATCCATTTTCAGCTGAGTGACATTCCAACAGTAACCGCTGAATATTTTTTAAATTCACTTTTCACCTCGAGCCAAACAAGGACACGACACATAATGTAGAGTTGACGAAAAAATATATGTTTCGTGCTTTCCTTTGATTTACATTTATTTAAAATCCACTAATCAATAGAATTCAAACGACTTTTACACAAATATTATGAAACCAGTGTTTTCATCTTGTAGGCAAAACTAAAATTTAGCTACAAATATTCTCTTTAGAAACCGCTGGCCTTTAATTATTACACTTTGTTTTTTAAAAACAGAAATAACATCTAAAACAAAAATCCCAATAAATTTAAACTTAAACAATTTTAAACTTATTGTGCAATCCTTTTATAAACATGGATATCTTTTAATAACCAAGACGTATTTCTTCCTCAAAATAATGTAAATATAACTCACGGCGATTGTTTCCGACTTACTTTGTAAACTTACCAATTGGAGGTTCCTCTGTTTCCAAACTGTTACCTAGCAATAACCTTTTCAAACTGGTCTCGTCCAGAGATATGTCATTTTTAATAGCATTTAACTAAACATAAATTTAACTGAAAACATTAAATAGCTTTGAGGACATATACTGTATAGTTAATACTTGATGTGATTTACCTAGCCATTGTGACGTCACTACCCCTGTGCTTAACAGAAGGCACAGTCAGATAAGACGTGACGTCACAATAGCATGACTGTGATGTTTCTAAAAAGGACAAGTTCCTGACAAATTAAGGCTTTTCTTTTTTAACTTTGGCTTCTTTGTAAGACACAACTTTTTATTTATACAATAATATTTTTTCTCGAGGTTTTTCCAACACACCACACCATAAACAAGTGCTGCAATTACAGTACAATAAATTATTTAGGAAGCACAAACAGAGCCCCAATAAACCACAGAAAAGGATGTTGATCTAACTCATCCCCCCCCCCCCCCCGCCCCTCCCCAGCCCCCTTCACCCCCAGGATAAGATTTTGATCGAAACACAAGAATAAATCACTAATAAACACACCTTAAAAACGCGTGAAGAATGCTCAGATTCGCGGCTTATTTTGTCTTTCTCGTGAATCTGGCTATACGCTTGAGTCATGCACAGATCACCACTAACTTACATATGTACATGTCATACGCATATTCTCTAACAGGCACACATCCTTAACATTACAAGCAGGCTCCGGCTACACCTGAAATCTTCCCTTCAACCACCAACAGGACACACGAACGAATAAGAGGAACCACACACCCCCCTGCACTGCAAAGTGATCTTGAAGTGTTGTCTTTTTAGCTAAAAATTTGGCATATCCAGTTTTCCTTATGTATACAAATCAACACTTCCGACTCAATAATTGCAACTTTAAATCAAACGTTATTTTATTAGAACTTAAACGTGAGCGTTTGATTAAAAAATTATCCAAACTGCTAAAATACTGAAATCAACCCCCCCCCCCCCCAAAAAAAAAAAAAAAACAAAAAAAAAAAAAAAACAATAAATAAATAAAGAAGACAGTTAAAAAGATCCTGATCTTTGGTTCCGACACATTTTGATTTTGAAGCCAAAAAATGGAAGCGGACTGGGCCGGGTACGAAAAACAGAGAGCGAGAGAGGCGGAGAGAAGAGAAGACAAGAGTAGAAAAGAGAAGAAGAAGAAGAAGAAGGAGGAGGAGGAGGAGGAGGAGGAGGAGGGGGAGGAGGAGGAGGAGGAAGATAGAGAGAGAGAGAGAGAGAGAGAGAGAGAGAGAGAGAGAGAGAGAGGGAGGGGGGGGAGAGACAGAAGGAAAGAAGAGAAGACAAGAGCAGAAAAGAGAAGGAGAAGAAGAAGAAGAAGGGGAGAGAGAGAGAGAGATAGAGAGACAGAGAGACAGAGAGATTTGGATATACTTATATATATATATATAAATTGAAGAAATAAAACCATTTTCCACATCAACTGAAAGCGAGTAATGTACTCAGGGTTGATTCTTTTGTTCTTGCGATGACATGTGTGTGCACGTTACTTGTTATCGTATTTTGCCGTTAACTGCGAGAACTGATCACCTGCCATGTTTTTATATGCATTAATCAGGAAAACACCCTCCCCCCCAAAAAAAGTAAAGGTTAGTCAGGAATATGGACACATGCATAACCCCTTGCTAGGAAAAAAAATTTTTTTTCTTGGTATAAACTTCGTAACCACAACACTACGGGATGAAAACAAATTCCCACCCCAAATGAAAACCAGTTGAACATGTGATACGGAATTAAAAGCGTAACGATGCTTACGCAGTGTCAACATGTGGCGTGTGCTCGCGTGGGAGATATACCAGGAGCTAGACGGTATAACATCCACTGTGCTGTATACCGGTCCCACTCCAGATAGTCGCCCAACCTGAAAGGTTTGTGGAACCTGTGATTGGTTAATGTGCTTAAAAATGAACTTCTCACAGAACCCGTTTGAACGGCAGTTCATAATATGAAGGGACAAAATCTCAAAATCCATTTTTAATGAAAAAACAAAAAGGATAGCAACGTTGTTCACATATAAGCAGTAATACTTTGGGGCAATTCAACACATATGCCGAGCCCCCTGCCCCCCCCCCTCCCCCTGCCGTCCACCACCCACAGAACTGTAACATACGCACACTACTGTTTGTTATGAACTCCTTAATAACAAAGGCCAAACTGTGTGCCGACCCACTGCCATCAAGTGCACCTACACCCTATCACCTCACCCACTCCCCTCCCCCTCCGCCCCCTCCATAAGCGGGCTGTGTCCTAGATTCTCTTCGCATGTACTAACCCAACGCAAGCACACGTCACTGTTATGCGCAAGTCAATGCCACATGTGCTGCTATTTTTCTGTACATAGATATTTTTTCTTCTTCTCCAGCCTATTTTTGACAACCTGAGATGCCCTACATTTGGGAAGTTGTGCCAGGAATTGATTGCCCCGTATTTTTCCTCTCTCTAAATAGAACCTGGCGAAATTTCTTCACATTTTTCGTTCCTTCAAACTAAAATCTATGTGAATGGTGCGAAACACAATGTTTTTTTTTCAGTAAACAATCAAAAATATCCAGTCTTAAAACACTGAAGATAAACAAGTTAATATTTTGCTACGCTCCTGTCGCCACGTTTCTGAGGGGGGAGGGGGGGGGGGGGGATGGGGGATGGTGGGGGAGGGAGATTTTTTAAAACTCTAAAAATGTAAAAGCTTGTTTTTTTCTATTTTTGTTTTTGTTTTGTTTTCTTTGTTTTTGTTTTTTTTGATGGTCTGTTATTACGTTTATGCTGCACCAAGTTGGTTAAGAGGGAGCCTTATGACCAACCGAGCCCGGATACTCCGCATGCAGGGAAACAAAAACAGAAGGAGAAGATGAGCGGTGCCATGTCACATACAGCTTATTCAATGCCTTGTGTTAAAACATCCTAACTGGTTAAGATTCTGCATGTTTATTCACAGCGTGAGCCCGCAAATACAATCGGGATTATGGCGCGAGAGACACAGAACTGGTTCATGACGCGAAAGACGCGGCACACGATCATGACGCGAAAAACGCGGCACACGATCATGACGCGAAAGACGCGGCACACAATCATGACGCGAAAGACGCGGTACACAATCATGACGCGAGTGACGCGGTACACGACCACGACGCGAAAAACGCGGCACACGATCATGACGCGAAAGACGCGGCACACAATCATGACGCGAAAGACGCGGTACACAATCATGACGCGAAAGACGCGGTACACAACCATGAGGCGAGTGACGCGGTACACAATCATGACGCGAGTGACGCGGTACACAATCATGACGCGAAAGACGCGGTACACGATCATGACGCGAGGGGCGCAGTACACGATCGTGGCCTGAGAAACGCGTTACAGAATTCGGTTTGTTTCTGGCGACGAGCAGTGTAACAGTTAACACGATCAATAAATAACGGCTTATATACAGTGCATCTTTTATGCGTGTGTACAGAAAGACCAAACAGCTGGCGGACAGACAGATATACAACCTCACAGCCGCGCGCACAACGAAGATTCACTAGACAAAGAGCCAGTATATACATATCTACAATTCTATATATTATATACAGCTTGACAAACACTGAATAAATTAATAACTGTTTATGAACAAAGGACAAATTGCGTTGAACTTTTTTTTCACTAGTGGGTTTGCTGTAGCACTGAACCAATACACGGTTTGCAGTCATCCCATCGGAATGACGGACTCCCCAATTCGGCCAGTATAACTTGTTGTAGCCAGAAAAAATTTTTTTGTTTTTCATTGTTTTTTTTTTTTTAACCTCAGCAATTGACTCTTAACAAGTAGTACGACTCGCAAGTCGGTAGTCAGCCATATAGTTAACACATGGGCGCAGTATAAAATGAACACAACGGGCTTAATTAAAACAGAACTTGAAACACAACTATGACGTTTTATATTTAATACACAACATTGTACCCCCTAAATACGGTGCAGTTTGGTTTATTAACAATTTACACAGTCAACATGAAACTGTCTAATTTTAACGCATATAAGAATGGGACATAGATGACCTAAACAGTTTGAAAATCGCGAAAAGCAGCTTTACGCTTTTTATTTATTTATTCATTTTTTTTTTTTTTGAGCTGAAACCAAAGGCCAAACCAAACCACTTCAGTGATTTTTTTTTTTAAATTAATCCCTTTTTGATCAATTTTAACGAGGTCATACTTGACAAACGACACTTTATTAATCGCTACCTATAGCTAATCAAATAAAAATATACCATATATTTTTTACTTGATTACACTGCATAGGACTGTACTTGTACTGTGCCTACACTGTAACTATGAACTGCCCATGCTGTACGTGAACTGACGGCAGTATGTGCGGATTGCACACTACACTATGTAAGCGGGAGACTTGCTCTCCCAAATCCCCGCATTCCTACAGCGCACACACAATACATCAAATTTTACACACACACAAAAAACAAAACAAACAAATGCACACATAGGTGCCTTGAAATAACCCGCTAATATATATTTAATACTGATTTCTCCTCCCGTTTTTGTTTTTCGGTCTTCGGCGAAATCTCAGTTTGCGGCCATTTTTTTTTAATTTTTTTTTATTATTTTGTTTTCAATTGGCGGCCATTTTGAATATAGTACACCAACATCCGGGGGATAAATGTTGTGCTAACGTGTTTCCATTTCTTTTCAGCCACTGGCAGTGCAATGTATGTCCTCCGCCCTTAACACGCCTTCCCCAAGCACTCTTTATAGAAGAAAAAGTTGATTCGACGCTCCGTTTTTTTTTTTTTTTCGTGTTTCTTCCTACTGTTCTGGCGGGCTGGCGCTGGCAGGGCTGACATGAATCTGTTAGCACGGGTCTGAGTGTGTACAACACTGCCTGTTTGCTTGCCATACTGTTTCTACACGAGCGGTCTGTGTCAGCAAACGAGGTAGGCAGATTTATAAAAAACAACAACAATAAGAATAACTCAAAACTATCCACATCCCGTGCAGTGTAGTTTTTTTTTTTTCAACCAAATGCACACGCGCTCACTGCTTGCGGCGCGCCAGTCTGTTTCGCAGGATGTGACGACTGCGCATGGCACATCCTTCGCGAGTGATCGGGTGGCCTTGACACAAGCACGTGACTTCGACAAAGCACGTGGCTATCCCATGACACAGCAGCGCAGCGGAAGGGTACACAATGTGCTCTTCACAAACCCCGCCTCCCCCCGTGCGTAGCGCCCCATACATAGACCCACTGTTTATCTTTAAAATACATCGAAAGAACGCATAAAGTCTTGCGCCTTACTTCTAAATATAAAGCAGACATTTTAGCTTCAGTTAACATCTCGCAGTCATTGTTTCACCTCTTATTCGTTATCCTTTCCTGTTAATTATCACCGTTTGTGATTGCTCTCTCGTGGTTTTTTTTTTTTTTAAACAGAATGCGAATTCGGCATTGGTCATCTTCTAATGAGTTTGATCAAAGCATCTTGTATTAGTTTTTTTTTTTTTTCTCGTCGCTGCCATCAATCTTCAAGGCTCTTCAAGTGACTGCTGCTTAACAAATCCCAGGCATTTCACACAGGAAAAAAAAAGAAGTTCCGGAAGAAATAGGTCTTGCGCATATCCCTGACTGGTACGAAAAGCTAATCTGATTAACGAGTGCACAATATTCTAACATATCCCTGATTGAAACACTTGGTTAATTATAAGCTCCATTCATGTTCCTTGGGTAACAGTCTCCTGAAAGTATTAAGAAGGCTCGGCAGTTTGCTCGCAGTACCAGAGACCTCGGGGATAAGTCTGTTTTCTGTTCGGTACCCTAGCGGCACTTCTACCCCGAGGATGGGAAGCGTACAATTTGATTTTTTTTTTTTTTTGAGGTCTAAATTACAAACTGAGGTTACTCAAGAGTTAATTAAGTGAGGTTACTTTTAAAATCCCTGATTCGAAACATAGTCGCAATTTTTAGCAATGTGTTTTTTTTTTCTTGTGTACATTTCATGCTATTTGAATTTTCCCTATAATAGGAGCACGCTGTGTGTTGCAATCTTCCAAGTGTTATGTCTAACGCGACTGGATGGCAAATACAGAGTAGTGGCTGGTCGCTTTTTGTTTTCACTGTGCATAGTTTTTTTTGTCCAAACCGATAAACTTCCAGCTTTTCGCTTCACCTCGGCAGAGATTTAAATCCCATCTCCATGAAAACCTAACAACTGGTTAAGTCTGCAACGTTGACTTGAAACGCGCTCCTCGATTGGCTAGTGGTGATTAACCTGGTGAATTGTGATTGGTGCAGTAGAACTGGGCGTTGATTCGCCACTTGTTTCTGCAAATCGCGCCCTGTGACGGCCTTTACGACCTGTTAAGTAAATACTGAATTATTAAGAATAGTTAAAGTGAAGCAATTTTTTTTTGTAAAGAAATACATTTGAGTAACCGAGTCAATTACATGCAAATGTACTTCCAGTACATCATAAGTACACTGGTCTATCTTCACTACTGTTAGGTTTTAAAAAAAATACAATATTTCCTTTTAAATTTAATTTTTTTAATCTAATCATCTTCTATTTGTGCTAGGGCTTATTTTTTTACATTTTTCTTGAGTCACTCTGTCTTAGTAAAACGCCAAAGAAGAAAACAAAGGTATGGATCTGACGCATACTGGTTTTTTTGTGTATTAACCACAGGGACGACATCAGCACGACACCGATGACGAACGCAGCGAAGGCGATTCCTACGACGGTCGCCGAATCCAGGCCCTGCACTCGTACAATCTGTTAAAGAAAGAGAACCAATCAGAACAAGCCATAGCAACCAATCAGAAAACGTGATACCAAACAATCGGAAAAGCGCGTTACAAGCCAATCAAAAAACTACATACAAAACAATCAGACAACACGGTGCCAACCAATCATAAAACGTATACCAACAATCAGTGAACCACTACATTTACTGGGTATTCTTGAACTACATGTAAGACAAGAGAAATGTCTTTTTAACCACTTTTTTCAATGGATTTGCCAACTCTTTTGTTTGTAAATTTTAAAATGTTGTCATCGCTTGTGAAAACAAACCGGCTTAATCCAGTTTCATACACTTACTGTTGTACAGGCTGTGTCCTTGACCTTGCTCTGGTCAGCCGGCTCGGGTTCACGGTTGTCTATCACGCCGGGGCCCTGATAGGGCGGCCCTGGAACGAGGAATGCATACATTGAGCATGGATCTACCTCACAAACTGACTTCGAGGACAAAAAAAAAACAGGGGGAACCAACAAGCTACGCTTTGATGAGATAAAAAAAAAAAAACAAGTCAGCTGGTTACATAGCCGCCCTAGATGTTTTCACTTATATTTATAAACTGGTCTTTAGTCCCTAATTTCCTTATCACTTTCATTTCATTAACACTTATCCGAAAAAAAACATTAGAGCTGCAACAAAAATCGTCCGCAGAATAAGCTATGACCCATTTCTCAACAGCGCATCCGGTTACCAGCCATAGAAGCTCACCTCTTTGTGGCCTGCTCATGACGAGAGGACCGACTTCGACATTGCTCGTGTAGCGCGAAAACGTGACATTATAAGGCCTGGGCAAGCACAACGGTCTGCGCTCGGAACACTGTCAATCAAACCATTCCAATGCTTTGTATTCTCTTCAGTACTTTATTAACTCGCAAATTTTATACTTGTTCAAGTGTAGGTATAGTTGAAGTTAGTATTTTTGTAACGTTATAAATTTTGCTTATGTGATACAAAACTGTCGCTTCTTTCTAAACAGCCTTTATCTTTTAGAGTTGCTATTACAAAATATGTGACTCCAAAAATGAGAACAACCAATGCTGTAGCACGCATGGTTTATTTATTTTTTTTTATGTGATTATATAATCAACAGTGAGCAGTGTCGCGATAGACCAGGCGTTGTTGTCAAGGACACACACCTGCTTGATGTTGAGGTTACGGTGCGTGGCGCAGGCCGTCAGCTGACAGATGACGTAGACGTGCACGTCATGGTCCGAATAGTCGAAAAAGTTACGAAAGACGAAGCGGAATCGCTGGTGCTGCGACGACCCCGACGTGAGCCACTCGACCGAATTATCGATCACGCACCTGCGTCACACCCAAGGCACATGACGGAATAAAAATATGCCGGGCTATTTTTTTTTTTTTTACCAGACTATTAAGCGCGGTACAATGGAACTAAGATGTACTGAAGTGCCACAAAACAACAACACATTTTTTAAGTACATCCAAGTATGTATTATTTTAAATATTTCTTCTGCTGTAAAAACAATAGAAATATACACTTTTAAATGCTGAAACAGAACCACACATTTCATGTCTAAGCTGATTATATTAACCGTGAAGTAACAGCAGTGAGTGAAGAGTTTTATGACATAAAGATTATGTGAGACCTTGGATATAATGATTCCTTGTGACACATGTTACACACACATAGCACACAAGAAAACTCGAACGTTCTAAGGGCTCTCAGTCTTTCGATTAAAGTGCAGGGAAAAGAAGATTAAACCCATGTTCAACAATCAAACCTTCCCCTCCCCGAAACATCCTCTGCTGCTCTCAAAAAACATGCTTTCTTTTAACAGGAACTTAGAATTAATCTAAGAATCAAAGAGGATTCCTGGTCAATGAGTGTGTGGGAGAAGTGCATGAGAGAGACTTACTCCTGGTTAATGAGTGTGAGGGAGAAGTGCATGAAAGAGACTTACTCCTGGCCAATGAGTGTATGGGAGAAGCGCATGAGAGAGACTTACTCCTGGTTAATGAGTGAGGGAGAAGCGCATGAGAGAGACTTACTCCTGGTCAATGAGTGTGAGGGAGAAGTGCATGAGAGAGACTTACTCCTGGCCAATGAGTGTATGGGAGAAGCGCATGAGAGAGACTTACTCCTGGTTAATGAGTGAGGGAGAAGCGCATGAGAGAGACTTACTCCTGGCCGATGAGTGTGAGGGAGAAGTGCATGAGAGAGACTTACTCCTGGTTAATGAGTGTGAGGGAGAAGTGCATGAGAGAGACGTACTCCTGGTTAACGAGTGTGTGGGAGAGGCGCATGAGATAGACTTACTCCTGGTTAATGAGTGTGTGGGAGAAGTTCATGAGAGAGACTTACTCCTGGTTAATGAGTGTATGGGAGAAGTGCATGAGAGAGATTTACTCCTGGCCGATGAGTGTGAGGGAGAAGTGCATGAGAGAGACTTACTCCTGGTTAATGAGTGTGAGGGAGAAGTGCATGAGAGAGACGTACTCCTGGTTAACGAGTGTGTGGGAGAAGTGCATGAGGGAGACTTACTCCTGGTTAATAAATGTGTGGGAGAAGCGCATGAGAGAGACTTACTCCTGGTTAATGAGTGTGTGGGAGAAGTGCATGAGAGAGAGACTTACTCCTGGTTAATGAGTGTGTGGGAGAGGCGCATGAGAGACTTACTCCTGGTTAATGAATGTGTGGGAGAGGCGCGTGAGAGACTTACTCCTGGTTAATGAGTGTATGGGAGAAGCGCATGAGAGAGACTTACTCCTGGTTAATGGGTGTATGGGAGAAGCGCATGAGAGAGACTTACTCCTGGTTAATGAGTGTGAGGGAGAAGCGCATGAGAGAGACTTACTCCTGGTCAATGAGTGTGAGGGAGAAGTGCATGAGAGAGACTTACTCCTGGTTAATGAGTGTATGGGAGAAGCGCATGAGAGAGACTTACTCCTGGTTAATGAGTGTGTGGGAGAGGCGCATGAGAGACTTACTCCTGGTTAATGAGTGTGAGGGAGAAGTGCATGAGAGAGACTTACTCGTGGCCAATGAGTGTATGGGAGAAGTGCATGAGAGAGACTTACTAATGGTCAATGAGTGTATGGGAGAAGCGCATGAGAGAGACTTACTCCTGGTTAATGAGTGTGTGGGAGAGGCGCATGAGACACTTACTCCTGGTTAATGAGTGTGAGGGAGAAGCGCATGAGAGAGACTTACTCCTGGTTAATGAGTGTGTGGGAGAAGCACATGAGAGAGACTTACTCCTGGTTAATGAGTGTGTGGGAGAAGCGCATGAGAGAGACTTACTCCTGGTTAATGAGTGTGTGGGAGAGGCACATGAGAGAGACTTACTCCTGGTTAATGAGTGTGTGGGAGAGGCACATGAGAGAGACTTACTCCTGGTTAATGAGTGTGAGGGAGAAGTGCATGAGAGAGACTTACTCCTGGTCAATGAGTGTGAGGGAGAAGTGCATGAGAGAGACTTACTCCTGGTTAATGAGTGTGAGGGAGAAGTGCATGAGAGAGACTTACTCCTGGTTAATGAGTGTGTGGGAGAAGTGGAGCCGCTGTGAGTCCGACACCCAGCAGCTCTCGACGACGACCTTGAGGTAGTGCTCGGCGTGGATGCTCGCTTCGATGTCGAGCAATGACAGGTCGGCCACGACGTGCGGAAAGTCGGCAACGTAACTTTCGCCAACGCCACTAGACTCCCACAGGTGCAGCGAGTAGTCCACAGCGCCGTCGATCTGTGACACTGGAAACTGTTCGTGGGGCAGGGGCGGGGGGAAGGCAAATCAAACATTCGTAAACAAAACGTTTAATTCACTCTTAGGAAAAAAACGAATACGGTGTTTAGTCTTAAAGATTTTTAGTTCATTTTCTTCACCCTTAAATCACCCGAGTGCTGATATATACATAAGGTTCAATCCGAGATAATTGAGGGCATCTTTCATAACGACTAAATGGATGGAAGTTTGCTTCTGGATACACTGAATTTCTTTATAAGTACAAAAACTTCTTTGAAATCAACACTGTTTATTTACCTGAATTTAGCAGTAAATTGTAGTCGGTGTTTATAAGAACGACATTTTTAGGTGAAACTGAGAAGATATCTGACAGATGAGGTACCTCGGGGGGAACTCCCGTTTCGTAAAAACACCGGAAATCCACTCTGATGACGTCACCGCTTCCGGCCAAATCCTCATCGTCTATGAATAGGTCATCGGGGATATCATCATGACCCGATCCAGACACGTCTTCCAGATCCAGATCGAGGTTGTTCAAATCGGGCACCTTGCGAACAAACACCTGTGAATCAAGAATATAAGAGAACTCCACCTACCACCAGAGCACATGATACTCAAGGTAAAACAACTCCACCTCCCACATGCACGATTCGAACGTGTGTGGTTCAATTTTTTGTTGTAACTGAATATTTTTTTACAAAAAGGTTAAGTAAAGATACAAAATGCTGAAAAAAATTTCAACAAACCAGCGACGGTTAAATCAAGCTTTTTTTCAAATTGTTATTCTTGGTACGTATGTTTATAAGAATAAACTCTGGCATTGCTTTTGTGTGCAGGCCTTCAGATTTCATCCTTTGTTCTGCGGAATTTCCAAACACGCAATAAATACGTCTATTGTGCAGTCCAAAAACCCATGGGAAATGCTGCGGGGTGAGGAGGATCAAACATCAATTCGATAAAAAAAACAAACAAACAAAATGGCGCCCAATGTCATTAGTAGGCCACGTTAATCATTTATACCGAAGAGAATAACGCCAAATTTAGCTTCACGAAAGAAAAATAAACCGAAAATAAATCTGAAATTAACAATGTTTAATTAAGTCTTGCATCAATATTTATTCACAGGATTCTAATTTCTATAAAATAGGACTTTTGTTGGCACGCTGTATTACCGAAAAGGGGAACCGCAAAGCCCCGTGGCTTATTTATACTTTCAACTGAAAGCCTGTTATTTGAGGTAATAGAAAAATACGCAAAAAACAGTGTTTGTTTTCACTGCCTCAGAGCTACATAAAACTAACACGCACGCAATGTCAGCTGCCAAGATTTTATTTGATTTTTTTTTTTTTTTATCTCAATCAACAACTTTAGCCAGTTTTTTTCTTTTCGCCCGGCACCCAGTCGTGGTTACGTCATCATTGTTGCTTCCGCTATGACGTAATTATATGGCGTAATCGCTGTTGAAAAAAAATGTTTTCACAGTAAAATCGAAATCCATCCAATGACCCATCCATCTCTTTGCCTGTCACTATCAAGAAGTAAACATTTCCATTTTCTTGGCAGAGGAGGGCGGGGGAGGGGGGAGGGGCGGGTGGGGAATGGAGGGATATCATGCCCTTACCGCGTTTTCATAGACGACTTGCGAGTCGTACGTACTCCTCTTCGTTTTACACTCGTCCAATCTCGTCTCCAAGATGAAGTGGGTGGTATTCTCCGTGGCAACGCAAGTCTCGTCATTCAACGTGAGATGCTGACGGCGCACGCCATACGGCTGTCAATTACGCAGTAAACAATTTTATATATAGCACTGCAAACAGGCCAGCGGGGAGATGGAATACGTGCGGTACTTTCTTATACATAGGGTTGTCAATAGCGCAGTTATCATTTCCATACATCACTGTAAACAGGCCTGCTATGCTACAGTCAGTACAATTTTTGAAGCTTCAAATTACTTCCCTTCTATTTATAACAGCATATATTATTTTTATTTGCTAGTTCCACAGGAGAGCTTTCGATTACCTTTTTTTTCAAAACCCAAGCTTATTTTGATAGAAAACTTTTTACTGCAATGAATACAACAGTCAAAATTAGGAATATAAGATTAACATCAGGGAGAAGAACATGCCAATTGTTTCTCTCCCCACATGTCACAACGTTAGCGTGCTTAACAGTGCCATTTAACTGGTCACGTGACGACTCGTTTCCCGGAAGGGGGGGAGGGGGGGAGGGGGGGGCTGGTGGAGGGGTAAGGGGGAGGGGGGGGGGGTCAAGGCCATCGCACCTTCAGCGTGGCCTTCCTTAGCGCCACTTGAATGCTTTGCGTCAGACAATTGACATTCTTGGCCTTGAGGACAGCCACTTTGGTCTTCTCTGGGGTTTCGAATGGGCTACGCGATGGCGTTTTGTCCCCAGTCTCGTTCTCGTCATCCGGGTACACTATGGACAGCCGGGCTTCATCTGAAAGTAGGTCAAGGGAACATCCATTTATTTACACTTCTGTAACCATCGATGCAAGTGCAAGGGAGCATTCATTTATTCGCGCTTCTATGCATTGGTGCAAGCAGGTCAAGGGAACATTCATTTATTGACGTTTCAGTGCGTCGGTGAAAACAGGTCAAGGGAGCATTCATTTTTTTCAGTTTCTGTTTCTGTTTTAGTTTCTGTGATATCCATGGCGATGCAAGCAATTCTCTTTTTTCGAGTTTTTATGCACAGACGCTGTCATCAATTAATTCTTATTTAGAACGTTTTATAATTTAGCAGGCCAAAAACTGTAATTCATGGTCAATGACTTATTAAAAACAAACTTATCTTATATTACACATCTTATCAGTAATATACACACAAGAGCTTTGACGAAAGGTTTTTCAACTTCATAATCCGTGCATTTTTTGTCAAGCTTTACTTGTTAAACAGCCCAATGCGTCTGAACTCAAAAACAGCACGAAACCACGTGAATAAATCGAGAAAATGCTCGGTGCTTTCATTTTAACAGCCACAAAGACTAGTGAAGCTGAGGTGGGACGGAGGTGGGTTCGGCGAAAAAACAAAAATAAATAAATAAATAAAAAATGCACCCCTGGGAGATTGCCCCAATACGGTAAAACTCTCGCTCGCTGACACGCCTCGACTGACAGCTTATGACATGACATGACAGCCTTCACTGTAAAATCATGCTCCACCCGTTGTTACGCATATGTTTCTCCAGCAGTTTTGTTTTGACCTGTTATGACTCACCCACACGCAAATCAGGACTGGCTGACCCATTTATTCACAACGAGTGATGTGTGTGTGTGTGGTGTACGTCAAAGGATATCATGATGTAAATATTCAACTATGTTTGGTTCGGACAAATGTAGCATGAGTAAAGCTTAATCAGTTTCCCCTGCGTAACCCCTAGTTTGTGGTTTCTTTGATGTTCAGCTTCAATGTCTGTAGGGGTTAGTCTAGGAACTGAAGAGAATGCCCCAAACTTATCGACTTGGTGTGTTTTCCCCCCACCAGGCTAATCACTTTCATGACTCATTAAAACAACTTCAGGTGCATTATTTCCACGAGAAAATGAAAGGGACTTTTTCGTGCCTATGCTTTATTAATATTGTTTCCCGGTAACCTGGCCAAAAATTGCAACCGACAGCGAAATATAGTTAATGCTAAGTTATTAAAAGCCAGACTAAGCCATAAATGGGCTTGGGAAGGAAGAGAGATTGGAGGGGAGGAAGGAGGGGGCAGGGAAGGAGAGGGGGGCTGGGGAAGGGAGGGGGCACGGGAGGGGAGGGGAGGGAGCAGGGGAAGGGACGGGGGGCACGGGAGGGGAGGGAATATAGCAGGAGAAGGGACGGGGGCACTGGAGGGGAGGGGAGGGAGCAGGAGAAGGGACGGGGGCACTGGAGGGGAGGGGAGGGAGCAGGAGAAGGGACGGGGGCACGGGAGGGGGGAGGGAGCAGGAGAAGGACGGGGGCACGGGAGGGGAGGGGAGGGAGCAGGAGAAGGGACGGGGGCACGGGCGGAGAGGTGAGGGAGCAGGGGGAGGGGAGGGGAGGGAGCAGGGGAAGGGAGGGGACACGGGAGGGGAGGGAGCAGAGGAAGGGAGGGGGCACGGGAGGGGAGGGAGCAGGGGAGGGGAAGGGCAGGTAATGCTGTTGCCTACGCACCTTTCCCATCGACCGTGAGATGGAACCTGTTGGCCAGTCGCGCGCCTGTGTAGGAGAGCACGGGGCTGTAGCGGTCCCTGGTCCAGTCGACGAGGTCCTGGCCGCTGAGGCCACCCAGACGCTCCACCGCCGTCGACACGCTCTGCATGTATACCTTGGTGCGGTCCACAGTGTCCTCGGCGCATGTCTGCAAATGAAGCGAACGGCGATATTGGTAATCTGTCTGCAGAGTGAAGCAAACAGCGATATTGGTAATCTGTCTGCAGAGTGAAGCAAACGGCGATATTGGTAATCTGTCTGCAGAGTGAAGCCAACGAGAATATTGGTGATCTGTCTGCAGAGTGAAGCAAACAGCGATATTGGTAATCTGTCTGCAGAGTGAAGCAAACGAGAATATTGGTGATCTGTCTGCAGAGTGAAGCAAACAGCGATATTGGTAATCTGTCTGCAGAGTGAAGCAAACGGCGATATTGGTAATCTGTCTGCAGAGTGAAGCGAACGACGATATTGGTAATCTGTCCACATAATCAGGCCTTTTTAACTATAAGCCTCCGTATTCACAAAAAGTTGACAGGTTAACTGCACAGTTAACCTGTACTGCTAGAAGTGGGAACAAGCTGGTCCAGCTAACTCGTGCAGCCACATTTACACACATTTTGTTCGCCAAAAAAGATCTATTAATAATTGTCAATACTTCTGTGTGCTGACAGAAAAGGTTTTTTATGAATGAGTCTGCAGTTGGCTTGAGCATCTATTTATTATATACTCATCGGAAATGTTGGTATGAAAATATTTAACTACCAGTTAAACTGAATTTACCAGACCAAGTACGTTTTTACATACGTCACTCACGTTTTTACAGTTTTTTTTTTAAAGAATATCAAAACCGCACTTGAATGAATTTTAATTTATTTCTCTCTGTGTGATTACTTCACTTATTTGACAATTCGCGTTTCTCCCCCCCCCATCCCCCTCCCCCCACCAACTGTAAGATAACAACCCCGGCAGACCAAATTACCCTACGTACGTACTAATTTACTGCCTCGCATCTACCCCAACCACGTGTCATGTTCTCAAGTCTTCCCCTATCTTCTCTAATTTGACACTCATCACAGGCACATCTGCAGTGCTGTTTTTGAGAGGGGGGGATGCTGGGAGGAGGGGGGGTGGGGCGTTAGGTTCCGAATTGTTGAGCCTGTCAATCTCAAGGGGGGTTGCACTGATGTCACACTAGGAATCGCAGGAGTACCTCCGTATACCGCACGTCTTATCTGGATTCGGTGCTTGATAAAAGAATGTACACACGTTTGGCGGATACCAGAGAGTTAGTAAGCAGCGGCTCCATGTGTCCGTATGCGTATGCGTACTGCGTATTGCGTATGCGTATAAAAAATCGAATTACTATATTTTCATAGAGTTCGGCTCCATGTATGCGTATACGTATTGCGCATGCGTATAAACTGTACGCATACGCATCCGATCGCTACGTGAGCGATTCAACTGGCAATACGGATCCAAAACGCATCATAAATCATCCTGGATAAGGAAGGAAATTCCATGTCATGACGTTTAAAATCGGGCTATCCCGAATGAAAAGCAAAACGTGTTTACAAAAAGAAAATAAAAAGTTAGTCAAAATGCCGAAATCCATTAAAGTTTCTACGGAGGACTTAGAAAAGATGATTGAACTTGTGCGAAATTTACATTTCTTCATCATCTTCGTTTTCTTCTATTTCTAAAAGTTGCAGCTGTGCTTCCATGGTCTATACGTATATATTTACGCATAGGGAGGCATTTATACGGACATATGGAGCCACTCAATACGCATACGCAATACGTATACGCATACGCAATACGCATACGCATATACGGACACATGGAGCCATAGTTTTAGAATCAATTCCTCCTGAAGCATAGTGACTCCGATGGAACCCCGCCTCTCCCCCCCACCCCCCCCCCCCACCACCACCCGACAACACGAGAAGTAGCACGCAAACTGTGCCCAAACCATGGATTGCCGATGGTCCTCAAACCACTGATTTTCCTTCTTTTTCTTTTCTTTTATTATTATTTTTTTTTTTTTTAATTTAAAATAAAAACTTTGTGCTCTCAACAAAGAGACGACTAATTTTTCAGCACAAGTTCTAACAGGGGTCAGAAGGAGGGCAGAGGGGGGGGGGGGGGGGGAGGGCGGGGTGGTGGTGGTGGTGGTTGGGGAACAAAATAAAAACAATCAAATGTATGTGAACAAAGGGGATATAGCACATACGTCAACAGTTATCAGCTACCCCGTATGACATACACAAGAGGATTTATTTATCACATTACTTTTCAAAGAAAAAAAACACGAGATGTCGGATCTCAGTGTTACTGGCCCACTGACACAGTCCACGTTACAAAACGAAGGAGTTTTATATCGGTTTCTTGGCATGCTGCCAAGGACACTAAACACCACTATCATTCTATGTTCAAAGTTTTTTTATTTTATTTATTACTTTCACAGTGACATTTTTTCTTCTGCATGAAAACATTTCTCGTTATCGTGCTCGCTTATTTATTTATTTTGTTTTTGTTTTTTTTTTTTTTTGCGAAGAGTGTCTCGACTCTAGCGGCTCTTGTGTGCCATATAATCATAAACCAATCCAAACAGACTGTTCACGTAAGTAACGCCTTTTTTATAAAGCATGCGAGATTAACCCCTCTATCAAGGGGGAACTTGTGTTATCAATGACATGCGCCATTTAAAGATTCATCTTCTTTATGGCTATTTAGCCATTGTTTTCTTGTATCTGTTTTTTTCTCTTTCACAAAAAAGCGAGTCGTGTTTTAAGGAGGCAAAATATAAATAAAGTGTTTTTTGTTAACTGGAAATAAACACACGCGTTGTCAATAGAGGGGTTGTTGATGTACAAGTGCTGCACGTATGTGCGCTTCACAAGAGCGCGGTTCACGAAGTGTGCTTTACGAATGTGGGCGTTAATGAGTGTGAGCTTTACCAGTGTTCGCTTGACGAGTGTGTACTTTACGATTGCGCGCTTTGCGAACGTGAGCTTTATTAGCGTGCGCCTTACAGTTCTTTACCAGTGTTTGCGTTACGAGTGTTCGCTTGACGAGTGTGTGCTTTATGAGTGTTTGCTTTATGGGTGTATGCGTTACAAGTGTGAGCTTTACGAGTCTGAGACTCACCAGTGTTCGCTTGACGAGTGTGCGCTTTACGATTGCGCGCTTTACAGGTGTGAGCTTTACGAGTGAGTGCGTTATGAGTGTGTGCTTTACCAGTGTTTGCGTTACGAGTGTGAGCTTTACGCGTCTGTGCTTTACCAGTGTTCGCTTGGCGTTTGTGCGCTTTACGAACGAGTGCACACAATAACAGAATGGGCTTACGCAGTTACAGTGCCGCGTTTTACGTAGGTTTGCACCGATATACTGTGACACTTGCCGTGCAAGGTCCAATTTTTTTTCAGATATGTATCTTCACTGTCCCAAAAATCAAAACAAACAATTGTTATGATTTGGAATGTTTCACACATGACATTTTCGACAGTAACTTTGTAAACACGGCTCACCTTTCTCACATCTCTCCCGCCCCCCCTCCCCTCCCCCTCCCCCACCTTCCTCTTTCAAGCAGCATGTCGCCGCCATGTGAACGGCAGATCAAAATCAAATGGTTGTAGCGTGACTGAATATTCAAACATGTTCTGATTTCCGAAAACAAAAACATATACAAGCACGTCATGGGCTTCGTTATCGGAGAGTCAGCTTGTGAAGTGATACGCACACCCTTTGTACGGGGAAAGTAGAAACGACTGAGAGATGAAGTGTGGTAAAAAAAAGCAGAGCAGTGACCTTATGTTCACAACGCAGGCACTGCCACCTTCGATAATGAGGGCAGCGGTTCGCAAGATTCGTTTTTTTTTTTTTTTTTGTTTTTTTTGTATGTTGTTGTTCTTTTTACCAACAGAAACAGACAGCAGAAAAAACTAGAGCAGTGTGCATAGCCCACATATTCCCCACAGGCCGACCATCAGTTAAAAATGGCCATCAATAGTCAAGGGCTGAAATTTTCTAAGTCCAGCTGGTCCATTTTCCTTGGACGAACCTGGCCCATTTACAATACCGATCTGTGTTTGCTCCCATAGAAGCCACATACCAAGTTTCATTAAAATCCTTGCAGCAGTTTTTACGTTATCGTGTTAACAAGCTCTTGATGACAGACCGACAAACCAACCGACACGCGGTCGATCGCATATATTCCCCCTGTGGGGAATAAATTACTCCAGGAGAAGTTCTTACAGCAAAAGAAGAATTCACCAGGACATTGTACCCAGCTGATGTACCGAGATACGAAAATATTCTTTTGTGACGTTCTTCAAACAGTTTGAAATTGGGGCAATTTGGAAGTTTACCGGCATCAAATGATTCCAAATTAACTCATGATGCGTTTGTATATTATCAAGAAAGAGAGACAATTGTTCAGGTAACAAGGTCGATATGACGTCATAGTATAGTGTCCAGGTTACTGGGTTGATACATCGCCATGGCATTTCTGAGTGAAGTTATACAATGGTATCCTACACAGCAAGCATCCTGCATGAAACTCATCTGCAGGGTTGTACCCCGGGCCCAGACTGAGCACTTGTTGAAACCCAGCGCTCATTTTCTTATTTAAAAACAAATGAATGGATTTAAAACGGACTGAGAATTTGGAAACAAGAAGAACTCACAAATGAAATAAATGTGTGGGGGGAACCGAAGACTGACCATACACTGTAACGACATACTGTGATATTAACCAATGACGAAACTGGGCCAATGAAACACTGAAGCATACACGTGTAAGGAAGAATCAGAAATGTAAACAGTGCCAAAAACTGGAGCTCTGAACTGACATAAATAATGTTGATTCACGGGAAAAAAAGAAGCCATCGTTGAAAGCACAGCAGCCGACCGGAAGTGAAATTCCAAGATGGTGGCCATTATAACCTTGTAATTGGGTCAAAGTCCCAGGGTGTACCCACCCACTTGTTTTTAGTACTGTGGATCATTTATCGTAGGAAACGGATTATCAGGGAGGCAGTAACAGCCGGCGATGGACGGACGGACGGACAGACATGGAAAGATGGACAACGCCCAAACCTTAGTCCCCCTCCAGTTAGGGGCTAAAAAGTAAACAGAAGAAAGCGAAAGAAAAACAATGATAACGAAAACAATATCAACAATAAAACAACCGGAAGCGGAAATGACGAGCAGCCGAAAGGGACGTCACTTACCCTCTTCCCTTGCCTCGTTCTGTACTGAGTAACTTACGGGTTGGCACTGTTCTCAGCCACAAAACCATTGCGTGATACTTGTCAATCTGTTACACAGGGTTTGATGAACATCTGCTTCTTCTGTTCTCTCAGTCTCACGAACGACAAGCACAAGTCACGAACATGACCCGGAGATGGTGGCTGTCTTAAGCCCCGAATCTCTACACACAACATGGCTTCCCTCGCGCTCATAAACGGATATTTTGGAGAGTAATATCTCTCTCCGCTGTTGCCGTTTTCAGACACATTTTTGCTTCTGCATGTCCCAGTTTTCTCTCACAGGGTAATGGGTGAGGGGGGAGGGGGGAGGGGGGTGCGGAGTTTCTTTCACGCGGCTAGATTTGGCCTGTTTTTTGCGCGAGCAAGTGCCCTCAGGTTTCCCTGTAATGTCAAAGTGGGCGGACCCCCCCTCTCCACCCCCCCCCCCCCCCCCCCCCCCCCCCGCGGCTCTCCCACATAACTAAGCCAGAGCTGGTCGCCTTTAACGCAGACAGGAGAATTCCTTGCATGTTTTTACTGGAATCTTATCTTAATTCTGTTATCCATTTACAATATTTCTGCTTGGAGATAACATCGTGACTTTTTCACCCTCCAAAAACACGTCCGCCTTTGGCCTGGAAGCACTTTTGCCTCTCATTTTTTTTTCACACACAACAACGCTTCGGTATCAAGTGAACGAGCACCAAATGCAGCTGTTGTTTGGCCTTGTTCAGCAAGCTTTACAGGCTTCTCTCAGAAAACGAGAACGCCCAGTCCCCACCCCCCCATCACTGTTTCTTAGTCCCCCATCACTGTTTCTTATCAACGTGACCGCAGTACATCACTGCAGGGAACAATGCACCGTTTTTTGTCTTTTTTTTTTTTTGTTTTTTGGGTTTTTTTTTTTTTTTTGTTTTTTTTTTTTTTTTTGGTTAATTACTTTTATTTATTTATTATTTTTTGGCCGAATAAGGCATTCATTACTGGTAAATGCTTGGGGGTTTTACTTGCTAAATCTGAACTGAAACGCGGTGGGGCGGTGCAGGGTATTACATCTGAATGTTTTTTTTTTTTCGCTTTCTTATAGGAAAATGGCATTGGGAAGAAAACCAAGACCAGCCACATGCGCCTCAAATAATATGTATTATAAAAAACATTAGTGTTTTCATCTATATATATTGTACAGTATATATATTCTTTTTCTTATAATCAACTATTAGTTTACACTGACAATCGATCAATGTATCTACTATCGAGTACTCAAATTTTTATAGGTTCTTTTTCGCCACCATCTGGCGAATAGGGTAGTCTCATGCTGCTAAACTATTTCTCTAATTCATCTCAGAATGCTGATTAATTTTACTTGAGTATGTACTTGACCGATTTATGTAACGAACCGCCTTACGATTAACCGATTTTGTCAGAAAGTGGTCTAATTAATGGCTCAGAGTGGAGACTTTTAAACCAAATTTGATAAGTTCCGTATTTATCGATATTATGAAGGAATGTAGTACCCATTTGCCTCTGTACTGAAAGAATGTTATTTTTATTGTCAAAATTCTGCACTTTTTTTCAACCAACACGTAATAATTCAAAGTGGTCGACAGGTACGATTTTAACATCGATATACAAAGTGCTGAAATGAGGGTTCACGAAAACTTTATTATTTTTATTAAATTATTAACAATAATAATATATTGGTATTAATGCTGTTGTTATTATTTATTCATTTATTATTTTATTTACATATTTATTTATTTATTTATTCATTATCATTACATTAAGATGAAATCCTCATTATCGATGAATCATGTGTTTAAAATCGCGTAAAAAAATGTGCGTGGACCTTTTGTGCCAGCACTGTAGCTTTTGTAGTATTTTTCTTTTCTTTCATTCCGTGACAGACATTCAGCACGATAATCTTTACTGATAAATAGTAGCACTAGCGCAGATAGCCAATACATCAATTTGGTTGACTGATATCTATTTAAATGTCGATTCCAATTAAGACTTTTTCATCGGAAAATGTCAAGTTTTTTTTTTAAACAGAATAAACATTCACGAATCGCGAGCGATTGCTTGTTAAAGTTGAGGGGTGAAGTGTGCATCTTTGTATGTGGACGAGGGAGCGGGAAGAGTGGGGGGGGGGGGGGGGCATTAATCACAAAGCCCTCTGGGGAGGAGGGATTTTTTCTTTCAGTTATAAAATATCGTGTGTGTTAGTATGATATTTACTGAAGAACAATTGTGCAATCAGCCAGCTTTGGGGCGCACACGCACGCCAGCTCTGTGTAAACAGAGGACTTGGCACAAGTTAATCAAATCACCTCCCAACCCCTCCCCCCTCCCCCCAGCACAAAAAGGTTCATCAAACACTCGACGGTGTGATCAAGCTGGCACAACTGGCACTCCGTTTTCAAGTTTAAAATCGCCGGCGGGGGGGGGGGGGGGGAGTAGTTTGTGAATGGTATGTGTGTGTGTGTGTGCGGAGGGGGGGGAGAGGCACGAACTCCATTTTTCCCTTTTAACTTGCAGCATCAATGCCATGTAAATGCACCGCCGCCCCTCACCCCCAAAGAGAAAAAGAACAGAACCTTGGATCTTATCTCAAAGTATTTCGAAAGTGTGAACTTCATAAAAGTACACAACATACACAAACATTAATACGCGTTATGTTTGTGTTCTGCTATTAATAGCCATTAATTCTCATGGGTCGACGTAAATTTTGGCAATCTCAATTTGTATGTGTACTATGCCTGACCGCGCAAACAAAGGGGTGAAACGTTCGAGCGCGCAAGAATACATAATTGGCAAATCTCATGATGTTTTCTTTCACACGAAATTGGCGATAAAACTGAAGAGGTTAAGAGCTACAACGGTTTCTTTTATTATTATTTTTTTACGTAACTATATTAAATAGGACACGTTTTATGTATAGAGATAAGGTAAATAATGGAACAGGGGTAGCTTTGTTACAAGGTTCTATGCGTGCCAAGACCCCGGCCTCCAATAACAATACAGCTCCAAAGATATGTTTACAACAATTTTTGCCTACTTCAAAAACCACAAATATGCTGCTTTCCCTCAAGGAAGACATTTTATAGTCAAAAAGGGGGGGGGGGGTGGCTTAATCGTGAACTGATCCAAAGGAAATACTCTACCTCTGGTGAGTTTATTTTAGAACGAAAACGACGATCGACAAATGAAGTCGGTAGTGGGGGGGGGGGGGGGGGGGGGAGTCGGTGACGGAGTGAGCATGTTTGGGACCTGAAAGCACTCACAGTCAGTGTTTTCAATTCCCTTCCCCATCGCCACTGCAACGAAGACTTTCACATAATCTCTAAGCAAATCACATTATCGAGTTTTCTTTTTATATATTCTATCATTATTATTTGTTTTATTTCGTGTTTTCTAGCCTGCGATTCGAAATTTTTAATGCCATATCGTCCAAACTCCCATCAACTCTTTCCCATCCATCTACATAATGGAGCGTCCCACAACAACACAATATATGCAATTATGTAGCCAAACGGAAAAGGCGGGTGAAGGGGGTACACGTCCACCACAAACAATGTATTCATACGCCTCTATCTAACCGAATGACACGGGCTAAAAAAAGTAGTTCGACTAAGCGCCACATTCCATTGAAGGTACCTTTACAAGCCCCGTGTATGCCCCTCGACCCCCCCCCCCCCCCACAATGATAAACAGAACAACCACTGCTTTTGCTGCGACCACTGACGAAATCCCATTAATCTTTTTAGGACCCCAACAATGTGTTTCCCCTGCCTGTTTTCAAGTGTTATAGACCACACATGTTATATTTATACAAAATGAATCGTTTTGGCAGTAAGCAATTTATGCGGTACGACCGTACAAACGTCTTTGCTTTTGTACGATATAATAAGGCACCACACAGTTCTAGAGTCTCCCACGAATGTCCCTGTCGGTCGGCCACCGGACACGGAAAGACCCTCAAACTGGCTCAACCATTCACTCAGACACGCACTCCCCCGCTAAAGCTGGCTCAACCATTCACTCAGACATGCACTCCCCCCGCTAAAGCTGGCTCAGTCATTCACTCAGATATGCACTCCCCCTGCTGAAGCTGTCTCAACCATTCACTCAGACATGCACTCCCCTGCTAAAGCTGGCTCAACCATTCACTCCGTCACACCCTCCCCCTGAAGCTGGCTCAACCATTCACTCCGTCATACCCTCCCCCGTGAAGCTGGCTCAACCATTCAATCAGACATGCACTCCCCCCGCTAAAGCTGGTCTCAACCATTCACTCCGTCATACCCTCCCCCTGAAGCTGCTCAACATTCACTCAGACATGCAATCCCTCAATCCCAATGCCTACCATATCCATACGTGCCTAAAACATGGAGTATTCACAACGGGAACTACTTTCGATTTGACCTTACTCACTAAATATGGATGCTTCCGCGCAGCTGGTTCGTATTTATCTTCCACCGAACATCACTATGCGATTTGAGAACGAGAAATAGGTTCTTTTGCTTGAAGCGCTTTGCCCTTGATTTGATGTCCACCAACACGTCGGTGACTCGAGGAGAGCTTCCTTGTGGCAAATCTTCAGATTGTTCAACCTCTATCACATGAACATCTCTGAAAAAAAAAAACATCTTTTTATTTGTGGTTTGTTAAAATAAAGGAATCTACTCAATCTCACAAGCCAAATATTAGCACAAAACCGTTTTTGGTGGAGAGACTCTGTATAGAAACGTATAGAGCTTTGCTCTGAAAGCGTATCTCGACGACGACGACGACGACGACGACGACGATTGTTTCCATAACCCAAATCACACTTTGGGTGTTTCGAATAAAATGCGCAAGAATTTTTAATTTCGACTGAGAGGGAACCGGGTAAAAAAGTGAAAGAAATGATGAAATATAGCAAAAACAGCTCACACTAGGAACATGAAAGAAATTGAAATCTGAAACTATTTGTCAAAGCTTTTATAAATTTTTAAAATAGCATGCGGGTTGTTAAAAACTCGAGTGCTCTTTGGTGCAAGAGAAATTTGACATTTAGACGAAATCTCTCTATCATTTCTTTCATTTTTTACCCAGTTATGTTTATTCGAAACGCATAATTTTTGCGCATTTTTATTGGAAAAGCCCAAAGTGTGATTTGGCTTATTCTAAGCCACATTTGGTTCCCCCTTTTAAAAATCTTTTTATGTGTGTAGCATAGAAGTCTGGGAAATTCGAAATCCAATCTGCCGTTTCCGAAACCAGCGTAGTATCTGTTCAATGTGTAATTGACCAAATGCATATCACGGACGTTTGGTTAAATACTGACAGTTTCCTTTTTAACCACTGATTTGAGTTTTAGATTATCGCTGATCTTATATTAATACAACTACAGTTATAGCTCCCTCCCCCCTCCCCAGGCCCACATAATCCCTGCAAATTTAAACGATAGCGTACAGCTGTAGGTCATTGAATATTATAACCTGTTGTTGTAGTTCTCGTTCGTGAGAGCGGCGCAGCCCCGGGTGACCTGAGACTGCAGGTACATAGCCACGCCTTTGGGATGATATAAAGTACTGCTCACTTCACACTGCTCCGGACTGTCTGGATCTGAAATATAAACGCCAATCAAACTAAATATAGATACACCTACCGTGGATAAAATTAAAGAGGCAAACCACATTTTGATCGTAGAGAAGTTTGAAGCTATAAATATCAATATCATATGATTGCTCTTATTTTCTGTCAGGTACGAGCCAATACCACGTTTGTAACAACCTAAAACGCAGGTCACCGACCCCACCAAGATCTCCGATTAGTGTTCAAACAAGGCGCCAAGAAACGTTAAACCTAATTGGCAAAGGTTTGAAAAAAAGTTGCCTAAACTAAACACTTGGAAGACTGCATGTACTCTCAATGGTGTTGCTGCGTCGGATAAAGTCTTTTAGCCCTTTCTCTCACCCGCCCCGGGGGAGGATTGGGGGGGGGGGGGAGGGGGCTGGGTGTGATTTGGCAGTTCATCAGGCCGTCCACAGCCAAGGCCTTAGGCTAATGAGTATAACTCGTGATATTATGCAACACATTTCACACCAAATACGACATTAACTTTAACTGACCGACACGAACGTGTTGCACTATATTTCAGAACTTCTACCTCCTATGCGATAGTGTCGGATATTTCAGACCTTTTTTTTTAAAGTTTTCTACAAACGCTGTGAACTGGGTCCGAAATGATGTCACTTTTTTTCAAAACCTCCACATCCTTCCGTGACTTTCTTTCTTCTTCTTTTTTTTTTTTTTTTTTTTTTGCTTTCGAAGGATTCACATTTCCACTGGCCGCCTCATGTCGTGCTTTATCGTTATTGGTGTCTAATGACATTGCAAACGGTTTTTTTTTTCTGTAATCATTGTTCTTGGCCGTGTTGTATTTGGCAGAAAAAAAGGAGAACTGAACAGTGCTGCATACTGGTTGATCACACCAGCCACCACTTCGCACAGGCACAGTCGTGACAGGCCTTTCAGATCTTCTTTGAAAAAAACGCATGCCTGACTTAAAGGTACAATCCCACACAGATTCCACTAAACATTTAAGAAGCTGTTTTTTCTTCTTCTTCTTCTGCTTCTTCTTGTGTGAATTGTTGCAGTTACGGCGTTGCACCGTTTTTCAGAGAAGCGACCGGATAGTTATTCGACTTGTAAGGAAAGCGGATCGGCTAAAAACAACTCTGTTTGTAATCCCAGCTCTTTGAAGGCTCCTCCAATGTTTCATATTTTGCAGACGAAGGAAATGTTTTCAAAGCCTAGTTCTGCTCTCCTAGCTTCTTGATTCTTTTTTTTTTTTTTTTTTTGTTCTTCTAATCAAGTTGAAAGAATGAGTTGTGGAAATCACAAATCAACCAATCACGCCCAAAGAAACTCGCGTAACTGACAGAGGGATGAATCGTTCTGAACCAAGCTTTACTTTTTTCACCTTCACCATTTTTTTTCCTCTTCTCAAACACGTATCCACGTCTCTTTAACTAAACAGGCAAGTTTCAAATCAAAAAGGATTTTCTTCCCTTTCTAGAGAAATCCAAACTTTGGTCCATTTTAGCTGTATATCACGTACGTATCACTTTAAAACGATGGGAGAGAGTGAGAGAGTGGCAGAAAGGAGAGACAGAGCGGGACGGTGAAGCAGAACCCCCTCCCCCCCTCCCCACTGTCCCACTATGAGTCTTGCCTCCTGCTACCTGGTGCAAGGAAGTCATTTTTCTGTCTAGGCACGCTCTACATGCGGTAGTCCAGGGATGGAGGCAGAGAGTTGTTTTATTAGCTGTGCCAAACACGTGCGTCACAGCGATATGTTAAAAGCACATAAATAAACCCCGCCCCCCCCCCCCCCACGGAATCAATTCAAATTCAATTTAATTCGGTATGGCTCGAATTCTCTTGCATTTTACACCAGCTACAAATTGGCCCACTGGATGGCCAATCAAGATGCATCTTACAAGTAACAAATGGAGGACCACCATAACAAAAACGCAGCGTTTTGTTTTTTTCCCCCAAGATTTGCTGCTTTCAGACAACTGCTGGTAAATTCAATTGCTTTGGTTGATCGACTTTCTGCGAAGCAAACGAGGTAGAACTGTGCTGGTAACCCAATTCCGTGTACGGGACGAATACTTCACTGAGAAACCCGAAGTGGCTTGAATTGCAACAATCGCGCGAGCCTCCTCCCACCCCCACTCCCTACTCCCCAACCCCCCCTCCCCACCCCCCATCTTCATTTTTTCGTGTACGTCACACGCTTACTTGTATTTCATCTGACTTCAAAGATCTGCCGTTTGCTTGTGCAGTTTGGGGAAAGAGGGGGGGGGGGGGGGGGGGGGAGGCGGAAGGAGAAACTTAAGCTATTAAGCCGCCTGCAGTTTGGAGAGGTGCAACTGCAGGCGAAGTTGCTACTGCTCACTGGCTTACTATTTCTCTACATCTCTCATCGAAAAGTTGCCTTTCGGGGTCTCATACGACATCGTTTTCACTTTACGCCAGCTCTGAAATATTGCCCAAATGTGATAACAAGAATGACGTTCCGCTGGCGGCATAAGATAATATCAATAAACGCGCCCTGCTTTTCCACGTACCCCTAATGTGTTTCCTCTTATCGATCACATTTTTTTTCTTCCCTCTTTTCTCATTTGTGGCTTTGTGGGCCAGAAAGTACAATGCACAACCAATACGCTACAAGACCCAGATATACGCGGGCAGTCGCTACGTGCATGACCAATCAGCTGTGGCGCATACACGCGCTGAACGTGCACATAACATCTTACACACTTTGCGTGCACAACTCGACGCCACAAGTCTAGCTCGTACGATATGCAGTGCTTCTAAAACGTGTACAACATTTTATTTTTCTAATATTCTTCAAGAAATAACCCATTGAAGGAAGTATTTTTGCGTTTTAATTTTTGTCAAGTGTTTAATATTTCGCTAGCGAAATAAGGTTCTAGTTCAAGAAATAACCCATTGAAGGAAGTATTTTTGCGTTTTAATTTTTGTCAAGTGTTTAACATTTCGCTAACGAAATAAGATTCTAGTTCAAGAAATAACCAATTGAAGGAAGTATTTTTGCGTTTTACATTTTGTCAAGTGTTTAACATTTCGCTAGCGAAATAAGGTTCTAGTTCTAATGTTGTACCTATGCCGACGTATTTCCGGATGGTATTCGCTTGTTTCACTTCCGTAAATGACGTCATAGCGCCGACATTGCGGGTTCGAACCCAGCTGACCAGTTCATCTGTTTGCGAGGGCATCTTGAATTTGTTGATCTTTATACGCATATCCTTTTTCTTCTTCATCCGGGAATCTTGCGATATCTGTAAGCAGAAATAACAGGAAGTATAGGCCATGCCATGGCGCAACACAAAAGCAAAGTTTGTTCATCAGGAGGCAAAGATCTCTGATAAGAGTCGACTGCTCTTTGGCTTTTTTTTTTAAAGACTTTTGTGACGTGGCGCTTTTGGGACATGCGTGAGGGGCTAAATCTGGAACCTAAAACTTTTGTGACGTGGCGTTTTTAGCACAAGCGGGAGGGGCTAAAATTGGAACCTAAGACTTTTGTGACGTGGCGCTTTTGGGACATGCGTGAGGGGCTAAATCTGGAACCTAAGACTTTTGTGACGTGGCGTTTTTAGCACAAGCGGGAGGGGCTAAATCTGGAACCTAAGACTTTTGTGACGTGGCGTTTTTAGCACAAGGGGAGGGGCCTAAATCTGGAGCCGACGACTTTGATGTTCCAAGAACTTTTCTGGGTCGGTTCTCTAGGTTTTTTTTTTTTTTTGCCCCATTTTCTGCAGTGTCTTCTGGAGAAAAAAAATCAAAGCATTCCTACCCACTGCATAAACTATTTAGGACCACGAAGACTGGCATGAGTTGTTTTAGAGCAGTTTGAGTTTCTGGTGTGAAACAGTAGAACACAAAAACATGTTTATTGAATAAATATACTTTTGTTTGGTTTCAAACCGTTAGGATTTCCTCTCTTCTTGCTACAAGACCTACTTAAAAATCACTCCACCACTTGAGTAACAGCAACACGAAAATGTGTTTTTTTTTTTATCAGAGCGGCCAAGGCAGGACATAAAAACATCGACTCTCAAAACAGGTTCGACAGCAATATCACGGTAAGGATGCGATCCCCCCCCCCCCCCCCGCCCATATCACGGTAAGGATGCGACCCCCCCCCCCCCGCCCGCCCCGCCCACCCAGGAAAAACATACACAGAAAGAATCTGGGCGGAGGCTCCTGGCACTTGGAACACCTTTCAGACATCTAAGTTTCCCCTTTCGTTGCAAAACCTACACGGCTGGTATCACTGATGTTCTGGCCTTTCGATCGACTTCGCGATAAGGGAAGATTTTGTTAGCTTCTTATCAGGGATGTGTGTTTTTTTTAATAAAGTTAATCCAAAGTAGACAAAATGCAGTGCTATATTACAGACACGGTTGCTGCTTCATATCAGCTGCCACCTTCACGTTATCGTTGGATCCTTTTTCGACAGAAAGAGACCAGAGCACCCCTTGCAAATAGTCCTTAACAAAACAAATGGGCAACTGACTGTTTAGGACATGGTTATTGAAAAATACTAATCAAAACTAACTGATTTTGTTTCCGTGATTCACCTCCCGCACTTTTCAACCACTTTTTAGAAAATTCCTGAGGCTTTGGTCCAGAAATATCCAAATCTCTATAAATTAAACTAAACTGTGATTTATTAATTTGACTCCACCCAAAAAACAAGTCGCACAGACCCGACCTTACAAAGAACACGCTCATTGGCATTTCCACATGTATTTCGCATGAGAACTAAAAATGGTATTTATTTCGTGGAAGGAAATTTTAAGACTGTCTTCATTTTTACTTTAAATCAACCCCTCCCTCCGTCTGTCCATGCGCCCCTCGGGCTGTCTCGCTATCCCTCTCTTGTGGAACAGCAGGGCGTTTCTAATCGCTTGTCACATAAATAAGGCAGCTCATAGAATCCCACTCTCATAAACCAGGCAAGCTGGCAGCCTGTTTTAAGGCTGGAAGTGTTTGGGCGAAGCCAAAGGTTAACGTGCCATCGTTCATACAATAAACGCCAGCAGTGTCATTTCTCAGGCAATCATGAAACAACTACACTTCGTTCCTCATCACAAGTTGGCACTCTGCACTGGTACCGAGACGCAGATTTATGTGCTAAAGGTCAAGCGTAATGTACTTTTTTTTTTCAAAGGTGTTTATTGTGTTTCTTTATTCCATTCATTGTGACGTCACAATGACTGTTGTGACGTCAGAATAGAGACGAATGGCTAACTCATGAGATTGGGTGTCACAACCTGCAAGGGGTGTCTTAACACAAAGGAGCATCCCGAAAACTGCCGAGCAAAACAAATCGACACTGAACGTGTACTTTTCTCTGCTTTTGAGGCCATGTAATCTAATCAGTGAATGCAAAGACCGTTCCGCAATTAATCAGGTGCTGTTTTTTACTTACTTCGATTTCAAGCCGTGTTAAATCTTTAAATCCCCCCACCCCCCCCCCCTCCCCCACCCCACCACCGATAAAGGAAGGACTTCAAAGGTGGGACTAACTATCGCTTGGGCAGCCAACAACCCTACTTTCAGGCATTACATTTTATGAATGCATAATCCCGGCAGAAACACCAGTACCGGCGCAGCGAAAAATATGCATGATTAACCTCCATTATGGCAAAACAATTTGGTATACAATCACTTTGAATAAAAAAAAATTAACACTTTGAATTACTCAGAACTGCTCTACCTTTTTCGATTCAAAAGTCTCATGAATTTGATCCATGTAAAAATATTTAGCGGGAAAATAACTGTACACCTTCTATATAACATGTTATTGAATTACGACCATTCTAAAGACTAGCATATATGCAGTATTGTGTAACAAAACGACGTACTATAAACCAGTAGGCTGTTTACATTGGCCAATGTTTTGTCATGAAAAACAAGACTAAACAAACATATCATTAGCTGCAACGATACGCACACCAGCTTTTTCTATTATTATTCTGACTGATTTCTTGAAGTTTTTTTCATGAACTTTTCTGTTTTCATGCCCTTCTTTGTGATATAGACCACGGTACGTTTTAGTCATATTTTCTGAGATTTATCTGAATTGATTTTTTTTTTTCGATTTGTTTTTTACACATTTTTTTTTTTTTTTTTTGTTTTTGTTAAATGTTTGTTGTTTGTTTGTTTGTTTTTTTTTTTTTTGTTTTTTGTTTTTTTTGTTTTGTTTCGGTCAAGTTCAGAGCGGCATTAATTATTTACAAAACTAGACAGTTGTAATAATATCAAAACGGTTTGCTTTCAGCATAGTTGGATTTCAAGTCCAGGAGCTGGCGATGAAGAATACATAACTGATCCCCAGCGTTGCCATGGTGACAGAAACCATATCCTGACATACGGGCATTTCTTGGTGAATTCATCATTTCGTCGTGAATGGGGTTGAATCTCGAAGATATCGCCCCTTTTATCACACATTCTGGGATTCTGAAACCAAGCGAGCTCTTATGGGACTCCTAAAAATTAGGAGGATGGCGATGCCGTGACGATCTACGCATCCCCAGAAAAAAATGGCGCGATCGCTTATGCACTGGCATCCTCTTCGTTGAGCAATGCATGATACGGGTTTACGGTAAGTTATAATCATCTTGCTATAAAAAAACACATAACTACGGTCCTTAAAACAGGGTACGTAGACTGTTATTGCCCCTGCGCCATTTTTTTTTCATCACACAAAAAGTACTGAGAAAACATCCCATGCTCTGCCAAAGCTGCTATTGATTTGTACTGAGGGAGAAACAAGTCAACTTAAAAAGGCGTATACGAGAGAGCAACAGTTCTGTTATAAGTGCAGCTTCTATCACTAGCTTCGGGCATTGCAGGCACTATCTCCTCTTGGAGGGTGGGGGGCTGGGGGGGGGGGGGGCGGTGGGGGGTGTAAGACACCTGTACGCCATTTCGTTATCGATCCCGACCAGTGATTTCCCGCCATCGGATACTCAAGGTGTCTCTGGTGACACAGCAGTCTGGATCGCTAAGCGTCACTTAATGCGAACGTGACTTGTGAATTTGCTCAGCTACGGAGACTAATTCTGAGTTCGACAGTATGAAAAGGCACGGCGGATTTAAATCGGTCACGTGATAACTCAAGCCCGGCTTTAAACCGCAGCATGAAAAGTACATGGAGGGGGTGGGGGGGGGGGGTTCAGTTTTGCTTAGATAAGCGCGGTTGAACATGAAAAAACTTGACAAATCCTAAGTTAATCCGTTTGAAAAGAGCATTTGATATACTATTTAATCATATTTTCCACTCATCATTCCCCTCCGGAAGCTTTGTTTCCAAACAGGACTACTTTTGTCGTTATTCTGAAGGTTTCTTCTTTTTTCCCGTATTTTATTTGTTTTCTGTGTGGATGGTTTCGAAGACTACTCCTCCTGCACTTCTCTGAGCGTCCTACTTACAGGCAGGCATTCTTCTTTCTTTTATTTTTTCTTTCTTTTTTTTTTCTCTTCTCTTTCTTTCTTCACTTTCTTATAATATCGCTCTACTACAAGGACGAGACTTTCTAATGACCCTCCCAAACAATCAGCAATGCGTCTTTTTTAGTGGTTAGTCTGAGCAATCCAGCCATCTCTGTCCCGAATCTGGGGCTTAGAGCGCCACAATGACCTTGCACTGAGCGCCGGCAAATATTACGTTACATTCAATGACTTTATTGTCAGATCCAAAACACAGGCCTTCTGTCTGATTTTCAAACAAAAGTTGCAGTACTCAGGAAAAGATTTGTTTGTTTGTTTTTACAATAAATTATAAACACTCGTAATTTGAGAAAAAAAGTCCAGATAACATGGAAGTTACACCCATGGCTTTAAACCAGGCTACAGTAAATCTTTCATGAATACACTGGGAACCTTTTTCGAGTAAAACACTGAGCAGTCAGGGGTGCACATAAGACCTTCAGATTTCGCCATGGCGAAGGTGAAATCCATTTGGCGAAGGTGAACAGAGTAACTACCGATGTAGCTCTATAAAGACATAAACTGGACAATATAGTTAAGAAAATGTGTAGTTAATATGCAATAAACAAATTAAGTTACAGTTTTAGTAAGAAGGTTAACTTGGCGAAGGTGAATTCGATTTGGTGAAGGTGAGCTCAACGTTCTTCGCCAAACTGGCGAAGATAACAAAATCCTTATGTGCACCCCTGCAGCAGGAAACATTATTCATCTTAAGCCCGAAGAAGTACGGACATTTCTGTCAGCGCGCAGAGCTCCCCTCCAACATCCACATCTTCGGAAAAAAAAATACAGACCGTGATATATTTTGGTATGTTTCAATGAGATTTTAAACCTTTAATTGGGCGCCTTATAAAGCTTGTTTTTCTGCTAAAATCTTAATGAGAATGAGAAACAGCGAGACTGCCACTCAAACTACAGTCCAAGCAGATTTTTTAAAGACAGACATAAAATCGTTAAAATCAAGTTATCCTTTTTTCTTCACGCAGCAGCGCATGACAGATGGCTTTTTCAGTTTTCTTTTTAAAGAAGAAAGTACAATTCTTAAGGTCTTTGGAACAATATATATGGAACAACAACAACTGAGAAAGAATGAAATGGCATTCCCACCCTCTCCCCTCTACCCCCCCCCCACTCCCCCCTCCCCCACCTTTTTCTGACAATTTAAACTTTAAACGATTTAGTGACATCGTTTTCATTCTCACAGCTCAAAGGATTAGGGTTCCGTGCTAGGTTTGCAACGAACCCTTCTGTCCCTGTTGCGTTTGCCTTGACCGGAAAATCACCGGGTCGGGGCTGTGCGGCGAGGGGGGGAGGGGGGGGACTGCGGGCCGGGGGAGGGCGGCGGGGGGGGGGGGGGAGAACGGCACTCCTAGGTATAATTTGGTAGCACATAGGCCCCACTCCTCCCTTTTCACCAAAATATCTGCAATATCTGAGATAAAATGACAAAATAAAACTCAATATCAATTTTTGCGTCGTTGACTTCATACTCTAAGCAGGGCTCTCGTGTGTAATCATCTTGTAATTAAGTGCGTGTTTATTATCTTCACCTTTCAACGACCAGTTTATAATTAAACAAAAAGTCTGAGTTTTTTATTATTATTATTATTATTATTATTCATTTTTTTATTCATACACGCATCACAACAGTAAATTGCTTTAAAAAAAGAAGTCGCACGCTTTTGCCCTTCTGTGTGTTTGATTCTGCGCTAGCCTGATTTCCTTAAATGAAAGGGAAAAACAACGCTCAGTGCAATAAGGTCTGTACGAACAAGGTGGTGTGCTATTCCAATACAGGTATTTCCTATGCGCAAACACCAGTGTTTTTATTAATTAACACCAGTTATCACCAGGGTGCCCTTCATCTGGGGTTTAAATGGCATCACTACCCAACCCTACCACTACCCAACCCTACCACTACCCAACCATACCACTACCGAACCCCACCACTACCGAACCCCACCACTACCCAACTCTACCACTACCCAACCCCACCACTACCCAACCCCACCACTACCCAACCACACCACTACCCAACCCCACCACTACCCAACCCTACCACTACCCAACCCTACCACTACCCAACCATACCACTACCCAACCATACCACTACCGAACCCCACCACTACCCAACCCCACCACTACCCAACTCTACCACTACCCAACCCAACCACTACCCAACCCCACCACTACCCAACCACACCACTACCCAACCCCACCACTACCCAACCATACCACTAACCAACCCTACCACTACCCAACCCCACCACTACCCAACCCTACCACTACCCTACCCCACCACTACCCAACCCTACCACTACCCTACCCCACCACTACCCAACCCTACCACTACCCAACCCTACAACTACCCAACCATACCACTACCCAACCCAACCACTACCCAACCCCACCACTACCCAACCCTACCACTACCCTACCCCACCACTACCCAACCATACCACTACCCAACCATACCACTACCCAACCCCACCACTACCCAACCATGCCATGACCCAACCCCACCACCTAACAAAACAGAAAACAAATCGATATTATTTGTGATACAGAGAATGGCAGAAAATAATAATAATAATAATAATAATAATTATTATTATTATTATTATTATTATTATGTTTTGTTGGTGATGGTGGTGGACACCGTTTGAGGTACTGTTGACAGTCTATTTGCCATGTTCTTCCACCAGTATGCAGTCAGCTCCCGGTTCAAAATCAGTTTTCTGGGTCAGTATTGACTACCGTACTGATTACCATAGAAACCAGCAATGTGCGGTCTCACAACCACATATCGATTTCATTCCGTGACGTTGATACTTGTGCTTTATACTCCCGCTTGAAGGTGTCTCAACCAATCAGAATCGACTACACTTGTCATTCAAATGCAAAGAATTTGCACTCTGCAGAGGAGATGGGGGCTGGCCCTCGACGTTCTAAGGAAGGGCACAACCCTGGGCACACGACGCCCTAACGATAGATCGGAGTACATGCACGGGTTCCAAGACTACCTGAACACAGATCAGCACACAAACACCGGATTCCAAGACTACCTGACTACAGATCAGCACACAAACACCGGGTTCCAAGACTACCTGACGACAGATCAGCACACAAACTGCGGGTTCCAAGACTACCTGACGACAGATCAGCACACAAACTCCGGGTTCCAAGACTACCTGACGACAGATCAGCGCACAAACTCCGGGTTCCAAGATTACCTGACGACAGATCAGCGGACAAACACCGGGTTCCAAGACTACCTGACGACAGATCAGCGCACAAACACCGGGTTCCAAAACTACCTGACGACAGATCAGCGGACAAACACCGGGTTCCAAGACTACCTGACGACAGATCAGCACACAAACTGCGGGTTCCAAGACTACCTGACGACAGATCAGCACACAAACTCCGGGTTCCAAGACTACCTGACGACAGATCAGCACACAAACATCGGGTTCCAAGACTACCTGAATACAGATCAGCACACAAAACACCGGGTTCCAAGACTACCTGACTACAGATCAGCACACAAACACCGGGTTCCAAGACTACCTGACGACAGATCAGCACACAAACTGCGGGTTCCAAGACTACCTGACGACAGATCAGCACACAAACACCGGGTTCCAAGACTACCTGACGACAGATCAGCGCACAAACTCCGGGTTCCAAGATTACCTGACGACAGATCAGCACACAAACTCCGGGTTCCAAGACTACCTGACGACAGATCAGCACATAAACACCGGGTTCCAAGACTACCTGACGACATATCATAGCACAAGCACCGGGTTCCAAGACACCCTAACTACACATCAAAGCACAGATGCCAGGATCCAAAATGCCCTGACGACTGATAAGATCACAGGCATCGGATTCCAAGACGCAATGACGACAGATCAGAGCACGTGCAAGGTGCCGAAGCCAACGCCTAGAGCCAGTGCACTACTAATATGGATAAACGTGCAGCGCGCCCAAAAGGGGGGTTATTGAAGTATGTCCTGACTTGACTATCACAGAACGTAAACTACATCTTGACGAGGGTTTGTGAAAAAAATACAGCATGTCTAATGTACAACAGCACGTCTATGTTCGCAAAAGAACGCTTTCAAACATTACCCCAATGCCACTTTCGTTTATACAACGCGGAAAAATGGCATGATAATATCTATAGTCCGCATACCGCTATTTACATTGGTGTATTAAAATAAAGAACAGCTGAGACAGTGTAGAATCATTTTAATCTGCCTGGAACGAAGCAAAAGATGTGGGTAGGCACACACAAGAGGTGAAAGAAAAGCCCATGACTTTCTATGTAAAGCTTGGCGGTTATTTATATAAGATCAAATTCAAGTGATTTTACCTGTGCATTGTATGCCATGTGTGTGGTCTACGTTTTCACATTTCCACCCACCATTTAGAAACTTACTCCAGTACATAAAGCCGACTTTGTTTGGTAAAACCCTCCAACCCTTCTAACTTCCGCGTCCTCACAGCACACAAACATCCAAAACAAAAAAACCCATCAGTCCCTTTACCTAGAAGACTTATAACGTGGAAACCACGCGATATGCACTTTGGTACGGAACACGGCTTTCGCGATGGCCCAGAGACCAAGCTTTGACCCCGGCAATCGCTCTAGTGGTAAATAAAGAAGTAACGTTGATTGATTCAAAAAAAAGTCGGGCAAGTAACTTTTGAACCGCGAAAAGTACATGAAGATGGTCGTCCGCACTATAAAACAGTGTGAGGGTAGCTCGAAAGTACATGAAGATGGCCGTCTGCACTATAAAACAGTGTGAGGGTAGCTCGAAAGTACATGAAGATGGCCGTCCGCACTATAAAACAGTGTGAGGGTAGCTCGAAAGTACATGAAGATGGCCGTCCGCACTATAAAACAGTGTGAGGGTAGCTCGAAAGTACATGAAGATGGCCGTCCGCACTATAAAACAGTGTGAGGGTAGCTCGAAAGTACATGAAGATGGCCGTCCGCACTATAAAACAGTGTGAGGGTAGCTCGAAAGTACATGAAGATGGCCGTCCGCACTATAAAACAGTGTGAGGGTAGCTCGAAAGTACATGAAGATGGCCGTCCGCACTATAAAACAGTGTGAGGGTAGCTCGAAAGTACATGAAGATGGCCGTCCGCACTATAAAACAGTGTGAGGGTAGCTCGAAAGTACATGAAGACGGTCGTCTGCACTATAAAACAGTGTGAGGGTAGCTCGAAAGTACATGAAGATGGCCGTCCGCACTATAAAACAGTGTGAGGGTAGCTCGAAAGTTCACTTGTCTCTTCCGCTTGCCTTTCTAAGCCGACAAGATCCTTTCTAACCGTCCTACAAATTTTAATAAAAGTTTGGGTTTTGAGCGTGATTTTAAAGTATGATAACAATATCGAACATTAAAATAATTTTTTAAAAGAAAGGCTGTCAGCGCATGTTTGAAAGAATGCAAGTTCCGATTTATTCCTTAATACAATGGCAAGCGATCCCCACAGTTGTTTTTGCCGGGGGACATTCATTTGTTGTAGAGGAGGGGCGGGAGGGATCACAGTTACTATGGGCGCAGGTGAGCACTGGTCTTTGTGATAACTTCAAGTATTCAGGTGCCAGGCCGTGTACAATCTTGAACACCAAGGTATGTATTTTGAATTTTGATCTTTCAATCACTAGCACTTAGTGTAAATTCTTAAGCAGAGTAGTCATAGTGATGTCAGGGTTTTGCCTAACCTTTTTAATCAGTCTTGCAGAATCTTGCATCATCATCTAGGGATCCTGAATGGGGTGGCCAGGGAGACCGCAATATAAAGCATTACAATAATCAAAACGTGAGATTACCGATGAGAGATTACCAATGAGAGATAACCGATGACAGATAAACAATGAGAGATAACCAATGAGAAATAACCGATGAGAGATAACAAATGAGAGATAACCAATGAGAAATAACTAATGAGAGATAACCAACGAGAGATTACCAATGAGAGATAACCGATGAGAGATAACCAATGAGAGATAACCAATGTGATATAACCAATGAGACATAACCGAAGAGAGATAACCAATGACAGATAACCAATGACAGATAACCAATGAGAGATAACCAATGAGATATAACCAATGAGATATAACCAATGAGAGATAACCAATGACAGATAACCGATGAGAGATAACCAATGAGAGATAACCAATGAGATATAACCAATGAGAGATAACCAATGCATGACCGACAACCTTTGCATCTGATTCACTTAAAACGTGTCGAATTCGTTTCATCCATGCAGTAGCAGCAGATCCTGTTGTTTGTTAATTAAGACACCCCCACTAAGATGACTTTTACAACGGCCTTGAAAATGAACATAATCTCACATTCTCCGATCTTTATTACGTTAGCACACGGCAAATTGTGTATTAATTGATGGGAGGCCATAGGCGGTGTGACCTTTTATTGCCGAATTTATTGCTTTGTTTACGAGTTCAACTGCGCAATAAAGACCGAGGGCAGGCAGGTTATTTTGGCTATCATATCTAGAACTGTTTTGCATAAATATACCGCATTGTGGGCGGCTTGGAACCGCGACCAAAATCTGAAGCTCCCACCTAAAATGCACTCGCGAAAAAACCACGTAATTTGGGGGATCAATAAATAAAATGAAATGAACCTCAAAATTATTTTATTTCTTTATTTATTTAGTAATTTTTTTAAATTTTCCGACGGACTGAAAGAACAGGCAGTTAATCACCTCTTCAGCGTTCGCACATCGGGCACACATTATGGTGTTTGCATAAATATGATCGCTAGATGTAAATGTGTACTTTCAATAATTCATTACTTCCATAATCATCTTGAAAATTGATGACGTCATTGCGATTGGCCAGTGTCTAAAAGTCTAAAACCTGACGCGATTTCTGCTTCTTATTAGAGCAACAAGCTTTATATAGCGAACATCATTTTTTTTTTTTTGCATTCGACATCACTGAAATCCTTTGTTGTTGGTGTGCACTTCTGTTCTGTATTCTTATTTCCCGGTTCCTGAAGTGTTAACAGGGCATAAAGTTCACGGGGCCCCGGGAACCCCTGATAATCGGCTCGGGACCCCTGGAATTTGACCCTGGGGTCCCGCGGGACCCCAGAAAAAAAGACGGTGTTCTCTTGCAACTGTTCAGTATCATCGCTAAGATCGAAAATGATTGATTTGTTTAATATAGCATCATCCAGTGTTTCTTTTTTGTTGTTAGAAGTAGCAGTTCTGTGATTTTTATGATATCACTAATCGCGTTTAATTTATTTATTTATTTTTTTTTGTTGCAATAAAATTGATTTTATAGAATTTAAGTTTTGTTGCCCGAAAATGTCGGGACCCCACCACTTTACCTCGGGACCCCTGGCTTCAGAGGTCGAGGTCCCGCGGGACCCCGAGCTGAAAAGTAAACTTTTTGCCCTGGTTAAGATTTACCGGTCTCTGAACAAGCCCATATTTTACTGTATACTTTTCCATCTTCATTGCATGTTACGTTTGTAAAAGTACTGTTTACAACATGCGTGATTACAGCTTGCTTTTATTTTTTGAGAAATAGGGTTTTAAATCTCAAAAATATTATATATAGATTTCACAGAATAGCGTTTAACGGGGTAGTATGAACTGTGTCCTGGGGACATGACCATTTTCTGTGGTAATCGTTTTAGTATCTGGTCCCACCAATCATAAAACGCTAGTTAACTTGAGGTCAATCGGTTTGAAGGAAACGTTAGTTAACTTGAGGTCAATCGGTTTGAAGGATACGACTATGTTTACTTCAGGATAAGGTTCAATCCGTGCGAAATTACAATGACCTCTGAGACAAAAGTAGTAGGGACGGTGGAGAATTATTGGGGCACATTGACGGCACGATAGGAGGGGGGGGGGCGGGAGTTTATTGATGCTCACTCAGCAGAGCCGGTGAGCCAAGCTGGGCGTCTTCCCGACTGTATCGATTTTGCACACGACCTCCTGCCCGATGTCGGGTGGGATACGGAAAGGCATAGGGGGAAGGGTAAACGATCTTGGTAGTTGGGGTGGGGCGGGGGAGGAGGGGGTGCCGACATACTCACCCAGAACAAATGGCGCGATGCGTTGGACATCCTGTCGTCTGCCTCTAGCTTCCACACGACCCGCTGTTGTGAGTTGAGTACAATCACAAGGCGCTCAGAGAATGTACCTGCACAAAACAACCAGACGTTTCTTTCAAATTCTCTCGCAAGGTATTTCTTTATACTGAGTCAGTTATCTCACTCAACAGCCACGTTCATTTTCGCATTTTTTTTTCAGAGTCGAAGCAGTCATGTTGTTGGGCCATGTTCATTTTTGTGTTTTTATTAGAGTCCAATGAAGAAGTAAGATCCGGGTTAGAAGCCATGAAATACATGCGAAGAAAACCCAAATACAGTGATTATTCTAGAGCCGGGTATTTGGGGGGGGGGAGGAGGGAGGTCCCCTTTTTTGAAAAAAAAAAAAAAAAAAAAAAATGACCCCATTTTTGTGGAAGAGGGGACAAAATGGCAAGGTACTTTTTTTAAAATCCCCCTTTTTCCCTAGAACCGGGACAATTTTAAAAAAATCTGTAATTCGCAACAGTTTAAATCTGTATTTTTCAGTTTATTTTGAGATTAACTGTAACTGGCAGCATAATAAAGAGTTGTATTGCCTTAAAACACCTTCTCTTTTACTCACGCAAGTGTATTTTGCTCAGAAACCTGACATATTAATAGGAAACCAAAGTAAAAGAAATCCACCGCCACTGTTCTCCGAAAATCCGCCTTAAAAGTTCTGAAGTGGGGCAAATGACCCCCATTTTTTCATTCTAGAATAATCACTGCAAATAACTTGATTATTATTATTATTATTATTATTATTATTATTACAGTGTATTATTCTGCAAAATGCGTAAGTTTGTGGATTGATGAACCAGTGCCTCAGAGAGCCACGATCCCCCGTGTAACGCGGATGAACTATGAACTCGGTGGTGCAGAAGTCTGATAAAGTGCCGTACCATTGCCACTTTCATTTTCACAATTCTGACAGTTTCGCAATTTTAAATTTCGACAATAGGTCATACTTATGTCTAAAAAAAGTTATTCTGACTACGACATCTGTTTTATCCGTGTTTGACATTTTAAAAAAAAATCTGAAAGTTAGTTTTGGAGGTACAGCCTGGACGACACGTTACATTACGCAGACAAAGCCATATCAACATGCGAAGTTTTACTAAATCAGTCATTTTGATAAGCAAAATCGTGTTTGCAGCAATCGACCAAATGCATCCCAAACGATTCCGATGCATCCCCTCATCCTAACTTCAAAAGGCCTAAAAAACACATTAACTCATTAACTTTTGTAGAGGTGATAGCCTTAGTACAAAGGATTTTGCGCCGGGATACCCTTAAGGGATGCTTCACAGAAATTTTATGCCCGCGAAGAGAAGTTGCGAAAGTTCTTTTCTTTTTTTTTTTTTTTTTTTTGGTTTGTTTTGTTTTTCAAGCAAAATTCTCGATGCAGCAAGGATGCATTCGGGAAAATCTCGATGCATCCTTTGTATTTTGAATGCAGCAATGCTGCAGGATGCACGCTTATCCCAATCACTGCTAAATCTCAAATTACTGTGATTTCTGTCAAATCCGAACTAATACACAACATTGCACACTTTCAATATGTACTCTATCCGTGTTTGAAATTTCAAAACAATCGACCTACAGTTTCGGAGATAAAGCCCGGACACGTTTTGCATTGCGTGGACAAAATTGCATGAATTCTAGAATACCGTCATAGGAATCCGAATGAAATTACGCGGTTGCACACCTTAATGTATGCTCTAGCCGTATGTGAAATTTCAGAACATTAAGAGTTTTGGAGATCCAGCCTGAACACGACGCCGAAAATACGCTAAGTTCCAATAATCGAAAAAAAAAACACTGTCATTTTGACAATTTTTCATGACTCCGAATAAAAATACGACGTTGCACACCTTCACTTTGTGTTCTATCTGTGCGTTAAGTTTCCAAATAACCCGACCTATAGATGAGGGTTCATAGCCAGAACTCGCACGCGGACAAACAGACAAGCTCATAACTATATCCCTCCGTTACAGGGATAAAAAAAGGCGGACCCGTTTATTAAATATATACAGTAAACCTATGAAAGGGGACAATGAAATGGTATGCCCACAGCGAGGCTTGAACCTCGTGATTCTCAAGATCAACGTTTTTGTGAGAGGCAGAACTATAAATATTGTCTGTAAAACCCACACGGATAGGAACAAGTGGCCAGAGCGAGGCTCGAATTTGCGGCCTCGTCATTATCAGTCCAAGAAGACAGTATTGCACCTTTCGACTGGTGAAGAAGCATCAAGTAGGAGCACACTGTGGAATTTTCTATAATTTGATTGTGTTTGGGCAATTTTGGTCAAATCGGCCATCAAAATACAAGTCTGATGCAGGAGCTTGAGGGGAACACGTCAAATTTCAACGCAACCGAGCCGGATTTGTAGGAAGAGTAGCATTTTTTATGTTTTCCCAAATTTTGCCAATATTTTGCCCAAATCGCCAAAAAATAAAGAAAAAAAAGGGCGACGGATATCCCACAAGTGATGTAAGAATATCGCGAAACTAGCAATAAACACCGCATGGCTTTGAGTCAATGGTTTCCCACATATCTCCTGTTCTAGCTTTAGGGACAGTAGATCCGACGACAGCAATCTTGCCATAACTGATCTCGCGACGCCTGATGATGCAACAATCTGTTGACATTCTGACGCCAACCAGCAGGTTGTGGAGGTTGGATCTGGAGGGCTAGCTATGACTACTGATGGTTTACTCGCGAATGAAGCGCCACAACAAAGACCTACGAACCGGTTCAAATGCTCATGAAATTTGGGGAAAAACACCGAGGCAAGTATGACGTCATATGATTAACTTAAATTACACGTATTCAAGATGAAACCGCCTCCCCCCCCCCCCCCCTCTTTTTTTGTTATTCTTTCTACTGGAATTTTTTTTTCATTTGCTACTTCAATTTTCATCGGCTGAAAAGTAAAAGTGGCGAGAATAACTGAAACGTGTGCGGTTTTAGCAATTACAGACCTCAGAAGAAGTTTTTAGTTTCAAATGAAGCTAGTTTTAGCGGTTTTCTTTTCGCGCTCTGCGTCTACATTGCTGTTATAATAACGGTACACTAATTGTCACGATAGTAATGAAATAGAATATAACAGGCTAGAAAAAAAAAAACAAAGGGATAGAAATCAGCCGTATGAAAAAAAGGGTTACGCGAAAAGAAGATGGGGTGGAAGTGTGTGTATTTGGGGGGGGGGGGGGGAGGTGGGAAGCGAAGCTGCACTCCTGCTCTGGAAGTATTATTTGCTTTTGTTTGCTGCTTAGGAAAAAGTAGGCATTCTCTGAATACATAACACCAGCAACAGCATAAAGCAAAAAGTGTTCTATAAATACCACCCAAATAAAAATGATTTTGACCTTTTCTCAATGCTTACTGAGATTTCGATTCCTTTAAAACATCCAAAAAAAAAAAAAAAGAAAGGAAGGAAGAAAACAAACAAACAAACGCACATCACCAAAAAAAATCAATAAAATGGACTCCTTATGATGCGGTTCTATCAAGTATCTAGTGCAGCTAAAAATAGAACTGCAAGAACTTCGGGGCCCGTGCGCTTTACAGGCAATCGATGTTTATCAAGTCAATTTATCCCTGTCATGGTACTCTGATGAATCTACATGATTCTTCCAGTAATTTGTCATTAACCGCAGAACATACATAAGCGAAAACATAGTTTAATACACGACTGACCTAAGGTGTAAACGTCTGGGCCATCCGTTAACAGTTTGCTCACAACGACATGTCTTTTACATGTACACTACAATGTTCGAGATTCGCGAGAATTCTGATTCAGCGTTGTCGTCCAACAGCCAACTACGGTAGGTTTCGGTTGTTGTGTTACACCTTTTTTTACTCCGTAGACCAACTGGAGCTTTCGTAAAAATACTACTTATAAAGTAAGGGACTATTTTTTGAAATATTCATTCTCTCTGACAATACTTGGTACTGCATCAGCATTGAGGGGGGGGGGGGGGAGAGGGGGAGGGGATTGGCAGTAACCCAAGGAGACGCTTTGTGATCGACCGAGTAAGATCTCCCATCTCTAACCACCCCTCCTCCCTCCCCTCCTCTTCCTCCAGATATGCGACGGTAAACCATTTTTTTTGCAGCAATGTCGAGCCCTGCAGATGCCGGAGGGACCTTTGATCAGCTGGGTTACAATGCAGGAAGACACAACTGCTCTCTTTGCGAATGAATTTCACAGGACGTTTGAGCCAGAGGTGGCACCTCCTTGTCTCATTTAGTGTAATACGTGCACTGCATAGACACAACAAAAACCATGAATTCTTCTATATTATTTATAGCAAATTCAACGACCTATGGCCCACCCACAAAGCGTGTAACCCGGTCACGTAAATGTATGGGGCGGAGGGGGGGGGGCGGAGGGGGGAGAGGGCGTCGGTATTATGCAAAAGCATATTGCTGTGCACAATTTAATTTACATTAAGCCATTAGTTTAATATTGCCCCCAAGCTTTTATTTACGCAAAGACGAGACCTACAAACCCCCGCCCCCACCCCCCTCCCGCATAACAAATCCGCCCGTGAACCTACGCCCCAGCAATTATTTGGGCAAAGATGAGTCTTATAAAACTGTCAGTACACCCCCCCCCCCGCCCGACCACCCTAAAATCTGTCCATGAAGACATAGTTTTGTACAGACACCGACCTATAATCTCACAAATACAGGAATGCAAAGAGCGAGATGAGATGATGTAAATGACTGACTACTGGTACGAAGCAAAACACGGGACGCTAGCTGGCTGCCTTGACACGATTTATACACGGGACGCTGACTGGCTGGCTTGACACGATTTATACATTCCTCAAGCAGTGTACGTGCATTTTTTGAACTTAGCTGCACTGACATTTCGCACAGCGTTTGCTATTCAGGCCTTTGACACAAAGCAACTTACTTCAACCCCAGCACTACTACGCCTCCTTTGTTGGGGCCAAAATTCCACAGACGTTAGTCCATTAGTGAATACCTCCCGGGACGCTATCACCGGAAACCATCATATCCATTCCAAAATTAATGCATCCCACACATATACGAGCCTTTTTCAAAGTTGATGTATTCGGAGCGAATAATGCATGTATCATGTCTGTCGAAAATGCGCCCTACTTTTGCGATGCCCAGATGCCGCCAGTAGCGCAATCAAGATACTAGTAAATAAACAGGATGAGAGAACAAAAGATGCTGCGAGCACAATTTGAAAACGACCGCCTAGCTCTGCTCTACTAAACATAAGGACAAAAGCTATATCCAGTGAGAATACTTTAGTTAATAACGGACAAAAAGTTTTCCACTCCATTACAAAAACATAAACAATATTTATTGCATTTTATAAGATGAAAAGATGGCCCTGCTAAAGTGGTTCGTTGGTACAGGGTAAGAAAATCAATAAAGGGATCCCTTGAAAAAAAAAACATGATCACGTTTACTCTGACTTTTTCATAACCAGTTTACTGTGACTTAATGTCATTTAAAGATTTGGAGAATGTGCTGCGTAATGTTATCATTCCTATGTGCTGCGTAATGTTATCGTTCCTATGTGCTGCATAATGTTATCGTTCCCATGTGCTGCCCAATGTTATCGTTCCTATATGCTGCGCAATGTTATCGTTCCTATGCTGCGCAACGTTATCGTTCCACTGTGCTGCGCAATGTTATCGTTCCAATAGCGCTATCCATTTACTCCGCGGAACTTTTGAATTTCTTAAACATTCTGAGCAATTAATCAAATATTCTCACTGATGAAAACTTTTGTCCTTGTGTTTAGATAAGACCGCCGTTAAAGTGGGGCTAATTAAACAACAGGCTCTACTCCGTTTTAAACAGATTCCCAGAAATGGAAACCTGCATCCTTTAACGCCATACCCTATCACTGAACAGTTTCACACCGATTTTTTTTTCTTTTTTTTTTTTTGTAAACAAAACAAAAAAATCCTAGCACACGCTGTGAAATTCAATGGAAAAGGATCAGAAAGTGCAAGGTTATCACCTAGATACAGATCTTGCGCATTCCCTCGATTCCAGAAGCCATTCACCTGCCGTAGGTATGTCAAAAATTCGCTCATTCGTAGGAAGGAAGCGAGAAAAACAAAAAACAAAAAAAACGTGAAAGTTGAGTTTCACGTGAGAAACCTATTCATGGAAAAGAACATCACAATGTTTACAGCAAGAAATACCATAATACTAAAATGTATCAGGTAAAATTTCTACAAGTTAAAATTTGCACAAAGACCTCTGACGCATTACTGTGACGTGACGTCATATGGCAAAAAGAAATTCTTTTAAAGAATTACCATATCGATAACAGTGTTATCATAACACACGTCTTCCTCAACCAGCACAAATAAAACGTGTGCTTGTTGTAAAACACCGCTTGAATATATCGCCTGAAAAATGCAAACTATTTCAGGTAATATCACACTTAGTTTATTGAGAAACTAAATAGCTTTTCGGTACTCAATACGTCACCTCTTGTTCTACTTTTAGCTTGCGCGACCCTGTTCTGTGTAATAAAAACTCTCGACCTCGCACCCTTTTGTGAGTCTATAATGTATAAACACGGCCTTTTAGTTGTGAAGACAATCATTGCAGTTTTCATCGTTTCAGTACAGAAAGCGCAATGCTCGCTGCCATCGGACATGTGCCAAGCTAAATGTTTACGGCGTGACACTTGGACTCTGGCCAATTAGATTGCTGTAAATACCACACGTGACACTGACAGTGTTCACGATAACGCAGACCCGTCATTTACGCAAAGGTTCGCCAAATTACAAATCCTTTGTGTCCTGAAGCAGAATTTGGATGTAATCTCTCTGCCACTCTGCAAAAATTGTGTTTGATATGGGGGTGCTTTGGTTCGTTCCACCAAGGTAAAACATTTATCATTTTAAAGTTAATTATGACTTTTTCGGGATCTATCGAACGCTCGAGAGCGTGAGAAGAGAGACAGAACCGCTGCTAAAAAAAAAAAAAAAGAACGTTAACGCAAAACTGACAGGAAGGATGTGACATGATGGTCGCTCTTCGTCCTGTGGCGCACATCTTAAAATTCTGACTTGCATTAAATGGTTCCTGGACGTTCCGTACCTTTTCCTTTCCGTACCCTGTCTTTCCGCACCTTTTTTATTGGACGTTCCGCACCCTGCCAAAAGACGTTCCGCACCCTATTTGGCCGAACAGCACCCTTTCTTATTTTTAGCCTTTTCTTCAAGTTGTATTTTTTTTTATATTTCATTTTCAACCTTGTTTTTCGGGACAACAGATTTGCAGCATGATCAGCTGTAAATTATCCGATAAATTTTCAAATTGAATAGTGAAGAAACCAGTAAAGTTTGCCTTTTGATGACCAGTATTGAGGCGAACGTGTGATCAGCTCATTTTTCGGCATTGATTGCAATTTTAATCTACTGAAGGACTTGATATTACGAGTTGAGTAAGTCAGGAGTAAATGCTGCCAGCAGTACAATGAACTGAATAAAACTTAAGAATATAGCATTTTACTCTGATGACGCAGACATTAACGGAGATCATGGCAGCCATTATTTATACCCAGAGTTAACGTCCAAAGACAGGGCTAACGGATTTTCGCCAGAGGCAGACATTATATGCACCAAGACAGGCTATACACCAGAGGTGGTATGCCGTAGTGCAGTGAACTCCGTTAAGATTAGCCCGAGGGATCACAGTGACTACAGTAAATTGCAATTTTTCGAAGTTTTATTCAGTGCAATGTACTGCTGGCAGCACTACCTCGGACCGGACTGATTTTCTCATGTCGGAATATGAAATCCTTCAGTATATTGAAACTGCATTCAATTCGGGAGAAATTGAAGTGATCACACGTTCGCCTCAATATCGTTGATTGCAACCAGCTTGTTAAGTCATCGAAACGCAAACTTCTCTTCAGAACTTAATTTGAAAATTTATCAGATAATTTACAATTGATTGTGGTGCAAAAAGTTTTTTTTACCGAAAAATAATAATGAAAATGAATAAACAATATTTAATTGGAAGAAAATGCTGAAAATAAGACAGGGTGCGGTTCGGCCAAATAGGGTGCGGAACGTCTTTTGGCAGGGTGCGGAACGTCCAAAAAAAAGGTACGGAACGGCTCAACAAGTTTGTCCAAGGACAAAGTCCCAGCTTACGAAAAGCAATAAGACCCATTCCAGCGTGCATGAGCGAAGGAATTTCCCTGAAATATCAAGCTTCAAAAGATGAGACGGCAAAGAGCTAGCTCAATAATTAATTTAGCACCGGACCAGAACATAGACCGATAAATGCATACAAAGATTTCTTTCCCAGAAAAATGGGGAACAGATTTTTTGTATATCTGGTAGACTGGATAGATTGCCATAGATACCTTCAAACAACGCTGGCATTTCGGACCAGTGCGCATATTTATGTAACTTGCCTCGATGCGCGGTTCTAATTCAGACAAGTGCGCATGTTTATTTAATTTGCGTTGATGCGCGGCTCTCATTTTGGAACAGTGCACATGTTTATTTAACTTAATAAAGATTAATGCGCGGTTCTTATTCCAGACCAATGCGCATGTTTATTTTACTTTCGTACTTATTTTGGACAAGTGCACAAGTTTCCTTAGGTTGTCTTGATGCGCGGGTCACAACATTCGTACATTATCGCCCAATGTTCCCTATTATCGCCCACCCGAAAAATATTATATTTATCATATTTTCGGGTCCTAGAATTGTTTCCTGCACTTTTAAAGCGAAAATTACAACTTTCTTGCATTATCGCCCAATATTCCCTATTATCGCCCACCCGAAAAATATCACATTTATCATATTTCCGGGTCATAGAATTGATTCCTGCACTTTTAAAGCGAAAATTACAACTTTCTTGCATTATCGCCCAATGTTCCCTATTATCGCCGACACGAAAAATATCATATTTATCATATTTTCGGGTCATAGAATTGATTATTGCACTTTTAAAACGAAAATCACAACTTTCTTACATTATCGCCCAATGTTCCCTATTATCGCCCACACGAAAAATATCACATTTATCATATTTTCGGGTCATAGAATTGTTTCCTGCACTTTTAAAGCGAAAATTACAACTTTCTTGCACTATCGCCCAATGTTCCCTATTATCGACCATCCGAAAAATATCATATTTATCATATTTTCGGGTCACAGAACTGATTCCTGCACTTTTAAAGCGAAAATTACAATTTTCTTACATTATCGCCCAATATTCCCTATTTTCGCCCACCCGAAAAATATCACATTTATCATATTTTCGGGTCATAGAATTGATTCCTGCACTTTTAAAGCGAAAATTACAACTTTCTTGCATTATCGCCCAATATTCCCTATTATCGCCCATCCGAAAAATATCACATTTATCCTATTTTCGGGTTATAGAATTGATTCCTGCTCTTTTAAAGCGAAAATTACAACTTTCTTACATTATCGCCCAATGTTACCTATTATCGCCCACACGAAAAATATTATATTTATCATATTTTCAGGTCCTAGAATTGTTTCCTGCACTTTTAAAGCGAAAATTACAACTTTCTTGCTTCATCGCCCAATATTCCCTGTTATCGCCCACCCGTAAAATATCACATTGATCATATTTTCGGGTCACAGAATTGATTCCTGCACTTTAAAAGCGAAAATTACAACTTTCTTGCATTATCGCCCAATGCTCCCTATTATCGCCCACACGAAAAATATCACATTTATCATATTTTCTGGTCATAGAATTGATTCCTGCACTTTTAAAGCGAAAATTACAACTTTCTTGCATTATCGCCCAATGTTCCCTATTATCGTCCATCCAAAAAATATCATATTTTTCATATTTTCGGGACATATAATTGATCCCTGCACTTTTAAAGCGAAAATTACAACTTTCTTGCATTATCGCCCAATATTCCGTATTATCGCCCATCCGAAAAATATCATATTTATCATATTTTCGGGTTATAGAATTGATTCCTGCTCTTTTAAAGCGAAAATTACAACTTTCTTACATTATCGCCCAATGTTCCCTATTATCGCCCACACGAAAAATATTATATTCATCATATTTTCGGGTCCTAGAATTGTTTCCTGCACTTTTAAAGCGAAAATTACAACTTTCTTGCTTCATCGCCCAATATTCCCTGTTATCGCCCACCCGTAAAATATCACATTGATCATATTTTCGGGTCACAGAATTGATTCCTGCACTTTTAAAGCGAAAATTACAACTTTCTTGCATTATCGCCCAATGTTCCCTATTATCGCCCACACGAAAAATATCACATTTATCATATTTTCGGGTTATAGAATTGATTCCTGCTCTTTTAAAGCGAAAATTACAACTTTCTTACATTATCGCCCAATGTTCCCTATTATCGCCCACACGAAAAATATTATATTTATCATATTTTCGGGTCCTAGAATTGTTTCCTGCACTTTTAAAGCGAAAATTACAACTTTCTTGGTTTATCGCCCAATATTCCCTGTTATCGCCCACCCGTAAAATATCACATTGATCATATTTTCGGGTCACAGAATTGATTCCTGCACTTTTAAAGCGAAAATTACAACTTTCTTGCATTATCGCCCAATGTTCCCTATTATCGCCAACACGAAAAATATCACATTTATCATATTTTCGGGTCATAGAATTGATTCCTGCACTTTTAAAGCGAAAATTACAATTTTCTTACATTATCGCCCAATATTCCCTATTATCGCCTACCCGAAAAATATCACATTTATCATATTTTCGGGTCATAGAATTGATCCCTGCACTTTTAAAGCGAAAATTACAACTTTCTTGCATTATCGCCCAATGCTCCATATTATCGCCCACACGAAAAATATCATATTTATCATATTTTCGGGTCATAGAATTGATTCCTGCTCTTTTAAAGCGAAAATTACAACTTTCTTGCATTATCGCAAAATATTCCCTATTATCGCCCACCCGAAAAATATTATATTTATCATATTTTCGGGTCCTAGAATTGTTTCCTGCACATTTAAAGCGAAAATTACAACTTTCTTGCAGTATCGACCAATATTCCCTATTATCGCCCATCCGAAAAATATCATATTTATCATATTTTCGGGACATAGAATTGATCCCTGCACTTTTAAAGCGAAAATTACAACTTTCTTGCTTTATCGCCCAATGTTCCCTATTATCGCCCACTTGAAAATATCATAGAAATGACCTACTGACAACAAAATTACTGAAAAGTCCAACCAAAAGTACTTGCATGTAACATATTGTGCCCCTCTGCAAATTGAAACTTTGCTTTTTTAAGAAGAAAAATGGAAATTTCCAATTTTTTAAAAGCTGCAAACTTCGAAGCTCAGTGGATTCAAAAATAAGGCGAAATTCAAAAATCGAAAAATAGACTTTTTTCACCCCTTAGTTCTAGTTTCTTCATAACAAATTTCGGAATCTTCCGATGAAAAATGAGGGACTAGATAGATTTTTTCGTATTTTGCCCAAATCGGCAATAAAATCGCCAAAAATGGTTTAAACCAAAAAATAAAAAAAAATTCCTAATGCAGTAGAAGGTTAAAAACTCGCGTTTAAAATTTGGTACGAATCGGATTAAAAATAAAAAAGATATTCCACTTTAACTACTTTGTTAAGAAAAAAAAATGGAAATTTGCCACTTTTTAGAAGTTGCAAACTTTGAAGCTCAGTAGATTCAAAAATAAGGCGAAATTCAAAAATCGAAAAAAGAACTTTTTTCACCCCTTAGTTCTAGTTTCTTCATGAAAAATTTCGGAATCTTCCGATGAAAAATGAGGGACTAGATAGGTTTTTTCGTATTTTGCCCAAATTGGCAATAAAATCGCCAAAAATGGTTTAAACCAAAAAATAAAAAAAAATCCTAATGCAGTAGAAGGTTAAAAACTCGTGTAAAAAATTTGGTACGAATCGGATAAAAAATAAAAACGATATTCCACTTTAACTACTTTGTTCAGAAAAAAAAATTGGAAATTTGCCAATTTTTAGAAGTTGCAAACTTTGAAGCTCAGTAGATTCAAAAATAAGGCGAAATTCAAAAATCGAAAAAAGTACTTTTTTTACCCCTTAGTCCTAGTTTCTTCATAAAAAATTTCGGAATCTTCCGATGAAAAATGAGGGACTAGATAGGTTTTTTCGTATTTTGCCCAAATTGGCAATAAAATCACCAAAAATGGTTTAAACCGCAAAAATAAAAATATTTCCTAATGCATTAAAGGGTTAGGAACTCGTGTTTAAAATTTGGTAAGAATCGGATAAAAAATAAAAAAGTTATTCCACTTTTAACGGTCGCGGGACGGACAGACGGACGGACGGACGGACGGACAGACGGACGATACTTGCCCCCATCTGTATAGCCCTGTTGGCTAAAAAGCAAACTGGGCTAAAAAAAAAGACATCGGATAAAAAATGAAGGACGAGATACATTTTAAATTTTTTTCTTCAAAAATTCCCCAAAAATTAAAAAATCACCCGATCGACTAGAAAAGCACAAGCCGTATGCACGACACTTTAGGGGTGCCTCATACCAAAAATAAATCACATCGGGTCAAAATGTAGGAGGAGACACATTTTAAATTTTTTTCTTTAAAAATTCCCCTAAAATTCAAAAATCACCCGATCGACTAAAAAAGCACAAGCCGTATGCACGACTCCTTAGGGATGCCTCACACCAAAAATAAATGACATCGAATCAAAATTGTAGGAGTAGATGCATTTTGAATTATTTTCGAAAATTTTGCTTTAAAAATTCCCCAAAAATACAAAAATTGCGCGATCGACTAAAAAAGCACAAGCCGTATGCACGACCCTTTAGGGGTGCCTCATACCAAAAATAAATGACATCGGGTCAAAAATGTAGGAGGAGATACATTTTAAAATTTTTTCTTTAAAAATTCGCCAAAAATTCAAAAATCACCCGATCGACTAGAAAAGCACAAGCCGTATGCACGACCCCTTAGGGATACCTCACACCAAAAATAAATGACATCGGATCAAAATTGTAGGAGGAGATGCATTTTGAACCAAAGTTTACTAAATAAACAACTAACTAACTAACTAACTAACTAACTAACTAACTAACTAACTAACGGACACCGCCCGCAAACCGATAGGAATACCCCAGCTTACGTGTAACGTAAGCTGGGCTAAAAAAGGTGCGGAAAGGCAGGGTACGGAAAGGAAAAGGTTCGGAACGTCCAGTCCCCCATTAAATCACTTAAATCTGTATTTTTCTGTTCCATTTCTATTCATTGTGTATAGAAACAGAAGGTCCGCTCTGTAATATATAAGGTACCATTATTACAGCAGAAGTACACCCCAATATTGTAAGAAGCAAGTTATGAAGTTTCGGAGTATTCGAGTGCTTGAAAATACAGCACAGATCTAGGATTCTATTTCAGGGTGCTACTTATGTCAAGAACAAATAAATTGGGAGTTCGGAAAAGACAGAGTTCTGTCAATTAGCGAGGGACCATTAACCTTGCCTATAACCACTCCCTTTTACATAATATGCGCCCCCTGACAATTTTTTTTCCAAGAATACCCATACTTAAAAGTGCGCAAAAAGAGTTGTAATGGCCATTCAGTCTACTACATCCCAACACACATGACAGGCTCTTGGCGCCTTGCCAAAACCAATATAGCGACAATCTATGTCAAGAGAGTTACTAATCATCTGTCAACTTTGGGCCAAGGTTACATGCAGCGCGAGAATTTCTTTGCCTAATCGTAGCTTTTTTTCCCCACACAATTTGTGCGCAGGTTCTGTTTGTCTCACTCGTGGTCATGAGAACGATAACATGCATCCATCTATTATGTGACATGTATACGTGGTGGCGGTTGGGGGGGGGGAGAGGGAGGGGCGGCGGGTGTGCCTGCGATAGGCGACTTCACGTGACAACCTCCAGGATTTAATCTGCACTATTTAGGCCAAGTGTTGAAATCGTCGCATACAGCAGACACACTTATCGCCCCATTCGAGCTCAAAAAACAAACTTCCATTTAGCTTTAGAACAAATCCAGGCTCAAATCACGTGACCTACTAATTTGCATGTCACCTGTCATATGTTGTCCAACGAAGGCTCAGCCCTTTTTTCTTTTTCTATTTTTTTTATTGGTTTGTATTTAAAACACAGAAGGCAATGCTTAGGCTTGATTTTCTCGTTGGAAAATGTCAACACACGTGAAAAACGTAAAAGCAAAGTTCAAACAACATTGTTTTACACTGCAGCAGTAGTCTAACTATGTATGACACGACAGATGTTTTGATAACACCACGATTTTCACACTTCCTCCAATTGATAACATTTTTGAATGTAAAAACTCTTTTCTTTTTTTTTTAACATTACAATTTAACAATCAGAATTTAAAAAAAAAAAAGGCCCATCAGAAAACAGTTTAATCTTCTTTTGTCCCTGACCGCAACCGCTAGCAATTCTGATGATTTTCACCAGCACTTCAGTTACACCATGCATCCATTTGCTATCAATCTTGCATCACATTGATGACAAACGTTCCATTCACTATTCAAAGAGTTCACGGAGGTCCGTCATTAGATCATCAATGTGCCTCGCTGAGTACTCGGCGTTCGTATTACAAACAAACAAACAAAAAATGCACCCTTTTTGCAGGAAGGGCCTTTTCTATGACGAACGAGGATGTTAACGGTTAAAGATCAATTGGCCATAAAAACCAACAGCGTGTGAAAATGGTCGTTTTTTACGAGACAACTGCCATACAGAACCTCTCAAATAGGGACCACTGACACATGTAGTTGATAATACATAGAACAGCCACGGGCAGACCTCTGGCCAAGGACACAGGGAGCAGCCCCAACCAGACGTCCCAGTGTATCATCAGTTGCAGTATGGAAACAACCTTACCTATATCATCCCTGGGTATCAGCTGCAAGGTGATCTCCGACTGGGTAGAAAGCGCGTCGCCATTGCGGACGTTGATGACGTGTACCTCACGACCGTCGGCTGTTCTCTCCTGCGAGGCGCACCCCGCCGCTATAGACACGCGCTCGTACAACGCTGTTACGAATGGCGAGCTGTAATTATCCTCCACTCTGCATTCTTCTCCCACTGAGAACAAACAAATCAGCGATAAAATTGTTCCCAGGACGCGCATAAAAACACATGCAAGAACAGCCCTTCAACAAGGCAACTTACACTAATTGCGAAAAAGTTTAAGTCTCATGATACGGGGGTTTGGGCTCATCGCAAGTGTGCCAGCCTGGATAAAGTGACGGTCCTGAACAAAACACGATAGAAAAATGATGATCCATTTGCAGAGAAAAAAAATAAACTCGTATTTCGTTCTGAACTGCGGCGCACCACAAAAATTTATATATATGTGCGTTTCACTTCCACCCATCCAACAGATTTCTCAGAAACAACTCTACTTAAAAATGTAAGTGCATTCCAGTAACTTGTCCTGTTTATGATATGGCTTATGACACGCAACATCCGGTCTTTACCGCCACACAGGACAACTGAACCCGTGCAAATAAACCTCAAAAGAGTCAGCTGGCAGGGATAGGCAATTTCCTCGCATATACTTCACGTGTGACCCATACTGTTTGGGTAATATTAGTAACTATCTGTGAAACTTCGAATTCAACAAGTGCCTCTTCTACAGCATCTGTTACACCCGCCCCCCCCCCCCCCCCCGCCCGCCAAACCATACGTTAAGAAACCCCGCCCCTTTTTTCATTTACAAAACATTCAAAGTTCCAATCAATCGTTCAGCCCTTATAAATATGGCAGAAAAGTGTACAACGACTGCGGAGCCTGACAGCCTCACCAGAAATTGGTTGCTGGAAAATATCACAATATTTATTAGAAAAAAGTGCATTAAATCCAATCCAGTCTTTTTTTTTTTTTTTTTTTTTTTGTTTCACGGGATCATAAGGGCCCCATGAGGAAGTCACCCAACATTTGCTCTTCACATGCGCAAGTTCGATGACATTGGACATAACGTAGTATTTAATCGACCGATATCACGTCAATCATATCACTTGAACTGATAAACATGACAAAACTAAGCCCAATCTGAAGTTTAATCTCCCAACGGACTTTTTTCCCCGCAAATAGGACCAAACATGATAGTGCTTCTTATCGCAAAAGAAAGGTCGTAGATAGCATGATACCCTATGCTTTATCTATGTCAGCGAGCTCATGGTATGCTTCAGTATCAACCCTCTGCATCTATCACCCAACCCCCTGACAATATATGAACAAGTTTGTCCAAGGACAAAGTCCCAGCTTACGAAAAGCAATAAGACCCATTCCAGCGTGCATGAGCGAAGGAATTTCCCTGAAATATCAAGCTTCAAAAGATGAGACGGCAAAGAGGTAGCTCAATAATTAATTTAGCACCGGACCAGAACATAGACCGATAAATGCATACAAAGATTTCTTTCCAAGAAAAATTGGGAACAGATTTTTTGTATATCTGGTAGACTGGATAGATTGCCATAGATACCTTCAAACAACGCTCGCATTTCGGACCAGTGCGCATATTTATGTAACTTGTCTCGATGCGCGGTTCTAATTCAGACAAGTGCGCATGTTTATTTAATTTGCGTTGATGCGCGGCTCTCATTTTGGAACAGTGCACATGTTTATTTAACTTAATAAAGATTAATGCGCGGTTCTTATTCCAGACCAATGCGCATGTTTATTTTACTTTCGTACTTATTTTGGACAAGTGCACAAGTTTCCTTAGGTTGTCTTGATGCGCGGGTCACAACATTCGTACATTATCGCCCAATGTTCCCTATTATCGCCCACCCGAAAAATATTATATTTATCATATTTTCGGGTCCTAGAATTGTTTCCTGCACTTTTAAAGCGAAAATTACAACTTTCTTGCACTATCGCCCAATGTTCCCTATTATCGACCATCCGAAAAATATCATATTTATCATATTTTCGGGTCACAGAATTGATTCCTGCACTTTTAAAGCGAAAATTACAATTTTCTTACATTATCGCCCAATATTCCCTATTATCGCCCACCCGAAAAATATCACATTTATCATATTTTCGGGTCATAGAATTGATTCCTGCACTTTTAAAGCGAAAATTAAAACTTTCTTGCATTATCGCCCAATGTTCCCTATTATCGCCCATCCGAAAAATATCACATTTATCATATTTTCGGGTTATAGAATTGATTCCTGCTCTTTTAAAGCGAAAATTACAACTTTCTTACATTATCGCCCAATGTTACCTATTATCGCCCACACGAAAAATATTATATTTATGATATTTTCGGGTCCTAGAATTGTTTCCTGCACTTTTAAAGCGGAAATTACAACTTTCTTGCTTTATCGCCCAATATTCCCTGTTATCGCCCACCCGTAAAATATCACATTGATCATATTTTCGGGTCACAGAATTGATTCCTGCACTTTAAAAGCGAAAATCACAACTTTCTTGCTTTATCGCCCAATATTTCCTGTTATCGCCCATCCGAAAAATATCATATTTATCATATTTTCGGGTTATAGAATTGATTCCTGCTCTTTTAAAGCGAAAATTACAACTTTCTTACATTATCGCCCAATGTTCCCTATTATCGCCCACACGAAAAATATTATATTTATCATATTTTCGGGTCCTAGAATTGTTTCCTGCACTTTTAAAGCGAAAATTACAACTTTCTTGCTTTATCGCCCAATATTCCCTGTTATCGCCCACCCGTAAAATATCACAGTGATCATATTTTCGGGTCACAGAATTGATTCCTGCACTTTTAAAGCGAAAATTACAACTTTCTTGCATTATCGCCCAATGTTCCCTATTATCGCCCACACGAAAAATATCACATTCATCATATTTTCGGGTCATAGAATTGATTCCTGCTCTTTTAAAGCGAAAATTACAACTTTCTTACATTATCGCCCAATGTTCCCTATTATCGCCCACACGAAAAATATTATATTTATAATATTTTCGGGTCCTAGAATTGTTTCCTGCACTTTTAAAGCGAAAATTACAACTTTCTTGCTTTATCGCCCAATATTCCCTGTTATCGCCCACCCGTAAAATATCACACTGATCATATTTTCGGGTCACAGAATTGATTCCTGCACTTTTAAAGCGAAAATTACAACTTTCTTGCACTATCGCCCAATGTTCCCTATTATCGACCATCCGAAAAATATCATATTTATCATATTTTCGGGTCACAGAATTGATTCCTGCACTTTTAAAGCGAAAATTACAATTTTCTTTCATTATCGCCCAATGTTCCCTATTATCGCCCACCCGAAAAATATCACATTTATCATATTTTCGGGTCATAGAATTGATTCCTGCACTTTTAAAGCGAAAATTACAACTTTCTTGCATTATCGCCCAATGTTCCCTATTATCGCCCATCCGAAAAATATCACATTTATCATATTTTCGGGTTATAGAATTGATTCCTGCTCTTTTAAAGCGAAAATTACAACTTTCTTACATTATCGCCCAATGTTACCTATTATCGCCCACACGAAAAATATTATATTTATCATATTTTCGGGTCCTAGAATTGTTTCCTGCACTTTTAAAGCGAAAATTACAACTTTCTTGCTTTATCGCCCAATATTCCCTGTTATCGCCCACCAGTAAAATATCACATTGATCATATTTTCGGGTCACAGAATTGATTCCTGCACTTTTAAAGCGAAAATTACAACTTTCTTGCATTATCGCCCAATGTTCCCTATTATCGCCCATCCGAAAAATATCACATTTATCATATTTTCGGGTCATAGAATTGATTCCTGCTCTTTTAAAGCGAAAATTACAACTTTCTTACATTATCGCCCAATGTTACCTATTATCGCCCACACGAAAAATATTATATTTATCATATTTTCGGGTCCTAGAATTGTTTCCTGCACTTTTAAAGCGAAAATTACAACTTTCTTGCTTTATCGCCCAATATTCCCTGTTATCGCCCACCCGTAAAATATCACTGATCATATTATCGGGTCACAGAATTGATTCCTGCACTTTTAAAGCGAAAATTACAACTTTCTTGCATTATCGCCCAATGTTCCCTATTATCGCCAACACAAAAAATATCACATTTATCATATTTTCGGGTCATAGAATTGATTCCTGCAACTTTTAAAGCGAAAATTACAATTTTTTTTACATTATCGCCCAATATTGCCTATTATCGCCTACCCGAAAAATATCACATTTATCATATTTTCGGGTCATAGAATTGATCCCTGCACTTTTAAAGCGAAAATTACAACTTTCTTGCATTATCGCCCAATGTTCCCTATTATCGCCCACACGAAAAATATCACATTCATCATATTTTCGGGTCATAGAATTGATTCCTGCTCTTTTAAAGCGAAAATTACAACTTTCTTACATTATCGCCCAATGTTCCCTATTATCGCCCACACGAAAAATATTATATTTATCATATTTTCGGGTCCTAGAATTGTTTCCTGCACTTTTAAAGCGAAAATTACAACTTTCTTGCTTTATCGCCCAATATTCCCTGTTATCGCCCACCCGTAAAATATCACACTGATCATATTTTCGGGTCACAGAATTGATTCCTGCACTTTTAAAGCGAAAATTACAACTTTCTTGCACTATCGCCCAATGTTCCCTATTATCGACCATCCGAAAAATATCATATTTATCATATTTTCGGGTCACAGAATTGATTCCTGCACTTTTAAAGCGAAAATTACAATTTTCTTTCATTATCGCCCAATGTTCCCTATTATCGCCCACCCGAAAAATATCACATTTATCATATTTTCGGGTCATAGAATTGATTCCTGCACTTTTAAAGCGAAAATTACAACTTTCTTGCATTATCGCCCAATGTTCCCTATTATCGCCCATCCGAAAAATATCACATTTATCATATTTTCGGGTTATAGAATTGATTCCTGCTCTTTTAAAGCGTAAATTACAACTTTCTTACATTATCGCCCAATGTTACCTATTATCGCCCACACGAAAAATATTATATTTATGATATTTTCGGGTCCTAGAATTGTTTCCTGCACTTTTAAAGCGAAAATTACAACTTTCTTGCTTTATCGCCCAATATTCCCTGTTATCGCCCACCCGTAAAATATCACATTGATCATATTTTCGGGTCACAGAATTGATTCCTGCACTTTAAAAGCGAAAATTACAACTTTCTTGCATTATCGCCCAATGTTCCCTATTATCGCCCACACGAAAAATATCACATTCATCATATTTTCGGGTCATAGAATTGATTCCTGCTCTTTTAAAGCGAAAATTACAACTTTCTTACATTATCGCCCAATGTTCCCTATTATCGCCCACACGAAAAATATTATATTTATCATATTTTTGGGTCCTAGAATTGTTTCCTGCACTTTTAAAGCGAAAATTACAACTTTCTTGCTTTATCGCCCAATATTCCCTGTTATCGCCCACCCGTAAAATATCACACTGATCATATTTTCGGGTCACAGAATTGATTCCTGCACTTTTAAAGCGAAAATTACAACTTTCTTGCATTATCGCCCAATGTTCCCTATTATCGCCCATCCGAAAAATATCACATTTATCATATTTTCGGGTCATAGAATTGATTCCTGCTCTTTTAAAGCGAAAATTACAACTTTCTTACATTATCGCCCAATGTTACCTATTATCGCCCACACGAAAAATATTATATTTATCATATTTTCGGGTCCTAGAATTGTTTCCTGCACTTTTAAAGCGAAAATTACAACTTTCTTGCTTTATCGCCCAATATTCCCTGTTATCGCCCACCCGTAAAATATCACACTGATCATATTATCGGGTCACAGAATTGATTCCTGCACTTTTAAAGCGAAAATTACAACTTTCTTGCATTATCGCCCAATGTTCCCTATTATCGCCAACACGAAAAATATCACATTTATCATATTTTCGGGTCATAGAATTGATTCCTGCAACTTTTAAAGCGAAAATTACAATTTTTTTTACATTATCGCCCAATATTGCCTATTATCGCCTACCCGAAAAATATTATATTTATCATATTTTCGGGTCCTAGAATTGTTTCCTGCACTTTTAAAGCGAAAATTACAACTTTCTTGCTTTATCGCCCAATATTCCCTGTTATCGCCCACCCGTAAAATATCACAGTGATCATATTTTCGGGTCACAGAATTGATTCCTGCACTTTTAAAGCGAAAATTACAACTTTCTTGCATTATCGCCCAATGTTCCCTATTATCGCCCACACGAAAAATATCACATTCATCATATTTTCGGGTCATAGAATTGATTCCTGCTCTTTTAAAGCGAAAATTACAACTTTCTTGCATTATCGCCCAATGTTCCCTATTATCGCCAACACAAAAAATATCACATTTATCATATTTTCGGGTCATAGAATTGATTCCTGCAACTTTTAAAGCGAAAATTACAATTTTTTTTACATTATCGCCCAATATTGCCTATTATCGCCTACCCGAAAAATATCACATTTATCATATTTTCGGGTCATAGAATTGATCCCTGCACTTTTAAAGCGAAAATTACAACTTTCTTGCATTATCGCCCAATGTTCCCTATTATCGCCCACACGAAAAATATCACATTCATCATATTTTCGGGTCATTGAATTGATTCCTGCTCTTTTAAAGCGAAAATTACAACTTTCTTACATTATCGCCCAATGTTCCCTATTATCGCCCACACGAAAAATATTATATTTATCATATTTTCGGGTCCTAGAATTGTTTCCTGCACTTTTAAAGCGAAAATTACAACTTTCTTGCTTTATCGCCCAATATTCCCTGTTATCGCCCACCCGTAAAATATCACACTGATCATATTTTCGGGTCACAGAATTGATTCCTGCACTTTTAAAGCGAAAATTACAACTTTCTTGCACTATCGCCCAATGTTCCCTATTATCGACCATCCGAAAAATATCATATTTATCATATTTTCGGGTCACAGAATTGATTCCTGCACTTTTAAAGCGAAAATTACAATTTTCTTTCATTATCGCCCAATGTTCCCTATTATCGCCCACCCGAAAAATATCACATTTATCATATTTTCGGGTCATAGAATTGATTCCTGCACTTTTAAAGCGAAAATTACAACTTTCTTGCATTATCGCCCAATGTTCCCTATTATCGCCCATCCGAAAAATATCACATTTATCATATTTTCGGGTTATAGAATTGATTCCTGCTCTTTTAAAGCGTAAATTACAACTTTCTTACATTATCGCCCAATGTTACCTATTATCGCCCACACGAAAAATATTATATTTATGATATTTTCGGGTCCTAGAATTGTTTCCTGCACTTTTAAAGCGAAAATTACAACTTTCTTGCTTTATCGCCCAATATTCCCTGTTATCGCCCACCCGTAAAATATCACATTGATCATATTTTCGGGTCACAGAATTGATTCCTGCACTTTAAAAGCGAAAATTACAACTTTCTTGCATTATCGCCCAATGTTCCCTATTATCGCCCACACGAAAAATATCACATTCATCATATTTTCGGGTCATAGAATTGATTCCTGCTCTTTTAAAGCGAAAATTACAACTTTCTTACATTATCGCCCAATGTTCCCTATTATCGCCCACACGAAAAATATTATATTTATCATATTTTTGGGTCCTAGAATTGTTTCCTGCACTTTTAAAGCGAAAATTACAACTTTCTTGCTTTATCGCCCAATATTCCCTGTTATCGCCCACCCGTAAAATATCACACTGATCATATTTTCGGGTCACAGAATTGATTCCTGCACTTTTAAAGCGAAAATTACAACTTTCTTGCATTATCGCCCAATGTTCCCTATTATCGCCCATCCGAAAAATATCACATTTATCATATTTTCGGGTCATAGAATTGATTCCTGCTCTTTTAAAGCGAAAATTACAACTTTCTTACATTATCGCCCAATGTTACCTATTATCGCCCACACGAAAAATATTACATTTATCATATTTTCGGGTCCTAGAATTGTTTCCTGCACTTTTAAAGCGAAAATTACAACTTTCTTGCTTTATCGCCCAATATTCCCTGTTATCGCCCACCCGTAAAATATCACACTGATCATATTATCGGGTCACAGAATTGATTCCTGCACTTTTAAAGCGAAAATTACAACTTTCTTGCATTATCGCCCAATGTTCCCTATTATCGCCAACACGAAAAATATCACATTTATCATATTTTCGGGTCATAGAATTGATTCCTGCAACTTTTAAAGCGAAAATTACAATTTTTTTTACATTATCGCCCAATATTGCCTATTATCGCCTACCCGAAAAATATTATATTTATCATATTTTCGGGTCCTAGAATTGTTTCCTGCACTTTTAAAGCGAAAATTACAACTTTCTTGCTTTATCGCCCAATATTCCCTGTTATCGCCCACCCGTAAAATATCACAGTGATCATATTTTCGGGTCACAGAATTGATTCCTGCACTTTTAAAGCGAAAATTACAACTTTCTTGCATTATCGCCCAATGTTCCCTATTATCGCCCACACGAAAAATATCACATTCATCATATTTTCGGGTCATAGAATTGATTCCTGCTCTTTTAAAGCGAAAATTACAACTTTCTTACATTATCGCCCAATGTTCCCTATTATCGCCCACACGAAAAATATTATATTTATAATATTTTCGGGTCCTAGAATTGTTTCCTGCACTTTTAAAGCGAAAATTACAACTTTCTTGCTTTATCGCCCAATATTCCCTGTTATCGCCCACCCGTAAAATATCACACTGATCATATTTTCGGGTCACAGAATTGATTCCTGCACTTTTAAAGCGAAAATTACAACTTTCTTGCACTATCGCCCAATGTTCCCTATTATCGACCATCCGAAAAATATCACATTTATCATATTTTCGGGTCACAGAATTGATTCCTGCACTTTTAAAGCGAAAATTACAATTTTCTTTCATTATCGCCCAATGTTCCCTATTATCGCCCACCCGAAAAATATCACATTTATCATATTTTCGGGTCATAGAATTGATTCCTGCACTTTTAAAGCGAAAATTACAACTTTCTTGCATTATCGCCCAATGTTCCCTATTATCGCCCATCCGAAAAATATCACATTTATCATATTTTCGGGTTATAGAATTGATTCCTGCTCTTTTAAAGCGTAAATTACAACTTTCTTACATTATCGCCCAATGTTACCTATTATCGCCCACACGAAAAATATTATATTTATGATATTTTCGGGTCCTAGAATTGTTTCCTGCACTTTTAAAGCGAAAATTACAACTTTCTTGCTTTATCGCCCAATATTCCCTGTTATCGCCCACCCGTAAAATATCACATTGATCATATTTTCGGGTCACAGAATTGATTCCTGCACTTTAAAAGCGAAAATTACAACTTTCTTGCATTATCGCCCAATGCTCCCTATTATCGCCCACACGAAAAATATCACATTTATCATATTTTCGGGTCATAGAATTGATTCCTGCACTTTTAAAGCGAAAATAACAACTTTCTTAAATTATCGCCCAATGTTCCCTATTATCGCCCATCCAAAAAATATCATATTTTTCATATTTTCGGGACATATAATTGATCCCTGCACTTTTAAAGCGAAAATTACAACTTTCTTGCATTATCGCCCAATATTCCCTATTATCGCCCATCCGAAAAATATCATATTTATCATATTTTCGGGTTATAGAATTGATTCCTGCTCTTTTAAAGCGAAAATTACAACTTTCTTGCATTATCGCCCAATGCTCCCTATTATCGCCCACACGAAAAATATCACATTTATCATATTTTCGGGTCATAGAATTGATTCCTGCTCTTTTAAAGCGAAAATTACAACTTTCTTGCATTATCGCAAAATGTTCCCTAATATCGCCCACCCGAAAAATATTATATTTATCATATTTTCGGGTCCTAGAATTGTTTCCTGCACATTAAAAGCGAAAATTACAACTTTCTTGCAGTATCGACCAATATTCCCTATTATCGCCCATCCGAAAAATATCATATTTATCATAATTTCGGGACATAGAATTGATCCCTGCACTTTTAAAGCGAAAATTACAACTTTCTTGCTTTATCGCCCAATGTTCCCTATTATCGCCCACTTGAAAATATCATAGAAATGACCTACTGACAACAAAATTACTGAAAAGTCCAACCAAAAATACTTGCATGTAACATATTGTGCCCCTCTGCAAATTGAAACTTTGCTTTTTTAAGAAGAAAAATGGAAATTTCCAATTTTTTAAAAGCTGCAAACTTCGAAGCTCAGTGGATTCAAAAATAAGGCGAAATTCAAAAATCGAAAAATGTACTTTTTTCACCCCTTAGTTCTAGTTTCTTGATAACAAATTTCGGAATCTTCCGATGAAAAATGAGGGACTAGATAGATTTTTTCGTATTTTGCCCAAATCGGCAATAAAATCGCCAAAAATGGTTTAAACCAAAAAATAAAAAAAAATTCCTAATGCAGTAGAAGGTTAAAAACTCGCGTTTAAAATTTGGTACGAATCGGATGAAAAATAAAAAAGATATTCCACTTTAACTACTTTGTTCAGAAAAAAAAAATTGGAAATTTGTCAATTTTTAGAAGTTGCAAACTTTGAAGCTCAGTAGATTCAAAAATAAGGCGAAATTCAAAAATCGAAAAAAGTACTTTTTTTACCCCTTAGTCCTAGTTTCTTCATAAAAAATTTCGGAATCTTCCGATGAAAAATGAGGGACTAGATAGGTTTTTTCGTATTTTGCCCAAATTGGCAATAAAATCACCAAAAATGGTTTAAACCGCAAAAATAAAAATATTTCCTAATGCAGTAAAGGGTTAGGAACTCGTGTTTAAAATTTGGTAAGAATCGGATAAAAAATAAAAAAGTTATTCCACTTTTAACGGTCGCGGGACGGACAGACGGACGGACGGACGGACAGACGGACGATACTTGCCCCCCTCTGTATAGCCCTGTTGGCTAAAAAGCAAACTGGGCTAAAAAAAAAGACATCGGATAAAAAATGTAGGACGAGATACATTTTAAATTTTTTTCTTCAAAAATTCCCCAAAAATTAAAAAATCACCCGATCGACTAGAAAAGCACAAGCCGCATGCACGACACTTTAGAGATGCCTCATACCAAAAATAAATCACATCGGGTCAAAAATGTAGGAGGAGACACATTTTAAATTTTTTTCTTTAAAAATTCCCCTAAAATTCAAAAATCACCCGATCGACTAAAAAAGCACAAGCCGTATGCACGACTCCTTAGGGATGCCTCACACCAAAAATAAATGACATCGAATCAAAATTGTAGGAGTAGATGCATTTTGAATTATTTTCTAAAATTTTGCTTTAAAAATTCCCCAAAAATACAAAAATTGCGCGATCGACTAAAAAAGCACAAGCCGTATGCACGACCCTTTAGGGGTGCCTCATACCAAAAATAAATGACATCGGGTCAAAAATGTAGGAGGAGATACATTTTAAAATTTTTTCTTTAAAAATTCGCCAAAAATTCAAAAATCACCCGATCGACTAGAAAAGCACAAGCCGTATGCACGACCCCTTAGGGATACCTCACACCAAAAATAAATGACATCGGATCAAAATTGTAGGAGGAGATGCATTTTGAACCAAAGTTTACTAAATAAACAACTAACTAACTAACTAACTAACTAACTAACTAACTAACTAACTAACGGACACCGCCCGCAAACCGATAGGAATACCCCAGCTTACGTGTAACGTAAGCTGGGCTAATAAAAGCATGCAGTGACGTCACAAATTCTTCGAATTCTACAGTTTTCTATGTAGTGTGGGAAGAGTAAGACTATTTGCGTGACATGACAACAAACAACCAGCATGTGTAACCTCTTCTTCCATTCCTTAACCCCCACCCCCCTACTTTTGATCAGAAGGAACACTCTTCTGGCTCGAGTCCCTTTTAGCACCTAGCAAAACAAAATTGATGACTTAAGTATTTATGGGTTCATTCTAAAAGAATGTGTTCACAAATTTGGTAAAGGTCGGGGACAACCAGCTCATCTCGACTTAAAAATTGTGCGGGAACCCCCCCCCCCCCCCCCCCCTCCCCTAATCCCACCAGCAACATCCTATTCGTACCACTGCGTTAACCGCCAAAATGGGATTTGGTCGATTCGGCCCAAAACCAGTTCGGCCTAATTTGGATGATTCGGCCCAGGATTTTTTTCAACTGACCGGTACGGCTGAAAACCAGTTCGACCCAAATTGGATGTTTCGGCCCAATGTTTTTAGAGAGATCTTCATAAAAGTTTTTTGACTACCAGTGAGTGAGTTCAATGTGAGTTCAATATGATCGACAATATCAAGTTCTAATACAATGAAAGTCGTTGCTGAGGTTTTCCCGTTTGTATATAAGGTCGTTCATATGAACAGAATTGCTGCTTTTCATTTTGTAATCAAAATGAAAGCATGAACGGCAGTGATTTTAAGTTGCATTTAACATGTATGTCATCGGAAACAACGGGCCGAATCGTCCAAACCTATGGGCCGAAACGTCCAAAACCACGGGCAGAATCGTCTTTCACGTTGGGCCGAACCGGTTGGGCCGAACTGGTTTGGGGCCGAAACGTCCAGAAACCCGCCTAAACTTACTAGCGTACAAAATAACATTTAACAGTGCGCAGATACAGGAAGGAGAAATATGATTTCTTTCACCAAAAAAATCAAATGATCCACTCAAAAGTAGGACACTGAGTGTACAAGTGATTACGAGAAAAAGTAACACCGCGAAACAAACAACGCAATACTGATCGTTCAGCGGTCAAGAACGCTCGTAAAGCATTGATTTTATGCTTTCCTTTGCAAAGCTTCTTACTTACGTAGGCTTTGGCAGATACACAGTACATCTTTCACATTTATAAGCCACGAGCGCTTACCTAGCCACTGGTTTGCACACAGCACCGGCGAAGGGGGAGGGGGGGGGTGAGGAAGTGGGTTGTGCTAAACAAAAAAAAACAAAAAACAACAACAATCACGGGTCTTTTTTTTATACGCTCACCTGATTAACCCTATTCCCAAAGGATGTACGACACGCAAAAATGTTCCATGTACACGTGACATGTGAAAATGGTCCATATTTCGGTGACAGGTGAAAATCGTTCATATATATGACAAGTGAAAATGGTGCATCTTTAGGTCACAGATGAAGAAAAAAAAAAAAGAATAAATAATTCACAGACAGCTCGAACAGACTTAGCCTACTTTCAGCTGTTCACTAAATAAAGGTGGAAGCTTGTGGTGTATGAAAACAAAGAGTCAAAAACTAAATCACATAAAGAAGGCCAAGCGTTCACACTGATGCAGCACAGTGCACAGGTGTCGTTAGCGAGTTTTTATAGCATGTTTTACATTACGTAATTGCCCATGGCAGAACACTGGCAGACCAGTAGCACAGCTAGCAAGTAGGCCAACTCTTCAGGCGACACTGCTGGGGGGGGCGCGGGGGTGGGGGGGGGGAAAGGTCACCGGTGCTCCCGCCCGAGCCGTCACGTGACGTCCGCAAATGAAGGGTTCTTTTAACTCGTACATTCTAAAATGGACAGGTCTGCTTAAAAAAGATATCGCCGACACTTTGCATCAATTTTCATAGCGGCCAAGACTGCCATTTTAGTACCCCCCCCCCCACCAACCCCCGCCCCAACCCCCCCCCCCCCCGGGCCACTATGTGAAGTGACACTTACCACCGTAATACGCAAAATGCTCGTCCCAGCCCACAGCCGCTCCTAATGCACAGCACAACAAGGTCACAAAATAAAGAGCACTCGCACGCATTCGAAACTTTACGGCCCCCATCTGGCCCATACTCCAATTATAATCAGAAAAATAATGTAAAAAAAAAAACAAAAAAAAAAAAACAACAACAACAAATGAAATATCTCCAAGAGTTGTCTGCTTGTGCTAATCCACTAAATAATCCACTATTATTTTGTGTATCCTTGATTTATCCTATGCGGTTTCACGTGAAGACTGCTTGATAACAATCCCGAACGTTTCCAGGTCTCTATACCGCTGTAGTGTCCATCCGGTCAGGTGACCCCGTGAACGGTATCCATGTTGTAAATACGTCAGCTTGGATCTTAAACAGTGAAGAAAGGCCCCACTTATCCAAAACGAACCACAATCATCCAAAACAATAGACTCTTATCGAGCTAAATTTTCAGTGCTTAAAACATTCACAACACAGCAAGTGCTATATCCTTAAATAGGCAGTCCACTTGGTACGAAAGCCACAAACGAACACACTATACTTATCCTAAGTATCTCCTTTGCCCTGAGTACAGATATTTTGCCACACAGTGCGTACAAGTCAAGCAATCAGAGATGCATCCAACGGCTGCGCGAATGGCCTTGGGCGTCACATGAGAAGTATGGTGGTATACTGTGCATAACAACACACGGGGGCTCTGTACCAGGTCGTTATCCTCCCGAATTTTTCAGCTTGGGCTCCTCACAGTACACTCTTTACATATATGCCACTGTAAACACGAAAACAAGAAGAGATTCAATAAGCTGTACGTTGTGTACTGGTCTAGTTACCACCACCAAAAAAGATGCAATTTTTTTAACCGGGTACTAACATTGCACCACCTTCCAACACATGCTATTTTGCTTTTTAACAGAGCATTACACAAGCAAGTTGCAATTGTTAACACTATTGTTCCTGTTCTTTTGAGTGCTGTGTGAAAAGACCGAAAAACATCCATCTTTCGACACTCGAAGTTAAGCCTAAACACACCTCCCACAGGCAACTGCTTAAGCGGACAACCACAATTAAAACGATGCCTAATCTTCTTACGGGTGGTTGTTATATTTCTACAGCATACCATATTACAAAACCGCGTCTTTTTTTTTTTTTTTTTTTTTGCATCTCGAAAGGAAATTAAAGCCAATGTTCATAACAGCACCAACCGGAAGAACGCATCAGTCACAGGGTTGAGACTTCGTAAAATTTTCTGGTCGCCCGCAGGGCGACCAACTTTAAAAAGTTAGTCGCCCGGCACAATTTTTGCAAAATTTACCTGAAAATACTCAGGAAAAGGGTTAGTCGCCACTCGGGCGACCAACTCGAAAAAGTTGGTCGCCCGAGCCAAAAGTTGGTCGCCACGGGCGACCGCGAAATCTCAACCCTGAGTCAGCAGTTTCAAACGTTGCGGTCCCGAACATTCAGGTGAGGTCAAGAGAAACCAGGGCTGGTGCGATTTAAATCAAGGTAAAATCAACAAATTATTTTTCATTTGTTTGTTCTGTGTGTATGCGTTTTTTTCTTCACATATTCAATGTGGATATCAAAATTAAATATTTAAATAGCCACAATAAAAAAAAAACTTTTTTTATCAATATCCAATGCGTAGCAATCACCAACTGAACTTATGTGCACTTAAGAGAAATCCAAAAATACATGAATGTTAGAAACATGCCTAAGCCCTCTCAGCACGTAACGAAACCACGGTTTCTTTCCCAGTCTTATCATGTAACATATCTTCACCTTGTATCCGAACTAAACAAAGCCTTATTGGTCTAGCGCCGTCTGACCATTAAATAGTGACCATGCAGAATAATAAGGGTAGCTTCCCAGTGCCGATCCCATTTTGTTAAGTTGCTCAAACGACATATAGTTAAACGTATGCCAGATGACAGATGAAACAATTAGTAATATATTTACATTCGTATTGCGTTCACAGGAAGAAATCGAAACATAAAGTTTAACACGGTAATCATTTAAGTCAACAGTTGACAGTTGTCTTTTGTTAACTAACTTTTGTGTTTACTGATCCGTGGGTCGAAGGAATTGAATCAACCGGGTGTTTCGTATATTTTACGGCATCACTGAAATTTTGGTGACTAAAAAAAATAACCAAAACATCGTTTTTTTTAATCAGACCTTTTTTACCAGCCCTGAGAGCAATCGACAGGATTGCAATCAGTATTGTGGTTATTATTTTTTTAAAGAAAAGACCGAACTAAATTGTTATGGCGTTAAATCTTTTGGTGTCTTACTCTTAAAGACTAATTCATTACATTAGTTTTGGAAAATTGTCAACTGGCTTGGGCCCATCACATCCTGCGCTCGGCCAATATCTCATATGCTGTTAGCCTGGTTTGCCAGGGCAGTTTTCTTACTTATTTCGAACACGTGTACGTGTTTTGTATGCACAAACATGAACAAAACATTAATTTCGATCCAGAAAAAAATCACCAATCCCTTTAACAAATGAATTAAGCACGACAGTGAATAGCAGTACATGACTAAGAGTATCCAGAGACATTGTGGCCATGCCTAAACAATAACTGATTGCCCACGGCACCGGTACCCGACCCTTTCGAAAATATAGCCATAAAGAAAGGACAGAGATGTCAAACTTCTTTGTATGGAAGAACAAGTGTATTTATTTTCGCCCATGTGCTTTTCAATAGTTATCTTAAATTTTTAAAAGCAATAATTATTTGTAACTGCTAGTAAGTTCTTAGAAAAGCCATTATCGAGATATTTCTTAAGTGTTTTTTTTTCTTTTCAAGCGGCTGGTTTGCACTCGAAACGCACATTTTTTGCGCATGTTATTCGAAACTCCCAAAATTTGCATTACGGATTACAACAACTCTTGATTTTTCGCATAGCTTTCATTCCGTAATCAATTAATACAAAATATAACTGCACTTCTGCTGTCTCCGATATTACTTTTTACTCGTGCGGTATGGCCTGCATAATTTTTACCACCAAAGACAATAGCTAATTAACCCTACAGGAGATGAGTAAAACAAGCAATCCAGCATTTCAAGATAATCTACTCGGTGTCAAACAATCAATTAAGCAGCAATTAAATCCGGTCATAAATTCCCAAATAATCTAGATCAACGGTGACAGTTCTGGATACCTTGCACAGAAAAGATACCGACTACTATGACGTTCATGGGCACCTGATAGGCCAATGATTGTCACAAATAAAAAAAGATAACAAGTGCTTTCGGCGAACGTTTATCCAATTCCTACTCGGCGTATACTGAAAGCGTCTACACACACAAAAAAAGAGAGAAGATGAGATACAAAACAAGTGGCTCTCCTGATGTCCTTTTATACTCCATTCGCATTTTGCTGGTTGTTCTTATTTTGCTATATATACAGTTTGAGAATATGACATTATATATTTTAAGAATATGGTATTCCTTTTTTATTAATGACAATAAGCTGGCTTTAAATGTGACTATTACTGCATCCCGCTATCAAAGATTTTGGTTTTCTCTAGCTCCATCCTTTACTGCAAGATTAAATCGCGTAGTTTTCCCGGACAATGGTACCTGATTCGTTCACGTACGGTTCGAATTATACAGTGAATTAAGAATAAATACCTTGAACAAAACACAACATTGTGTTGCGGATACATCACAAAGCTACATCACAGTATCGTGAAAACTGCCTCAATTTCTCCAAATGTTTTTAAACCTCTTACAATTACAAGTAATGTGTAACAATATCCAAATACAAAAGTTCCAAACCTGAATCAGCCCTTTACATGAATATATTCTGTTGATTGAACATCGGAAAAAAATTTGCTCAAGTCTCCAGATCGTGACAATCCAAGTACATAAAATAAATCACATATTTATTTGCATTTCCCTCTGCAGTGTTTTTATTTTGCCTTATTATCATTGACCCGATTAGCCTTTGACGTCATTGGACAGCGACATCTTTCGGTGAAGTTCGGTTACCGAATTTATTTTCTTTTAATCCCGAAATGCTTATTTTTCATAACAGGCAACTTTACTGGTTATGTTATGCAAATAGCCTGCAAAGGTCAACGATTCCCAGGCAGATTGAGAGGCATTAAGCATCATTTAGAGCATTTGTTCCTCAGAGAATTCCTTGTAGTTAAGGATTACAGGTTTCGTTTGATATTTAACCTAATAAAATGAATAGCAATAGCCACTGCCTGTCGTGTGCCTTAATTGCGATTCTTCCGCGGTAAAAAGTTAATCTTTCAAAAACGTAAAAAGATATCAAAAAGAAACCTACTTCAGCCATCCATTCAGAAATCTGTAAAAAAAATAAATAATATCAATTATTAAATAAAATGACATGAGAATTTTAATGACAAAATTGAAACAAATTTTATATAAAAAGTTATCGAGCGGAGTAGCAAGAATGTCCAGGGACATTAAATATTTTACAAAGGCCGGCATCTCTCTTATCTCCCAGAAAAGTAAATTTCAAAGACCCCTAATTTTAGACAATGCTTAAAAATGTAGGCAATCTGACTAAAATCACAATTTTGAAAAACTTGACCACCAAAACATTCAAACGGCGGCATGGGGTCAATTTTTGAAGATACAAAAAATGTTTTAAAGAAAACATCACATAAAGAGTATCATTCTAAAAGTTGGAATAAATTTAATAAAATTGCAGCAGGAGCACGTTTTGGTCAACAAAAGATTTAAAATGCTACTAATTGGCTAATTTTTGGAGAAGCGCCAAAACAGTAAGAGAAGATCTAGGGCATATTCGTACAAAATTTTATAAGATTCTGGTCAAAATTGTGGGAGAAGAAGCATTTTGAAAATTGCCTACTAATTGTTTTAAATGACCCACATTCAGGAAAATTTCTGGTGGATCGCCAAAAAAGTAACTTTCTAAGAGAGGACGTCCAAGTGAAAATTATTTAAAATTTGAAGGCTAACTGATCCAAATTCTGGGAAAAAACCTTTGAAAAATTGGCTACCAAGAAATTAAAAATGTCCCTAATAGGCCAGTTTTTGGTACATCGCCAAAAATTTTCAAGAAGATGCTCACAAGTAGTAGAAAATTTCTAAAATTAAATTTTGTAAACAGGAGAGACTAGCGGTGGAAAAGAAAGAGGGGGAGCAGGGGTGTCCGAGCAAACATTTAATTCTGTGGCTGTCTTAAAGAGAGAACCGCCTAGTAAAAATTTATTCAAAATTTGAAGGTTAACCGATTCAAATTCTGGGGAAAAACCTTTGCAGAATTATCTACCAAAAAATTTAAACTGTCTCTATTTAGTCAGTGTTTTTGTACATCGCCATAAAATTTCAAGGAAGGCCTACAAATAATAAAAAATTTCTATAAAAAAACTTTGTAAACAAGAGAGATAGGCAGCGGAAAAGGAAGAGGGGGCGCAGAAGTGTCGGAACAAGCATTTCATTTTTGCCTGCCTTATACAAGCGTTTAACATGTTCGGGTATACTGATGTTAGTGTGCAATAGCCGCTCTATTATTGTTAGATATTAAAGTTAGATGTTAGATGTTTGCAACTGATTACAATGATCCTCAACATTCGTTTTATTCTTGATTAATTAGAACTTGGCTGGCTATAATGTTCTCAGAAAATGGTGTCATTTTATGTTTTCAAATCGTCCGATTTTGTTTTATATTCTTTTTTTCGGATATTACGTCATTCATTTGTCAAAGACATTTTGACGAATTTGTGATAATGTATTGATAAGCTGTAAATTAGGATTTGACAAGTATATGACAAGAAAATGAAAAGCCAAAGACAAAGACAAATTTTTGACAGACTAACAATGTTCAGTTAGGCATCTTCAGGTTGGCGAGTTTAGTCAAATCAATTTGACAAGATTTGACGAACTTGTGACAAATCGACAAGTTGGAATTGATGTATTTCTGGCAAATGTTTGACGATTATTAGCATGACGAATCACTGACAAGGTGTAAACTTACGATTAATGACAAATTTATGACAAAGTATTGACAAATTCTTGATTGGAATGTATTGAACTGAGCATCGCCAAATGGACAAGGCAAATTAGTAAGTCTTTTGTCAATTCGATAACCTCTCGGAAATTCTTGACAAAGGCATATTGTGTGTGTACGGATTGAAAATAATTGCAGTTCAGAATAAAGAAAGGAATTTCGCACATTACATTACACAAATGGCGTATTGCGCTTAAAGAAGGAAACTCAATCAGTGTGGGATTTGGTTAAATAAGCTTTCGATAGAATTAGTAACGTCATCCTCATAAGTAAAACGATGAGCTTTGGAGGCTCAAAACCAATTGTCATTTGTATAGCAGTTTCCTTTAACACAAATATCTCAACGATTCAAGGCAGACAAAAAACTTTTCTTCCTTCTTTCTTGTGGAATGGCGCAGTCCAACTGATAGTTGCGATAAAATTAGTGAAAAAAAACATGCCTTTCAATGTCTTCAGCAAACACCAAACACAACAATATCAGGAGTAGCATAGTGAGAGCATGCTTCTATCAGGGAACACTCTTAGGAATGGAGACAGCGATAAATGTTGATTACCTCTCTAAATTACCTATCTAAAAATGCGTGGACGGAAGCACTACTTGCGAGATTAGAACAGTGAAGATCCCTCCGGCAACCTCTTACAAAAAGCAATGTTCGGAATTCTCAGTGTGTTCTGTGCAACAGCATGAAGATCAACGCAAAAAAAGGTTTGAGATGTTCCTAACAGCATCTAAAATCTTCCCGAAACCCCCCCCCCCCCCCCCCCGCCCAATGGTGATCAACAGTAACCAAATAAAAAGAACAACAACAAACAAACTACTGAGATTGTACACACAGGATGACCTCAGACAACATATAATAATCACATCACAAGCAAAACTAGATCAAAAATGTTCTTACGCCAAGTAAAGATGGCCAGAGCTAGAGAGAATGATCAGTAACATAAAAGTATGACCCGACCAAATCTCGAAAATTACCTTTCACCACTGTGGATATACATATATGACTGGCTAGATGTTTCATATGGTTTCCCGGCATTGATACGAATATTGAGGCTAAAATAAAGTGTGTTGTTTGCTTATGAATATTAAAAACAGCTGCCGACTAATGCTACAAAAGTACCTTGAAAACGGTCTGATCACTCCTGAAACAGAATCCGTATTGATTTCACCGAGTCTGTTTCAAGCTAATATCTTTGTTGTTTAGGCACACCCACGATTGCCATTCCTTCGGATTCTGTATAAAATACTACAGCCAATAAAACAATGATAGTGTTGTAGGGTTTATTTAATATGTAAGAGATTTGTGATGCAGGTTCTCGCAAGGTCTCGTGTTCTCGTAGAAATCTCGCAAATATTAGATAGATAGATAGATAGATAGATAGATGGATAGATAGATATTTTTTTTGTATATGTACAAACTGATACAAATAAAAAATACAAGATTCCGATGTGAGTTTTTAAAAAATTGTAGATCTGATCCACCTACTTAACTTACACTAAACCTCAACAACAAAGTGTATAAATGTTACCAGTACACTAGTGAATGTTTACAAACAGGCGAAGCAAAAATTAAATAGGTCAACCGGGTAAACACATCGATGAACACATCGAAATACAGAGGCGAGGTAATAAATAACCCCCAGTGCAGATTGAAACAAAATTCTTTTGGCAATGTTTTTTTTAAAATAAATTTTACACTGACGTAGTAGTAAGTTATGGCTAGAGTCTTATATTATCGCTCATAGTGACACATTGTTTATGTATAGCTTTGTAGTTTTCTGTGGCGAATTTGTGTGTTCATAGTGTCGATTCTGTGGTAGTGATGGGTACACTGTAAAAAACAGATTTTTTCTTAGATGGGCGTTACTTTAGGTAGTATTACAGTTACGTCTATGTTTTCAGGTGTAAGTGAAGTATGCTAAAGATGACCTGCTCAGAAATAGGATGCAGCAAGAACAAATACCGGCTGAACAAACGGAGGGGAGAGATATGTTCTGAACATTGTACCCACAAGGATGCAACAAATACCTATGCCAACTTGCATTCACACTATCTCCATTTTCGACGATTCAGTGACCCGAAGAGAGAGCTATATGGCTCGACAACATCAATCGCTTTGAGGCAGTGAACAGATATGCCCAGGTAACAAGTTTAGTATTTAATAAAGAAAACAGTACATACTTTTGCCGTTGTCTAAAGCCACCTTCTTCCATTGAATGGTTTCAAAGCACAATAATTCAAGAAGTGTATACACACGTTCAAAGAAAACCCGGGGTGCAAAAAGTAGATGCTGTATTTTAATTTAATCTATTTCGTTTCAGAAGTAAAGTGGAACAAGGGTCTTTACACAGAAGGACAAGAAGGGCGATAAGTGGGAGCCGACCGGCACAGACAGAGTGCTCCATCCTTTTTGTCGATGGTAGACCGATAACAGCAATCCTTATCCAAATCTTCACATGGGGCATGCCATGAGGAAGAGATATCGAAGGAAATCTCCCGCACCACGTTCTCCTGTGCAGCAGAAAAGTAGGAAAAACTTACAACGGCAAGAACATATCACGAAGTGGTTGGGAAAACTTTCTGATACCTGTCAGGAAAGGTTTTTCCAATTTCAACCATTCTTATTCAGTCTTATGGGACGGTTGAAGCTGTTTTACAAAACAAAAAACTATTAATGACCTGCTAGTGAAAGTAGATCGATTTAAAGAAGAAGAAGAAGCACGACAACTGGAAAAGAGCTATATAAATAAATGTAAAATACAGAGAACTGACATCGTTTCCATGTGTCTGAAAAGTGATACAAGTTTGAAGTTTTACGCAGGCGTACCATCCTTTACACAATTCGAATTAATATGTAAATTTATGCCAGACAATGCTGTGGAAATGCCTTATTGGAGAGGAAAAACTATGGTTGGTGATGGCGAGAGGACGTTAGACATGAAAGAAGAATTAATTCATGTTTTCATGAAGTTAAAGTTAGACCTGCTTAATCGCGAGCTTGCAGACCGCTGTAGTGTTTCAGCCACTTCTGTGTCGAGTATAACACGCTGATTAGAGCCTTAGCGCGTAATTTGCAATTTTTAATTTACTGGCTTGAAAAATTTCAGTTAGAAATAAATTGTCTAAAGTATTTGTGAAATTATATCCTCATATTATAGTCACAATTGATTGTTCTGAATTTTTTTAGATCCGCCCGGAGATGAACACCATATAATAGCAAATGTCTGAGAATCAGGCTTAATTTGAATCTGCTTAATTTTACGCAAAGTGTCGGATATAATCATACTACTTTAGTTGTTTGCTTGCTAAAGCACTTTTCCATTTATTTTTTAATGTGATAGCTTTGAAAATAAAATTAAAGTATGCGCAAGATTTTTAAATGTCTGTATTGAACTTTGATACGCTACGTAGAAATAAACAAGGAATAACTAGTTCAATATTTTAGTTTTGTTGTATTTATTTAAATTTTCGTCTCACAATTTGGCCATATATAATCGCCTTTCTGCGGATGACTCTTCTGTCAGACCAACACACGGCATATAAAGCCACAGATTGTATGACTTACAATTGATTCTCAATTTCGTCTCAGTCACACGTATTTTAACACCTTATTTTAAACTTCCACACAAATAAACTGAGCTAATTTTTTTCCTTTACCTTTACCGTTTCTTCCTTTTTCTTCTGTGTACCTTTTAGGAAGAGCTACCGTTTTATCGTGATCACTTTCCAGATAAACAGTTTTTTTCGGGATTTCTTTTTCAAAATTTGAACATGACGCCTGTGAAATACTCTTAGCATTTACATCCTGTCCGATAACAGAGGATTCTTTGTTAATTAAAAACCAGACGTCATACGGCACATTTCTCAAACACATCGATGGAGTACATTTAGTGCTAACACAACAATATTTACATTCATCAGATACTTCATCATAAAAAACTTCATATAAAAACTCAGATTTAAAATAATTAAATGCTATTTGTTGTTTATGGGCAATCTTTTCGTAGTGAAGTTTTAAGACAATGTTTGCTTTTCTGAGGAAAAAGGAAATATGCCCTATGAAGCACGGCAGCCAATATTTCATTCCGTTTTCCTCGTCCAACCAACCGTGTGTGAGATCATCAGCTCGTAAGAGTCTCTTATCACTTTCATGAATAATATCCGTGTCTGACAATGTCTTCACAACAGGAACATTAGCCTCATGTGCAGCAAATCCTCTAGCAAACGAAAACGTCTTACCGACCCATGAGAGACAGGCTTCTTTTGCGTAGGTAAGATATTATACCTGAAACATCACCAATGGGTATTAGGGAACTTCTGCCGATGGGCGCTAATATAATAACACTTATTATGAGATTCACAGGATTATCTATTGCGTCACCTAGCATGATGGAGCAATTATTTTGTGGATGGGATAACTCTTTATAACAATTAGCACGGATTACACTTGTTTTTATCTGGTTCACTTGACCAATGTTTACAGACACCTTGAAAGTGTGATTTCGCTTACAGATTTCGTTTATTTTGAAATATTGAAAAGTGAAGACGGTTTGGGCTTGGTGCAGTCTTTCAAATCGAATCGGATGTTCATGAAGAACGAACAATATTCTATGCAGCAAACATGAACAAAAGTCCCATTAATGCACAGATGTACGAAAAATGCCACAGCCAACGAAATGCTTTTAGCATTTATCTTTTCCCATGCATTAAAACCCAGACAGAATTTTGCGAAATCTTGGCTCTTGAGTCATTGCATGCGAAACCGTAAACAAAAAAGCGGCGAAATTCATTTGTCATTGAAGAAGTGCTTGTCCGCGAATAAAGGCAGAACCGCGAAAATAGATAAATTTTCAGCTTCGAAGCTTAAATTTTTAAACAATCAAAATAATTACAAACATCAAATATATTCCTACATTTCTGGGAAACTAGATACACAATCAATCTGAAGTCATGGGCTCGGCTGGCTATGATGGAACTCGCTGTCAAGTAAACAGACGAAGTGCTAAATGATTACTGTTACTTAAGTTTGTTGGAAATGCCTAACAAATGTTTTTGTAATATGTAACAAATCGTGTGTATCTTGAGACCACAGATTAAATAGCCTAAATAAAGTAAACAACACACCAAATTATTTTCAGGTTTTTATCAGTTTGATTGAATATGAATATATATTTCGTTTCAAAAAGACATTGATAAAATGTTGCGAGATTCAATTTTCAATGCTGAAGTATATGCGGGTGGCGTCGCTTGATGTGGATTTTAAAACGGATATAACTGAGGTGTTATTAACGAAGAAGTTTGAGTGTTTGATTGCTAAAGTGTGGAAGAGAGCCTTGACGGAGATGAAACAGAGCGAATGTGACTTAAAGGAAAGAGGAAGTTGAACTTGACTTCCCAATTACAAAATTTTGATTCGTTAACTTTGTGAAGCTGTAGTTAGGTGATCTTTTTATGAAACATACAGATTAGAGGCATATAACCGTGCTGTAGTAGAAATAAATACACTTTTCTGGAAACATCAAGATTTTATCTAAACGGTTAACTAATATCCTTAGGTGGTTAATGAAAAATAGTTTTTGAGGTGTGAAGGATAGGTTAGGGATAGCTGCTATTAACTAAGCTTCTTATTTTAAACTGACCAGTAACTTTCAACTGATATTTTCTGATATATCGAAAAATATTCCATATTGCCAATATTCAGTGATATCATCCATTTGCACTTGACACAGTATTTCCTATTAAAGTAAATGAATCTTTTAAAATTAAGTACAGTATTTCGAGTGATATTTGCAATCTCGGATTTCGATGATTTTTTTTCTACTTTTCAGCAATTTTATCTCGGTAAATTACTATGTATAGCAGTAATCTACAAGGACATTTCTATTTTCTGCATAAAAATATGTTGAGTGCAGGCATTTACCCCCTCAAAAATTCAAATAAAAACCCCTTTTTGACAATATTGTATAGCCTGGATAAGACCAGATTGCTCTGTTTTTCAACTATTTGTTTTGGCAAAAGAAAAAAACCGTAGCTGCAACGTGGTGATAACGAAATTCCATTCTATAGCTCAACCAAAGATTAAAAGATGCAATGTTCAGTGTTTTGCAATGCAATCTAATATATATTATTTATAAATAATGTTTGCTATTCTTCAAAGCGCGTGCATTTCTAATAACCTTGGCTAACTGACAGCTTATATTAAAGTTGAAAAACGTCTTTTTGCAGTGAACACTAGACGATTATTGAGCAATTTTAATCTTTGTTGTACTTTATTTTACGTTACATTACACAGGGTCTTATCTTCTGAGAGGAACAGGTGAGCGATCAATTTTACGAACGATCAAGTTCTTTATTGCGACATCAACACCACGAACTAAAATTAGAATTTTATTTCGCTGGAAATCATACTCAAATCACATAAAGTAATATTCTTTCTCTCAAATTTTTAACGTTTTAAACATATTTTTTACAGAAATTTCTCTTTAAAGAATTAATCACGAGTAAAACAATATTACCCCAGTGTTTAAAATACAACAAAAATGAAGCACATTTTTAATAACGATTTCCAGTGGAAAATTCAGAATTCTCAAAGAGAACCAGAAACTACTGCCCCAAAAGCTGGTAAATGGGATTGTTCGAAGAAATAGTACATTTTAACATCAGACCACAAAGGTTATAAATCCTCTTTTCTCCCCTCTGCGTCTATCATTGTATATAAGTATTTTCAGGAGTGTTTTTAAAAGGTAACTTCTCGATTCCGAATCGTAAAAGTCAAATTCTTCATCACTGTAATTCTATATCACAGCCGATTCTAAATCCATAAAAATTATTACAGTTTTTATTTCTTCATATGTGTGAAAATCTAAATTTGTAAATCAACCCATTATCCATTGAATATTGACCTTAAAATGAAAGAATATTAGATGCATAAAATTTACATATTTGTTATCATCACATGTTAGTCAGCTCCATCTCTTCTGTATATGGTATTTTTGTGTTTGAAATTTAATCTCAAACAGACCTAAATGCAAAAACAAGATTTCTATGGGCTCTAGGCACTACTGATTATAATTGCTGCTCGCGAGATGCAATTTTTTCAGTATCAATATGGATGTGTATCTGTTTCCCAAGCTACAGTATTTGTCTGATATCGCCAACACCTTTGCGTACAAGTGCAGAAACGAACTTAAAAAGACTTACATATATAGAGCGATAGGCATATAGACTTAAATACATTTTGTGTTACATGAAGCAGGTTTGAAAATTAAAGATCATTGTCAACATACTGCATAATCATGGTAAAGCATGAATAATATAAGTAACTAAAAGTAATATAAGTAACCAAAAAAGAGCCTTCTTATTTTGAAAATGTATAGATCATTGTCAACATACTGCATAATCATGCTAAAGCGTGAATAATATAAGTAACTAAAAAGTAATATAAGTAACTAAAAAAGAGCCTTCTTATTTTGAAAATATATAGCTGCTTTGTTATATACACTTGTTGATAATAAGACATATACAGAAAATAGATCACTGAACATTACCTGAGCATAAACACATTCAATAAGGGAGCAGTACTAGGCTAAAGACTATGTTTTCAGTTTAATCTAAGCAGTAATCATAAAATAAGCAATGTATATAGGAATGGATTGATGAGCTTTTAATATGGAATGCAAGTGATTATGAAGGCCTCCACGTGCCTAGTCAGCAAGCTAATCTGGTTGAGACGCCGTATATATACTTTGATACTATACGTTACTATAAACAAGTAAACAAATAATTGCATCCTTAATATGTTTTTCTTTGAACTCTGATTTTGAGTACTGTGTCTAGTTCATTATCGGGTTTAACAGGTCATCTATGCTTTAAAAAGTTTATAATTTAAGGTAGTGAATACTATTTTTGTAGGAAACTGAGCATTGATTTGTCGCAGTTGATATGATAAGCATTGTATAAGCATTATATTTGTATCTCAGTGTGAACAGGTACTTCTTCAAGAAACTCAAAGAAGACTGCTTCGTAAGGGAAAACTTCAAAACATATTGTGACCAATATCCCTTTGATAGCCAAACCTGCCATGTTGAGCTTTCATCTTCCGGTTTAAAAGGGAACACTTTTATATAAGTGATGACTATTCCAAAGCCAAGTTTTTTTTACATTTGAGAAAAGCTATAAGGAACGTAATTGTTAGCACGATTTTAATCTTTGGATTGAGAGTGTTTATCTTGGAGCCGAACTGTGGATAGAAGGCGTCTTAGGCATCACTGTCTTGTTCGCAGCTTTTGTGTCCAGTTCTTCATTGTTAAAAGAACTCCTGACTGAAACATAAAAAAACGTCCGCGCATCGGTCAGTTGGCATGTCTACCCTTCATTTAGTTATGCAATATAGTTATATATCTTATAGAGTATAATCCAATAAAAGTGAAAATAGTCCGATTGTCTCAGATGACACTGTGCTTTTGAATCATCAAACCTCCTCTACAAGAAATAAAGGAAAATCAGTCAAATTTTTTCAGATGAGACTGAAAGCATTTTTTCGGTTTTAAAATAGTTTTAAATCTATTTAAATGGATGAAAGAAATTTTTATCAATAAACTAGTAACAGGTGGTTCAGTGGCTTCAGCTCATAGAAAAAGAAGGCTTGAAAATTTCTGTTCTAAAATAGTAGCGTAAAATTTAAAAAGTACGTTCTAATGTTTCTGTTTCGAAGCTTTTTCGTTATTGCCGTAGATTAGTTTGCAATTACAGTATGTCAATGTGAATCTTTTCCCTCATTCCAATTACGCTGATCTCACAATACACCGCGTGCCCAAGACAGTGTTGTCGTGCTGGAGGGCATCGCTCTCTTGCTTTGCATGGATTGATACCGTGCTTCTAATGAAGAAAAAAAATTCGAATGAATTATGAAAAAACGACGCCTTTCTGAGAAGCGATCCCAACGTATTTATGGTATTCCAGTGCGAAGATAATGGAAGGGATGCAAGTCCGAGAGTTTCTAAGATCCAGCACGAGATGGCCCCAGGACAACGAAATGTGGCAGACTGGGACACGCTGATCTCAGACAAGGAACCGGAAGTAACGGGTTGAGGGCTGCATTGCAGATTCTACAAGCCATCAAAAGTCGTGCGATGGAGCAGGGCCACTGTGGAGTGGAAACTGTTCGCCATGCTACTCAACACAATCTACTTTTCGCATATCTACTTGGCAAAATAGTTACGGCTATATGTTTATGTAACTGAGAACGTTTTCGTTCAGAGACGAACTAGATTATCTATACATAAGAATTTCTTTTGTATTACTGCAAAATGATTGTAAACCACCTTAAAATCAGTTTTCAACTGTTTTAGATGTTAAAATCTGTAAATTTCAAGTTTCTGACTTCACGTTCCACCTCGTAATTTTATATTCCAGATCTTAACTTTATAACGCACAACGTAACTTTATATCTCGATTTTTAACTGTTTATTTCATGTTGTTCTACAACTTAGCTTTATATTCCAAGCATTAAGTCTATAATCCTGACTTCACAATTGCGAAAAAATGCATTGAATATGTTAAAGCAACAATTTCACTTTCTTATTTTGTAAGAGGTGCAGGGAGCACATTTCTCGCAGTCTAAAAGTACAAGAGATGGAACGAAGGCTTGAATTGAAGGTCTGTTTCTAGCAGAATTGTCTTTGTAATATATGACTTTAGGTAGCTATGGCTAATGGCGGGAAACGAGATTGCAATGATCTTCTCATGAAAGTAAATTCCAATCACAGACATCCCTAAACGACCTATCAGACCATTCAAATGTCTCCTGCGTGATTTGTTATTCGTAATATTTTTCAGTATGAGAATGGTCTATATGCATTTAAACCTTTTAAAATAAAAACAAAGATGTACAAATGAAAAGTGTGTATTTGTTTTAGAACAATGGAAAATTAAACTGCAATAAGAATAATAAACAATACAGTAACATGTAGCTTGTGATGCCAGCTGTGACAAACTGCTTTATTTTCTACTTTGAATGGATACTACGACAAAAGTCACAAAGAAGATTTCTTCATCAGACTGAGAATACTACGTGGGTTTATTGGCATTCTCGACTTTACAAAATACCCATTCGATGAACAAGCTTATGGATTTGAACTCGGTGTTCGGAAAAACCCGGTAGAGGAGCAAGCTTTAACTGTATTTGAGCACTTAAAATATCGAATGATAATTAATTTTGGGAATTAGAGGAACATGGACAAACAGAGTACGACAACGACCATGCTATTGCCGCTTTAATAAACACTTTGAAAAGAATAACTTTTTCTATGTTTCACACATCATTGATTGCACTGGGACCTGTTGAAGGTATCCTTGTTTTTTTACGGTTCTACTCTCATTTGCAGTCTATCAAATTCTTACCGCTGACACAGCAACTACAACGTCAGAGACCATACGTTTGAACGTTTAAGATTAGAAGGTCATCATATTGAAATGCAAAGTGACTCAGAGGGGTCATTCATTCATTCATTCATTCATTCATTCATTATGATGATCAATTAACGAACTCAGCTGTTCAATCACTGCGATTCTTATTTTTAAGTTTATGTTTATTTTGCTTATTGCATCTTTGCATATGTTTTAGTAATAATAGCAAAGTTTTCACTTTAAAAGAATATCCCAGTGTGTTTGCGCATAGTGGATGAGTGCCTTTTTGTAAAAATTGGGGACTTCTACGCACGGTAGGGTCTTTTTAGAGCATTCTAGACTATTGCCACGGATGCTATGAACAGATTGAGCAAAATGGTATGGTTCCAGGATTCCCAAGGATGGTGAATCAAGATTGGGCAGCGGGTGATACATATAAATACTGCCGGTAGTAACTTGAGCTCACAGAATCTGTAGCATTTCAAAGAAAATTAATACATTAAAGCTGTAAATAAAGCAACAACTCAGGTATGTCCAAGCTACAGCACGTGGTTACATAGTTACTTACTGGAAATGAAATGCTTGCCTTTCACGAGACATTGATTGTATGCCACAAACAAAAACATAAAATAGAAAACATGCTTTTTAAAATATAAGTGTCTTTCGTTTTGAGAAACAGTTCATTGTCCAAAATTGCAAGGTATATTTATCAAAAATAGAGTGCTGTTTTCTAATAGAATTATGACATTTGTAACAGAGGTCTAAATAGTCTAAATAGTCTAACGTGCCTCAGCATTATAGTATATAAAGCTTTTAAGTTATTTTTCTAACAAGGCTGTTGAATGACACGGGTAGAGTATTTACCTGCATATCCATTTTATTTGAAAACAAGACGCCATGTTTTCTTCGTACTTCCGCTTCTTCAATAAAACTACTTTCCCCTATTTCATCGGTACAAACGCAATGGCACGAACGACAGTTAAAACAAATATTTTTGGAGTTATTTTATTATTTAAAATAGGGGAGGCAAAGATATTGCACTTTCAATCCAAAATACACTACAGAACATACATAGTCTATTTGTATTATTTACAGTAGCAGTAAACTGTAAATTTTGAAAATATTGGAATAAGTACCTGTCAAAAGATCTTTACAACACCATCTAGCAGATTTAAAACAGTTACAAATATACCGAAGACCTATTGAAAATTTAAAATGACCAGATAAGATTTTGCATCCAACACTGGCATACCACCATGTCTAACGTACTTAACACATCGGCATAAAGGAAACATCGATTATGTAATGCACAGTGTGGCTGTTGGCACATGCGAGAGACTTGTGCAAATATTGCTGCAGCCCTTACGCGTTTGGCCAGAGGAGTAGTAAAGACAAAAAAAGATCGGAAGCATTGTCCCCGTACAACTTTAACACACTACTTGCAAGTCTGTGGTTTGCCAAGCGTTGATTTTGGAAAATATTATTGCATATGACAATTTATACTTAGTTGCTTGTGTGATTTAAACCACATTAGCGCAATTTAAGTAACAAGTATTATTAGTAATTATAATAATAATAATAATAAAAGTAATACAAATAATAATAAATTAAGCCCTGAGATTCAATAGTGTGCAACATTACTTTTGCATTACTACCAAATATTATCAGAATTCGAATTTTGTCATGTACTAAGTTCAAAACTAATCGTTTCAGAGTTAGAAACAGCATGCGTCTCAGCCAAATTGATTCTGCCTTTTCAGTATCTGCAGGGGGAATTTGCCTATTTGTTTGTGAATGACACTTGTTTGTAAAGCAAATATTGTTAATGTTGCAAATGCTATGTTTAAGTAACAAGCTTTATAATAACCTAAAGAAATGTAAGAAAACACCCATTTTAAATTCGCTGTATAAATACAAGAACAACAAATTAATCAAATGTTACCATATCATTTCAAATTCAAATTTTATTCTCCAACAACGTGACTGTTGTGCATATGTTTGTTAAATAATCATCTCTTACTGATACTGTATCATTCTATCAGATTTTGTACATTTCTGGACCTGATACTTTGAGCTGTTTTTCCAAACATCTAAGCCTACAGTTTTAAGTCAGCTCTCTTTTTATTTTATAAGTATTTTAGTGGAATTGTTAAAAGTTAAAAATTGCAAATCATCAACAAAACTCTTCGATCTCTGTATCATTTACTCGTTTCACTAGAAAGTATTTCCTTTGTTTGCTCTTATGTTTTACGTTTTGATATATTGAGGGTATTTTTTGCTAATTTTCTGTTTTTTTTGAAATTCATAAACTGAATTTTAGAGGATCAAACTCTTTTTTTTATTATATATCTTAATAATTAAAAATATGATCACTGTATCTATTTGTGCTGTGATACAGTAAAAACAGGTGGAAATACATAAGATTTGAATATGAGAGTGTTCAACATATATAACAGCATATAAACATGTTACATAATCTAACCACCAGAGACGATTGGTAACTGATTGTTGATCAAAAACTTTGAGCAATTTAGTTATGAAACATCATTTTATTTTCTTTCCTTATCGGAATAGGCCATACTTTTTTGCAGAAATAGATGATGCATTCCATTTGTGGTCGATGTAGCGGATTTACTTTTTCAAAAATCACATGTTCAATAGCATGGCCAAGCATGTTATTTGAAACAAATATATACCCTCAAATATTTTTTTTTGATATCCATCAGTTATCATTACACAATTACTTCATTTGTTTTGCTTTTTGCTTGTTTGGGTTTTCTTGTTTGGTAAAATAAAGCATATTGAAGATATGAAAAATCAGGAAAACTTTCATACACTTCTAAAACTGTAGATTACTGCAAAGAGCTCCTTTCCTATATTGAGAACAATTGGAATATAATTTTGAAATAACGTCTGAGTGAGTCACGTTCTGAATAATTAATTCCTAATAATTTTACTGTTATGATAATTTAAAATATTTCAATGTTGGTTACAAAACCGTGCTATGGTTGCAAAACAGTGTCTATGATAAAAGGACATACGTTTTGATTTAACACCCTTTTTCTATTTAAAATCAGCTGCATAGATTCTGGTACACTATGGCTTCAAATGCAAATTTATGCGCTTGAAATAATAAAAGGTTGGTCTGAAACAGAAAAGTCAAACCTCAAATACCATTAATGCCCAGCACTGTATAACAAGGCCTATACCGTATGTAAACAATTGAGCTACAGTCAATGAAAACTGGAATATAAATTCTAATACACGAATTGCAATGTTTTCCTAGATGTTAATTTGATTTGAGGTCCATTTGAGGCGTATGTGAGAGAGAGAAAAAAGAAAGAAAGAAAGAAAGAAAGGAAGAAAAAAAGAAAGAAAGAGATAGAGAATGATAGCTTCATCGTGTATGAGACTTGATTTGATGGTATATATACCACTAATTCGTTATTACGATCAAAAGAGGGGGGGCGGGGTAGTGTTGCATGTGTGTTTTACTTTAGTATATTTCTCTTTATTGCTTTATTATTATTAAAATTATTAAAGCTTGTCTCATTTCAACACCAATCCCAAAAACAAGAATTCCATTATTTCTACATGTTATTTTTCTAAAATTATATATTTTCTGTGTGGGATTCAGGCAAGCTGGTGGTAATTAAACAAGCTCCCACATCTACTTAAGTACGGTCTTAAGCTTTGAAAAAGGAGCTTTAAACGAAATATCGAAATACTGAAATTCAAAACAACAATTTGACAAAGACTGACGAAAATAAATACTTTAGCAGTAAAAGAATTAATGCTAGCTCTTCTTCTCCTGGCAAGATCAGTGTGTGCTAATATCCCTTCAGAGAAAAACTACAAAGAAAATCGTAGCATCTCGTTTTGTTAGATCAACCACTTCTTGTGCTCTTTTTTTCGTAGTCAGCATAAATATTCTTATTCAGTTAGGTGTGAGGGTCTTTGCTTCAGAAAAGTTTTTGCATTTCGAAGTGAACAACTTTTATTGGCACAAGGAATGTGGAATGTTGAGTTGACTGCGTGGAGCTTTAAGAAAAGTGATTAAGTGCCTTTGAAGCAAATGATATTTGATTACTGTGGAGCACGGTTATATTTTCTCTATTTCGGCAATTTTGTATCAATTTTGCAAAAATGTATCAAAGAAATTACACTCAAATGAAACAGAATTTTCATTGATAAAGAATAGAAAGCTATTGTTTTTCTGTTCTTATTTGCCAGTTTAAGATCTACCTGATATCTTCTATCTTTTTTCAAAAGGAATAATAAAAGAATTAATAAAAGTATCATTGTCAGATCCTAGCATTTTGTTGTTTATTGCTCGAACCAATAAATCTGAAAATCAAATGCTCAAATAAAGTTAAAATAAGAGAAACGTATCGTGTCAACTGAAGTGGATTTTGTTCGGCTTTAGAGATTTAGATGCGTCGTGCATCTACGATCCGCCATATAGGTCTTAAAACTAAAGACTTAAGGGAGGAATTGGAACCCCGCAGCCTCAATACACACGCCACAAAAACCGAATCACAACGCACTAATTTATCCTGAAATACTTTCTTAATATTGTATTACGTGACATTGTTCTACTATTTTACCATATGATGCTTTCATACTGTTGTATATCTTAACACTCTCCTTGCTACTTGAGTATTTTGATCTCGTTGAACTCGACATTGGCGTCACCGTGTAGTTAGTTGTTTTAATTGTTCATTGCTTAGTTGTACTGGTTAAAACTACTAATTCACACTTTAACGTAAACAATATAAATCCAACAGAAAAGAATGTTTTGTGTTGTTGATTACATTAAAGTTTACCTTTATTAGCTTTGTTCCACTCTCACGCGGATCGCTCACACACGTGATATTACAAAGTTTCATCGGCTCTTTATATTGAATTATTTCATGACTCTTTACTAAATCGTGTATCTTTTAACTCAAGTCTTTTCAACGAAACAACTTAGACAACTATCTGTGGATTTGTATATACTACATGTGTGCATTATACCCATACTGTACTTTACATGCGGCAGATTTAGCTAGTACAAATACAGCGACACTGTTCAACGAACATATAGAGTCTTTATTCATTAATATCTGTCATTAACTTGCATAATAATCATGATATCTGGTTTGTTCATTATGCAATAGCTCAGTCATCTAGGAAACATCATAGCTAATGATATCAATATAATCACAAGATATGAGAGAAGAAATATTCTGTCTAGCATAGCCGCTAGATGTCTCCACTCATCAACGATGGCGACTTTCTCCACTTGTCGGTCTTCCTCCTCTCTTTTAGCATCAATGTATTTGGAAAGCGTATTACACAAGTCCGTTATAGTTTGGTATAATGCACTCAGTTGAGCGGCCTGGTCAGGCAGGTGAGTTCCGTTAGCATTTAGCGCATGCGTGCGTTTCAACGAAACTAGGAGGCATTCTTTCTCTTCACATAATTGTCGACTGCTCTCTGTTTCTCTCTTGTTCAGAAATTCACTGGCCTTCTCCATGCAGAGAATGGGTGAAAGTCGAAACAATGTCTGTTCAGAAGAAAAACTGTACTTTACATTGTTCAGCTACGAGTCAAGTGTAAATTAAAAATATACTTTAATGGTTTTTTTATGCAATCATCACAAAGTAACAAAAGGATTAACATTTACTAGATATCTGTGCTGTTGCAGCTTACTAACTGCTTTGTATTCAAAGTTTAATTCAAGTATATTTTACAAAGCGTTTGAATAGTAAAAGGATTACTTACTCTTCGAATCCACCTTGGCACTCTTTTGCGCATGCGCGAGTTGTTGGTGTCGGACACGAGTTTTGTGACAAGAGAAGAAAGAAAAATGGAGAGCATGACGATGACGATGTTGAAGCAGTAGTAGATCCCTGAAGAATAAAGGCATAACAGAGATCAGATTCTATTGTTATTTCAATTGGAAGCTGTCGAATTTGTTCATTGCATGGATGTAACTTGTATATTAATTAATTGTACGCTATTTGATGTAAATTGAAAAAAAAAACGAATGTATATTCACTTCAGATTTATGCAACAACATCCCATAATTAAAGTAAAGACATTTTATTCGAGCAACAGTTCCAACGCAGCTTTGAAAAGGTCAGTCTTTTTATATAACTGAAAAGCTATAATGACGCTCACCCAACATAGGTACAGCTGACGCTGCGGGTGGAGCAGCTTCCAGAAGTATCAGCAACAGCAGCAACAAGCTACCGAATATAGTCAGTCCTGCAAGACGTAATGGCTCGATTACTAAACTAATACAGTATGCCCTGGAAGATGTCGGTGACATAATTAATTAACCAATACAGTTTGATCTCCAATGTATGTGTGACACGATTAATTATTACAGTCTAATGTGCAAGGTGAATGTGACACGATTACTGGTCTGCAAGATGTATGCCCCACGACTACTCAACCAATACAGCCTGGTCTGCAAGGTGCATATGGTACGACTGCTGAACCAATATAGTTAGGTGTGTAAGGTGTATGTGGCTCGATTACTAAACCAATAGTCTGATGTGCAAGGTGTGTTTTACTCGTTTACTAAACCAAAATTACAATCTGGTCTGCAAGTTATACTGATGTTTATGTATATGGCTAGATTAATAAACAAATACAGCCAGATTTTTATACTAATAATGACATACGTGAAGGCGTATGCAACTACGCTACCAAACCAATACAGTCAGGCTTGAAGACGTATGTTATTCGATTACTGACGTGATACAACTTGCAAAGCACAATAAGTTCGAATGCTCAACTAATACAGTCAGGCCTGTAGAGGCGATTGTAGCTCGTTTACTAAACTAATATATATATTCAACAAATGTAAAACGCAACTCTGAAACCTGCAATTACACATTTTAGCAACTGAAATGTTAAGTTTTTTGGTTTCTGAAAATAAATCGACTTTGCTTCAAAAGTGAAAATGTCACTCTTATGTTTTTAATATCGAGTGTGTCCTCCACAAGCGTCCCTTACTGCATTTAATCTGCACATGCATGGATTTCATCAGGTTTTGTATTTTGTGAAGTGGAATGCAAATCCACTCCTTGTCTAAGCTCTGGCAATGTCTCAGGTGGATTGATGGGCACTAGTGCGGCTTTTTCCAAGCATATGCCATGTGTGTTCAACCCGCGAAAAAAGCGGGCCATGGAAAAATCCGGGAGATTCGTGCTTGAAAACACTGCTGCGTAGTTCTCGTGGAATGAGAACGTGCGTTGTCCTGCTGTAGACTAGATCATTTGGACGCACAAAAGATACCGCTCAAATGATCTAAATGTGTTTTAGATACTGTTCAGCGTTAAGAATGCCGTTGAAGTAACGGTATTCAGTAGAAGGAGCGAACGCTGTGTTTGTCCATGCTGTCACACTTTGACTCTCCCATCGGTCTCTTTCTTGAACGCAGAAGTCGCTAAAGGTCTCGAAGATGTAACAGACGTATTCTTTTGTCTAGCCTGGAAGTAGTAACCTGCGGTCTCCTGTAGATCCAGTTTCCTCTAAATGGTTCTAAGGCGTGTCGCTGTGGATTTGTGCACTCCAAAAGTTCTAACAATCACTGATGCCGAATTTGCAATTTGGAGCATCCCGATCGCTCGTGAGCGCTGAATTGCGGTCAGTCTCGGCATTACTAAGGCTTATCAGATTAGGTTAAAACTTCGTAAATCGTATCGACTATGATTTCCGATTTGGCACACAACGAATATAACATCAAATGTAAAAAAAGCCTACAAATAGGTTTTAATTCATCTCCCTGAATCTTTACGCTAGTCCATCAAGCTATCTTTCCCTGAATCTTTACGCTAGTCCATCAAGCTATCTTTTCAAGACTGCAAAACATTCTAAATTTCTTGTAGATTGATTTGGTTTAAAGCAAAGTAACAGGATATATTGGAGAAATGAACAAAAATAAGCTCGGGCACAAGCATGTATTTAATGACTGTGGACATTACCCGCAAAGAGACCCAATTTGTCTAATGGATAATCAAGTTAAATGGATTAATTCTTTGGGAAATAAGTATATGGATCAGCATCTGATCTGTCTGAAACGCATGCCGTTGTTATACTAAGGAAATACATTGCTAATTAAAAAACATGTATAAAATGGAAATTCAGCTGAAAAAACTTCAGATTGGTTACATCCCAACCCCCTTATTTTTTCTTGGACAAAACAGAGTTTCTATTGTACGGGGATTCGTGTAAAGAATTGCGTGCAGACATGTCACTTGGCAGAATTCTGATATGCAGAAGTTGTTTATTCTGGCAACAGCAACAAAAATGCAACGCTTTCCTAAAGCTACCATTAGTACATTATTGTCTGGTTCAAGCTATTGCTGTATTTATATACAAATTGAAACGGAAAAAATATCAGGCGTCTGTAATGTTGCAATGCGAGACCCAGTTGTGAGCAAAGTGTACCACAAGACTGCATGCTATCGCCGCATTAAATATCGCCTTTTACCTAGCCATATTATCTATTCATATCTACTCTCTCAACTAGCCAAACTACATTTTCAAATGCGGTGAGATCAACTGGGTTAAAGAGCAAAATATTGGCTAATATAGAATACACCTCTTTAAAAACACGCCGGAGCAAAAATACTTCGAGCATTTCTCGTCTCTGTTTTTTGTGACATCCATTTCCTATCACTTGCATAAGTCGTTAAATTTCAGTTGCTCTCCCCATACAAAGTATGCACAGTTATTCCAGTTAATCAAGATTACTTGACCACTTTTGGGGGAAAAAGGCCTGACACATATTCTTACTTTGATTGGTCGAGATCGACGAGTTCATCCAGAAGCAGCAAAGGAAGTATGATTAGATTTATATATATTTACATAAAGAGGGTGATTTCCACACATAGTTTAAGGCAATGCCACGATTTCACCATCGGTCATTACTGGATATTTGAATTTCTTTACCGGTAGCGAGACAAGCAGTCAATTTTGTCACAGTTGATACTGACAAAATTTGCAGAATAGAGCACCTTAGTTCGTAGAATCTGGAATTGTGCGAACACAAGCTTAATTGTGAAGCCCCTACTAACATGCAAGCTACACCACAGCATATGTGGCAAAACACATTCAGCAATCTTTGACCAGTCAATATTAGAGTTATAATAGTCTAAAATCATCTATGTGATCTACAACAATTTTGGTGTTTTGTTATAAAAATGGCTGATTTTTACATTATCATGAAAAGGCATAATGATATGTGTCAAATGACAAAAGCCAAGGTTTGCTTGAAAAAAAGCTGTCTTCCTACCATCACAAACTAACTTCAATAGTACCTTCCAAGCCATAACAAAACGGGCAGTGCTACTAACCAATGTTAGATTAGTTGTATTTTCCTGGACATTACAAAAAAGTATTTCCAGTTACCAATTTAATTGCACCTCACATCACAAAACAACTAATAATGTTAATGAAAGCCATTTAATTCAAACTGCCGATATTTTTAGGGAAAACACAACGTTAATCAATATACCCTCCAATATATATAAGGTGCCTATTCAGACACCTCTAAACAACTGTGTTTCAAAAGGAAAGAGTTAATTGTTCCACAGTTTTTCTAACGTCTCGGTAACCTATGTCACATTGTCGGTGTCACGACTGACAATTAGATTTTTAGGAAAAGAAGATCGGTAGTATGAGCAGGATTTTATAGTTGTTGATGCAACACTGTAACGCTAAACGGTATGCCTTGGAGGTATAAGACAGTACCCTGTACTCAATGCAACACTTTAATCTAAGTCGATGCAGGTACCTCGGTTATATGTTTTATATGTTCACGAGTATTGTATATTTTTGCAGTTCCTAGATGGCATATCCATGGGTAAGGATATTGCAGTAGTCAAGTCGCCATATAACTGGTGCTTATGCCTTGGCTTTGATGGCTTCTTTAGAAAACAGCAAATACTCTTTATTTGCTCTTACTCATTGCGATATGGTGAAAATGGCACCGAGATATCATACCGTATCGCTTGTTTTGCCTGGCTGGGAGTTTTGTATCTAGATGTTACTTGCTTCTGTACTCAATGAGTGCAGCAAACTTAGTTTTATCTTTCTCTAATTCCACAAACGCTTCCAATATACTCTAGAATCTACCTAACATAATGCTCAGCTGCCCTCTGAGCCTCAAGGGATTTTATGCCTTCATATAGAACACCGAAAGTAGAACGCTCAGCACTACAAAGCTGAGGGCCCAGAAAGAAACCTAAAAGCACTAAACGCTTGACTATGTCAGATTTGGAGTAAACGTTTATTCAGGTGATCGGTTGCTTAGATCTGAAACAACCCATTTTCAGATTGTGTCAGCAGCTCCAGAAAAAAAGCTGTTGTTTTTTGCAGAATGGTTTCTCATCGACTAGGTATAAAAGTGAGCATAGCATCATGTTACTGTCCAGCGAGATAAACGCATCACTGAAGACACCGATATTTATCAATATTAAGTATTTTTCGGCATTAACAGAGGTGATACTTACCAACGTTGCTTTTATCTGCGCTCTCTGCAGGTAACCAGAAAACAAGAAGTGTGAGAAAAGACATGAAAACTACTGGCAGTGTCAGTATATAGCTGGAGAATGTCATCCGTCTCTGTCAATATGCAATACACATAAAATATAGTATAATAATTATTTTTAACAATGAGGTTGTCAATGAGATTGGGGTACTGTCTAGAGCATTGCATAAGTTGCTGTTATAGTAAATGGACGAGGAGCTTCAAACCGTCCGTAAACTGCACATAGAGAAAATGATAATGCCATCGTAAGTTGTGTGTACTAACTGTGGGGTAATATGTACTTAATGTTGGATCATAGGTTCACATTATGAGATCATATGTACTTACTGTGGACAGGAGAATCAGTTACTGCACATAACGGTAATATGAACAGAAATATATAAAAAGTATAAGATAATTCAAAAATAGGCGAAAAATTGGTTGAAATAGCAAATGTAAAGTGTTAACTGGATGTTTATGTTGTTATTTCGTTTGATCTGGGAAAACGATAGGTAACCTGTAAATGTAGAACAAAGGTCATAACCGCAATGTTTGCACTCTCTTCATCAGGGAGTCTTCCGGCATCCACTGCTACGATTTCCCATTTAGATATCTCTTTGAAGTCTGCACGAAATGTTGTCAAATCAATGCCACCAGGAAACGCAAGCTCTATGTCAATCTAAAGCACGACATGCACAAATGTGAATTACACTGCCGTTTTCGCTATTAAGAAACATGAAACTGGACATATATGGCTCTTTCTGAACAAGTTAAGAGATACTCACTCAGTCTTTGGTATTAACTCAATTTTTATGTCTCTGTGACGGATAAGACAACAATCATACAGTTTTGTTCAGCCTCTTAGTTAGGTTGATAGTTGATCCTATCAACTCTCAAATAAATTTATTTTATCCTTACCTTTATTTTTATTATGAATTTACTTTGATTTTTCATTTGACTATTACAGTATTTCAGTTCACATTATTAATGTACGTGAAGAAAAGGCAAACTGTTATAAATAGTAATATAATTTTACAAAACGGGGCAGGCAGGGACAGGGCTGCCGAAAACTGTCGGAATGAAATAAAATCTAACAAGAATCGAGCTTATTTGTATGGATATATCAATAAGAGCATAAAATATTAACATCAGAGCATCTACAGCGATTTAAGGTTTTTGAAGCTATTACTTTTTTATAGATGGTATACATCAATTTGGCTAAATGCTTTCTGGCTATTTTAACTCAGTGTATTACATACTTTACCTCGTCTTTGTTGTGTGTCCAAGATCCAAACCACAGATGGCACGTCTGAGTGTCAAATGGAAAATTTCGCACATCAATGGCACAGGAGCTATGGAAAATTCTATGTGGAAACCACTTGACAATGCCCCGATGGCTGACTATACACATCACCTCTCTTTCATATCTCTCTGTGCTCGCTCTGTAGTTGTGCAATATATCTAGCATCAACAGTGGTCTTAACATCAAAATAAAATGTATATTGCAGTGTCACAATTGATAACTTTCCTTTAAGCTGGCATTTTAAAAATATTTACTGGCATAGTTAAACCAAAACAAATTGCCACTTCAAATTCTGGTTTGTACATTCAAAGTGGTACACACTCCCTTTTAATCGTATTATTTTATTATTTCTCCATAGAGTAAAAACGCTATCCGCGGCGTGCACTGACGTGTTGTAAAGCTCAATATCCGGCATCCACATGGTTCTGGGTGGCAGCTTCACTGAAGTGATACCGTCAAAGTCATCCGGATTCCACTGCAAGTACTCATCTTTCCATTGCTTAAAGGAAGCATTAAATTTACTCGAATGGACTTATTACGTAGTATTTTTAACTTGATTAACATAAAACAACCCATTTAAATACATCTATAAAAAGGGTCACGCAAGTATTAAGCTTGTCGTTTTTGGCAGAGCGTGACCATCAGAGTAATGCTTGATAACATTTTAATATGTGTCTCTCCTTATATAATCATCTACGAAATAAATAGCGATTTGGAAAATGACTGCACATAAAACTTTGTCCAGATAAATTGTATTCACTGCTTGAATGTATGTTAAAATTTAAAAAAAAACTATAAATCGAAGCTGATGTTGGAAAGACGAATTATGACGTCTTTTGACATTTATAGATACTAGATCAACATCCGTGGTATGTAAATGGAAAATCAGGGGAATTTAGTTTTTAAGGAAAATGTCTCCGGTTTCGCATTTTCACTACTGTTCTTACATATCTGTTCCACACAGCCATCTGGAGCAAATTCTCTCGCTCAATAATGTCCATCTTGAGCAAACCGAGACCAAACTGAACGATTACCGGGACAGACGCATTCTGCACAGGACGCCCTGCAAAAAAGGTCCATTTCTTAGGCTTGACTACAATTCCAGATCGTTCTATTTTAGAGCTTAGTTTTTTATTTCTTATCCTAGATTATCAAGCAATCCAAAACTACTGACGTTATTTTTTAAATTGGCAAATAGCTTAAATTTTATAAAATTCAAAATAACCTCACCACTTTTTCTCAATAATTTCCTACGATAAATTGGTATTAAAGTACAGCATTTATCTGAGTCATGTCAAATTTGACACAGGTAAGTTGACTTGCACATCTTTGTTAAAGAACAACAACACATGATAAACAAAAAGTTCGGCAATGTTTAACGATGTTATAACGGAAAAATATTTTTGTTATTGCAGTTGATCCAGTTATTTACCGCAGCGCTTTCGTTACACGAATATTAATCAAATAACATACCCATGGTACCAATTTTACTGTACTTGTTTAGCAGATAAGTAACTAGTTTCTTCTCATGGGATAATACTAGCGTGGTGTCATTGGCGACGTCATATTGTGCTGATCCGGTGTTGTCATACGGTACGCCTGTGCTGTTTGTTAAGCTAAGTAAATAAAGCAAAGCGATTTTTGGACGTTAATGTCTATTATATTAGGTTCAATGTATATCACTCTCCTTTGACTAGAGAACAATAGACACAAAGAGATTAGGAATAAAACTTCTAGGCGGTGTCTGAAATATAGAACCTTTCCGAGAAAGGTATTAAATTATAAAGTCAGAAAATGACCGTTATTTAAAATAAAATTTTAACTCACTATAGTTTTTCTTGTTCTGCGCTTCTGGAGTTAAGTGAGTAACATAATTTTAAGTGACATACTTTGTCATAGCAAGACAATTAAGTATCTCGATTTTCTGAACTTTCATTAATTAAACAACAATGTTTTGGATGACGTTAGGGATCACACTATACGCTTGGGGTCATATTAACCATGCCGTGCTTTCTCACACAGGTACATGGTGTGAATTTTGAGGTCACCTGTGCCGAATCACTGCACTCACCGCGCAATAAAAATCAGTCGTTCAGATAAACTGAAACTTCGAAATAGGCATGTTCTTTTGTATATGAATGTAATTCTTGGTGAGTGCCATTGCGAATTACGCACTACAACTGTGTAAACATCGACGCTGTAGAAACACTGTGGAATAGGCAGCTGCCCGACTCACACGAAAAGAAATCAGCATTTGGTTGATTAAAACAAATCTTTTCCAGGTGTTTGTACGTTATCAATAGTATTCAATTAAAAGCAGTGTTAAGTATTTGCTCATCGCTCGTACTACAGTAGCTCAGCCCCTATGTTCTTTCTATGTCTGTTTCTGACTTATATTTTCTCATTGGAACGGGTATTCAGCTCTTTCACAGACACCTTTCAAAGTGTTAGTAATAAAATAGGTAACGTATATATTATATGGTAAAAAGCATTTCAATACTTATTTCAGCCCTATTTTTTCTGGATATGGAACACTTCTTACAATCGCTATTTCACACCCTTCTTGCTATTTTTAATTTAAATGAATTCAAATTAAATTATGCTATTGGTTAACTTTTAATATTTTTAAGCTAAGAGGTAAAAATAATATCAAAGTGAAGCACAAACCCTTAAACCAGGCAGTAAAGAAAAAAATTAAATGGCATTTATAGTTTCCAAGAGAGTGAGAAGTAGATACAAGGCGTCGATCAGATCCTCTAGAAAAGACATCTGATACGAATACAATTTACCAGAAGACCGCTTTTTCTAAAACTGTTTACTGTCCTAGCATTTTCATACATTAGAGTTTCAAGCTACTGACGGCGAGTCCAGTATAGTGCACTATTGTGTCAATGCTAGTATAGTTTTGCCAAGAGCAGAACTTCTATCAAAAATCTCGCAGTCATGATAGAGAGGTTAATCGCCGTGACGCGCCTGTTAAAGCTAAAGGTTTACTTCCCATGAAGGCAGTTAGACACAATCATTCTGACAATATTGTTAGTCAATACACCGTGCAGTTCTGTTTATCTTTAACACAAGAAAGAATTTTGGTAAAGATAAAAATGAAAATAAAAAATGAAAATAAATAAGGGAGAGAAAAAATCAGAAGAAAGAAAAATAAAAGAAGCGAAATCACATTGATGTTGAAAAACTTCAAGAAATGAATAAAAAAGAAGGAGAAGAAAAATAATAAGAAGAGGAAGTTAAAAAAAGAAGAACCGCATTGATGATTAAATGATCAGATATAGACGATGCATAAAAATTACACAGGCGCTCTTCGTCCACACACTTATGAGCAAAAAATATACTACATCATCCGACACCAGCGCTTATTGAGATTTGAGGATTTGTTCGATTTCGGTATGTGTTGTTGTATTGTTTAGGTATCACATGATATATTGCCAATGGATATTGTTAGATGTCTTTGCACATCTGTCTGTCTCTGTCAGCGGTTTATTTATTATAAACATATACCTTAGTTACCTCTCTTTATAAACTTTTTGTTGAATTGTTTTCAATTCGAGACTCATCTTAAAGATTTCAAAATAAGTTGTAATACAGTCAAAACATTGCGTTACATCTAGTTCCATCGAATTCGAATATTCTGTAGCTTTTTCCTCTCACACATAGCTGAAATTGGGCACACAAATAGAGTTTGAAAAGATCCCTCTGAACACACAAAAATGTTCGCTCTTGAGTTCAAGGTCATGGTTTTCGGTTTTGAGGAATTAGGAAAACTCTTCCTGTACTTTTAGAATTCCCACTTTATAACTATGGATAAGACATCGCTGGAGTCTCTATTTTATCTTGATATCAAACGTAAAAGTCAAAATGAGGTTGACTGGTAAAAAGGTGGTGTATCAGAAAAAATTACCAGGGATAAGTTTAAATCCATGTATAAACACATACACGGTTTAAGCGAAATTACGGGGTAAATTCAAGACAAACAGTCCAGGTCATATGTCATGTGCGTATCTTAACTGGTCCTTTAGGCCTAAAATCTTCCCAATCTACCATGGTCACCCTGACTTTAACCCGAAATTAACAGTGGTAAAAGTTAGATTTCGAGCAACATGCAGGTGATTTTCTACTCTTGAAACCTAAAGGGCATTACAGAAGAGATACTTGACCGTCAAGTCCAAGGCCAAAAACATGAAGCTGATTGTTATCTCAAATATGATAAAATAGAATGATTTTTTGTTTGTTTAAAACTCTTTGATTTTAAAAGAGGTTACTGTAACTTTTCTGTCAAATTTAAGCTCAGAAACCAGATATTAAACATTATCTTGAACGGTGTTAGAGAAACTATAAAACACTATGTGGAGTAAGGTTATGCACTTGATATGTGTTTTGTGGCCAGTAAACTTAAGTCATAAGTCACGTAGCATCCGTATCTCGAAAACCATGCACATTATAATTTGAGTCTTTTGTGATTTATCCAAGTTTGCCATTCCGTTAATTAGTGGTATTATATTTGATTAAAGTTTGTTATCAGTGCAACCATTCTCTCAATCACTGTTACCTTGACAACTTTCTTCTCGGAGAATCGCCGAACCTCGGAAATTCAGACTTCTGCAAGTACTTTTGAGGATCGACAATAAGCGGTTTGTGAGAGCTTACGTTTCTTTTGAGGGCTAGGGGTATGGGACACCACATATTCAGCGACAAGCTGTAAGACAGATTTTTCTTTTAAATTCAATTTGCACAAAATTGAATAAACGTTGTAGCCTTGTTGAAAACTACTGAATGCCATTTTCACATTTATAGGGAATTTTTGACATCAAAAATATGTTTTTATATCTTTTTCAAGAATTAACATTTCCTCTCTATAATTATTTTATTTTTAATTACATTATTATAAATCATTACTGCCTTTTAATATTACCAAATACATTTTGATCTCAAACATAAATATTGATACCAATAAGTACTTAGAAATTTCAACAATTATTTATTGATATCAAAAATAATTTAAATATATCTAAAACTCTATATTTATTTTTAATTATATTATGAATCATTACTGCCTTTTAATATCTCCAAATGCATTTTGATCTCAAAAAGAAATATTGATACCAATAAGTACTTAGAAATTTCAACAATTATTTATTGATATTAAAAAGAATTTAAATATATCTATGTGATAACAGTATGTGATAACAAAATAAAATATTTCACAACCAAATCTCAATTTGTATGTTCAATGATACTTTTCTTTGAGCGCAAGTATATATTTTAATTGAATACTATATTCACATTTATAAGACAATCACTAGTTCGATGAATTAATTTCTTGATCTCAAAAATTCGTTTTCTATACTAAGAATCAATTTTTTGCTATCTCTTATTGTATTTTTGATATCTCTAACTGTATTCTTGATCTCAAAATATAATTCTTGATGACAATAAATACTTAGAGATATTTAACTATTTCTTGAGATCAAAAATTGCTTAATGATATTTAAAATTGATTTTTTAAATTGAAAAGTTCAGTCAATGACAGCAAAAAAGACATATTTGATAGTAAAATCTCAAGTATGAGCTCAAAAATGTATTTTTGTGTGTGCTGATATCAAGAATTTTTTTGATAACATTATTTCAAATGATACTTTTAATTTATATTTTGAAATCTGCAAATGATCTTATCTCAAACATTAATTTTAAATAGCAAAATAACAGTCTATTTTTACATCAAAAATTCAGGAGAAAACATCTGTCAATACAATTTTTATTGTAGAAATGAGCAATTCTTGAGCTCAAAAATTGTGCTGTGGTTATTGATCGCAATAATTCCAATTTTCACAGAGTTTTTAAAATTGAATTGACGATTCTTAAATTTTCTATAAATCTGTACCTCCGTTAAGATTTTTTATGTTCCAGAGATTGCTCACTTGAACTCAAAAATATTTTTGTAATCTCCAGTGCAAATACTAACAGAAAAATATACATTGGTCAGATCTTCATTGATTTTCATAGATATCTTTCATTATATTTTGACATAAAAAGTAGCATTAAGTGTTGAAATAGCATTCCATATATCTTAGATGTCATTTTGCAGAATAATATTTTTTCACATTACTTTTTGATGCCAAAATATATGCCAGAGTACATGTTTGACATCTAAAATTTGGAAGCATTGTCTGTGAATAAAGTAATGACGGACCCCTGTATACAGAATCTTTCTTTTTATTTGGTACTTCACATAAATGAAGTACTATTTGGGATAGTATTGTCATTATTGGCATAAATTGTTTGAATTTTACATCCTGTCTGTAGTTATACTTTTGATATCTCTTAATACTTGCCTGATCTCGAAAATATTATCACATTAAAACATATTTATTGATGAGAAATGATTTAATGTTGTCTAGAATTGATTTTAAGCTATTGAAAATTCAATTCGTGATAGCAAAAACGAAATATTTGATGAGAAAATATCAATTTTGTGCTCAATAATTGATATCAAAAAATTATTTTAGGTAAAATTGTTTCAGAAGTAGACTTTAAATTTATAACATGAATTCTGAAAATTATTTTTTATCTCAAAATTTTTTATGGCAATTAATATTCAGAAGCAAACCTCGAAAATGAAATAATGACGAGCCCTGTCTTTTATTTTTTACTGCACAAAAAGCTGTAATTTTTTAGCTCAGTTGTATTGTAATTATGGATAACAGTTATTTAATTTTTCTTGTGTTAAATTCAATTGATGATTCATTAAATTTCATATAAATGTGTCTTCCTTACGATTTTTTAAATTTGTAAAATTTAATTTCTAATCTGAAAACAATTTTTGTTGTCTAAAATGTCACTATTGATAGCAAAATAAAAATTAATGATATCTGATTTATTTATGGACATCTTTAATTATATTTTAATACCAAAAATTAGGGTTAAATGTCAAAAGAGCATTCAGTATAAAAAAGTATACATAATGTCATACAGACATTTGTGTTTTTTGTTAATTCGACATATATGCACGTTGTTTGGACATCATCTACTACTTTTTCAGACGTATACTAAAAGTAGCAACAGAGACTATAACACACACTGACAGCATTGACAGCAGCACAAACACGACAAACTACAACTTTAAATAGGGTGGGATTCGTCCGATCCCTAGGGTCTATTCCTAGGGTTGATTTTCACACTGTTGCATGAGTCAAACAGACACTGATCTATGTTAAAACTGCGCATTTAAGACTTTTCATTTTTGTGTTATTTATTTAATTTTTTCAGTTTCTTTTTAAGAGCACATAAGGCGCAACACAGTAAAATATTAAGATTGCTGGGAGCTAGTTTTATATTCAACGTTTATTCATCATTCTACCTAGGTCACTGATAAGATGCCAGGTATATTATTTCAGTTGTCGCAGCTTACATAAAAGTTGAATTTAGAAGGCCTGAACTTCATAACCTTGGGAAACAGCTAAGAGCACAAAAATGGTACGGTGCAATTGCATTTTGGTTTTCATGTGTTATATCTTTCAGCTGAGAGTTAGAAAACAACATTTTACTAAAGCTTAATTGTACTAACATCCTAAGATCATGCTGTATTTCACGACTAGAATAACTTTTTTGTACGGCATTGTTTTAGCTGCATTGCCTGTTTTAAAAACCACAACAACACAGCATATGCTGTTTTTAATGTCCCCTTGATCAGATGCTGCTTGCTGCTTGAGAATTTGACATCAAGCAGAGCTTTCTAAAGGTAATTATGTGGATTTTAGCCCACTACAAATACGCAGAATATCCTGTGATATTAACAAAATGCAGAAAATAACCGGAGAAACCAAATTGTTATTTATTACGCAGTGACGCCATATGAATGAAGCTGGCTTTGTTATTGTTTAATAGATGGAAAACGACGTTCTGAAACAACTGACTCAAGCACTGACGCAAGGAAAGATTGTCAAATATACACTGTTAATAATCGAATCACTGGATAGCTGACTGTTATATTTAAGGCTGTTCGTTTGTGACTTTTATTCTAATTGTAGAGAATGCGAAGAACATTTAATGAAAGAGCACAAAAGAAATATGTTTTCTGTTTCAGGCAACTAGAATCTGCCTTGTAAACACAATTATCATTTAATTATAATTTAGAGCATTTCCTGTAATAATCAACAACTAGTCATTTGAATTAACAGAAATTGATTTATTTTGAGTCAACATGAAGTATTATTAACAATTGTGTCTATGTCAACATTGAGAAATTGTTGACTTGGGACTGATCTTTTAGGATTAAAGGATTAACTTAAGCCATGTAACAATATCAGATATCTCTAAAACTGAATGCTTCACAGTCACACAATTTGCATTGACTGGTTTTGCTTATTTGATAATACTACAAACTTAGCATTTTATCCTCACGTTTCTTTAGTAGCATGCTCCATACTGAACCAATGAAAAACTAATGTTATTTATAATTGCTTGAAATCACTAATTAGAATTTATATTCATGGGTTTATTTTCTTTGCCCCACTTAAAAGGAGACATCCAATTTTATGGCAACACAGAAGATTTGTTAACGTTCGCTTCGTAATGATTTTGTCTCTGCCTGTTTGTTATTCCGCCATCCAGACAACGGCTTCTTTAAGAGCTATCTTTACAGGTTTGGAGATTCCCCAAGCACTGCAACAACCTAATTGTCTTTGAAGTTATCTCTTTGTGAGTCAGGGCATTGCAGAAGCCCCAAAAGCATCGACTAGCGTTATAATGTTGAGAAAGAAAGAACATAGTCTTTCCCTTTGTTCAGTTAAATAAATGGTATTGAAACAAATAAGACCTGATGGGACCAATCCTCGACCGTTATCCTAAAAGGTACCAAAAAATGACCTTACTTAGAAAATATTTAGATTTAAAAAGACTTCTCCTTAGTGGTGGCCCTAAATGACAGTGCCTACCCTTAAAACCAAGTTCATGATCTTAACCGTCTCTGATCTGTGAATATCTAAATATAAAAAAAGGAAAAACGGCAAAAAAGAGTTACTCTTGGAAATTAGAAACTTGTTTGCCTTCTTCTTTGCTTGAATAACTGCCTTTATTCATGTCTTTATTCCCGTCAAAGCGTTTTGCTACTCAGCAAAGACTCAATTAAGTCACTAGTTCGAGAAGGTTGGAGAGTAGGAGAGGGATATCTGACGCACATGTTTTGGAACAGTTCTTCGATACATTGTGGAAGACCAAGATTCCACAACAGAAAGTTACACATTATATATATATAAATTTATATATTATATAATAATAAAAATAATTTTCTTAAGATGCGCGCCTGATCACGTGAGATATACAAACGCGCATATATATATATATATATATATATATATATATATATATATATATATATATATATATATATATATATATATATATATATATATGTGTGTGTGTGTGTGTGTGTGTGTGTGTGTGTGTGGTTATCTCATCCGACTAATGAGCTTTTGCATATATATAAACCTTTCCTTGGAACCTTTGTTCCTTGGTCTACGCTTCTCTGCCAGATGATCTGTTCGTCCCTGCTCGAGGCTGGCCATTGGTACACGGCACACGTGTCTCCACAAACCTTTGACTGGGCCTCACGTTCCCAACCCTTTGTGTCTTTTTGGCACGACTGCAGATTGGACTTTAGCGATTTTTTGCATCAAATACCCGTTAAGACGATATCCCTATTTAAAAATTCTATACACAAAATTTCGGGATACAGGTACCTAAAGTGCCCTACTCAGCGCATCTGACTAAGAGTGGGTTTGGCTTCTTTACCATTGCTGCCACTTCGTCGTAAGACTTCGGTGATTAACACTCAATCTTGCCACTTCATACGACATATTCCCCAGAGTCACCCCATGTGAAGGCAGCCAAGTTAACGTATGTGCCTTTTATACAGCCTCCACGATTTCCTCCCGTCCAGGCGTGCCGATATAACGGCGGCATTATTTGTCTTGAGTTTGATAAGCTATCAAGCAGGATTCTCCGCCATAGCCTACCAAACGCTGAACTGGCTTTCGTTATAGGCTGAGTTATCTCTACATCTTATATTCCATCGGATGAGATTATGCTTCCAAGAGAGCAAATATTTTTCACGATTTCAGTTTTGTATCTACGATAGATATGACAGGGTCAGAGTGATGCAGTAGTTTAATTTTTTAGATTAATGGTAAGACCGAACTTTTTAGCTGCATCTGTCAATAACAATCTGCATGCTTTCAAGGCGGCGAGCAGACAGGGCAAAGAGCAAATCATGAATCAGGATTTTGACTATTCTAATACTGAAATCTACGCAGTCAAAACACACTTACATTCATAACCTTTTCAAGGAATATAAGTACCAATGCGAACAGAATTCAAAAACGCCTGCGAGCTAAGACACTGTCTTGTTTCATACCATTGCTGATTTTGAAAGGAGCTGAGAAATCACCGATTTTTCCTTTCCTTCCCATCCTAACATCCTGGAACACAAGTATCATCATAATCATCTCATCTTGACAAACCTACTTTGCGTTGGTGCTTCGATAGCTTGAATGCCTTTGTGAGGCCCATGAGTACTGTGTAGAGCCTCATGTTCTGCTCCCGACATTTTTCCTGAAGTTGCTCTCTTGGAAGCATAATCTCATCCGATGGAAGCTCAGATGTAGAGATAACAAAGCGCATAGCATGTATCAATTGTGCTGGATCTGCTGCTAAAGCTGCATCGACATTTAGAACATACATCATATACTATGTCTTTGAGCAGCCGATTCCATTTGGTTATTATTTAATCAACTATTGATAATAGCAAAATGCCTCGATGGTTATCACAGCTGGATCTATAGATCTATTTCCTTTCCCCCTATACAGGTTTATTATGGAGACATCTTTTGTGCCTTGTGAAACCTATTTTTGCTTCTTCCAGAAACACTTGAATCGTTCATCAGTTTAGCTACTATATGTGCGCTTCCATTCTTGTGAATCTCGGAAGGAATATCACCAGGCCTGTTGTGTGTTCCCTGAGAACCACTGCATAATGGTTTCCGCTACTTCGTCACAAGTAGGTCAACAGTTCAGATTTGACAGGACGAACGGTTTGGGTTGAGGGGCAATTGGGCAGTGAACTGAGGTGCTCAACCCACTTTTCTACGATGTCTTTTTTATGAGTAGCTTTTCACCATCATCATTAAACACTGGCGTTGTGCCACTCGTTCGATGTCAAAAAGAACCAGCTTTCAGGCTTTGGTGGTCCCTTGCTGTTGTCAGATTGTCCCCAAACCACTCTGTTGCTGGCACTTGTTTCTGCCGTTGTGATCGGTAGTCCCGTATCTGTTGGTAGCAACGTGATCCAATGTTGTTTGGTGGTTTAACGTTTCGTTGATGGTTCTCTGTATATCAATCAGTTCACTTACTTTTGTTTACTCATTATGTCTCCAAGTAAGAGTAATTCCAAGGATTGCAAGTTTTCCGATGTATTTGGCTTTAGCGTCCAATTTTCTGATGCATAAATAGCAATGACAGGGATAAGCGCTTGATATAGTCTAGCTTGGAGTCTTCTGTATTTTATCGCCAAACTGCAGGTCACTAAAATTGATCTAACTTTTCTTTCAGAATAGGTTATTTTTTAATTCGACAGTATTTTATGACAACCATTTCATGCGTTATTGTCTAGCAGCCAACCTCTACGGTGGTTAGATTCTCCAAAAGTAATACCCATAAATATCTAATAAATAATCCTTTTGCTTATAATTAACATAGAGAGAGTCCTTCCTTAGAGGTCAGCTTTTTTATAATGACGCCATTTTAAGTTCTTTTTGCAGCAAAGGATAAGACGTAACACACATCCACTGTATTGAAGGTAAAATAAACTTCATTTAACGAATGTTTTCCAAAATACACGCATTTTATCACTTCTTTACATATTTTAACTGAAAATATATTTTTAATATATAAGTGTCTGTGTATTTATATTACATTAAAATTTCCATATTGTTTCATAATATGATCGGTTACCGGTTTTGCACACGCGAACCAATACTAAAAATGATTATAAAGAAAATAATATATGATATTTAACCAATTAAAAATGATTACTAACAAAATAATTTATGGTATTCAACCAATAGCTGCTGAATACCAGGTGACATGAAGGTCGTTGTTCTGTTATTAATGCGCCATTTGATTGGAGTAATATTCAGTGTAATATTCTGTGTCTTTTTAAATAGGCTTACGTTTTTAACTCTCATGTTAAAGAGAGATCGATCTTGGAGCCGGGTGCTTTGTACTGGATTGGAACATGCGTAGAAGGCCTGTGAACGCGCAACGGTGATTTCATTGGCCTTTACCCAGTGCCGGGATATAATACACACTGCGTCAAAAATCCCGTACCAGAACACCTGTCGGTTACATTATGAATTACCATGTCATTTTAAGATAAAGTGTGACTGCCGTTCTGCACGCGGATCTGGTGTTGGGTATGATTGCCGTGTAGCTCAAACTTTTCTCTGGCCCGCCTAGACTGCTAAGGGCGGACATGGTGCTCCAGGATTTCAACTCGGTATCGTCGAGCTGTCAGCGAACCATCAACGATCACCAGCTCAGATTTTCAATTGCGGATAATGGCACATCACACCATGACTCAACCGCAACCGTACAGTTCTTGGCGTCTAAGAAACCTTTGATCGTATCAACTCTCAGCACGCCATCGCCACACGTGTGGTGCACGGTTACCAGGATGCTGGTCAAAACGTGTCTCACCAGTAAAGAGACATGATCCTAGTCCAGTTAAGTTTTTGCTGTACCCATGCCCGTGGGGCGTCTTTATGGCGCTGTTCCAGGAAACGTTTCCTGGGAGCAATCCTGGACTTCATCCCATCAGCACGAAGTCTTTTTCTGATTGTTGCGACTGACTGCATGAACAGTGATGGGCTGGATGGGTCAAGAAGGGCCACGATGGGACAGCATAACACAAAATTGGACATGATGGGACACATGAGTCAAGATGGGCCACATGGGTCAAAATGGGCAACATGAGTCAATATGGATTAAAATGGCCACATGGGTCAATAAGGGCCATTATGTGCAGCGACGGGCTGAGATGGGCAAAAATTTGTTTGATGGGTCAACAAGGGTCATAATAGATAAAGCTGGGTCATGATGAGACAAGATGGGCCATGATGAGCAGGATGGAAAAAATATATCATTTTTGGATCAATATGGACCAAACTCTGGTCCTCAAGACTAATCCTGCCCATCTTACCATAATATCCCATCTTGACCCATGTGTCTATTTTCAATCATCTCGGCCCATGTTGACCCATGTGGGCCATTTTGAAACATGTCGATTCGTCTTGTGTTATCTTGTGCAATCTTGTATTATCTTGTCTTATCTGGGCCCCTCATGATCCATCTCGATCCATCAGGGTCCACATTCATCCATTTGGCCCAACCTTATCCATCATGGCCCATTATGACCCGCCTGGCCCATTATGACCCATTATGACTCATCTGGATCATCGTGACACATCGTGGCCCATCTCGTCATATCACCGCCCAACTTGATCCATGGCGGGATCCATTCCGCCCATCTTGGTCAATCATGGCTGTTCTTGATCTTGGCCCATCTCATCGCATCCCATCTCATGGACCTAATGAACGATTCCAATGAACTTCATTCCGAACTTCACACGTGCACACATGCATGCACTGAAACTCTCCCACGCACACGTGCTACCCTAAAACGAACATATACAGGCACCAAAAGAAACGTAAGCACACTGTAATGCACCCGTTTGGAAGTGATTTTAGTTAGCTGTGCGCGTTAGCAGCCGGTCTTCCCTTCATGTTGTGACTCGTGGTCTAAATGACCGTGGCAGATCGGTAACGTCGCTCGTCAGCTGGAACTTCTGCCGTAGACAAATGACTGTCGACTTGGTTTACATTGGGTACTCGGGGACCGAGGTATTGCTGGTAGGCACATTAGTAACAGTGTACAGCGTATAGTGGCTTGTGCAGTGACATTTTCTGCCACAGCGTCGTAGCACTAAAATCTACAAACCGCAGTCACTGCATCTCATACATGATATGACAATTCATAATATACCCGACAGGTGTTCTAGTGATGAATTTAGGAAGCAAAGTGTACAAAGCACACTAGCCCCCATGGTCTATCGCTATTTTAACACAAACATTATCATGCCAAGCAGAGCAGAAATAAATTTATTTTACCTTTCAGATACTTGACTGTACTGTGATGCCGCCTGTGTGTTACATGACAATTTTCGTTACCCAAAGCGAAAACGGTTTCGTTACAAAGCCATCGTCAACGTCGCATTGGCTTATACGTATGACGTTCTGGTGAACGTGACTGGCGAAGTTTCCTGCTCGGTAAATGGCGCAAAATGTACTTATCATTCCTTTATACGGGAGTGCATTATTTCTGGGGTGGATGTTGAACCCTGTATTCTTTTCTAGTTCATAAGATTGCGTACTCTTCATAAAAAGGTAACTTGTCAGTAGCACCCTAGAGGACCTGCTTCCAGTTGCACCCTTCTTGTAACCGAACTTACTTCCGGAGAGTATTGCAGATGTGTTCTGTCATCCACGGTTACGACACAAGTATAGTTGATAATTCAAGCTTCTTCAGTTTAAAAAATTACAACATTTCATATTGCAAATATTAATAGAAACGTTATACACTGGTAAAGAGTTATCAGATTCCTGTGAGATTATTCAGTCAAAACTTGGCTTTTTTTTAGAACCAGCGTTCTATTAAGCGTAATTTGATTGGTCAAACCTTCACCTTATTACGAATCAGTTACCTTTCGTATGAACATGACAAAAATGCGGGGACAATTATACATGGATCTACTTATTTATCTCTATCTATCCTCGTGCATGTCTGTTTATCTGACAGTTTGTCTAAAAAGCACAATGTTGCTCAAATGCTCAATGTTGTTACGACGAATTTACTTCTACCACGGACTTCCGCATCAAACATCTCACACGCTGGACGGGTCGAGAGAGGTGTCGCCGGATAAGTGCTGATGGGACAAGTGTTTGTGGGACAAGTGCCGCCGGGACAAGTGTCGCCGGATAAGTGCTGATGGACAACTGTTGCCTGGAAAACTGCCACCGGAACAAGTGTTGGTGGGACAAGTGTTGGTGGGACAAGTGCCACCGGAACAAGTGTTTGTGGGACAAGTGCCGCCGGGACAAGTGTTGGTGGGACAAGTGCCGCGGGGACAAGTGTTGGTGGGACAAGTGCCGCCGGGACAACTGTTTGTGGGACAAGTGTCGCCGGGACAAGTGTTGGTGGGACAAGTGCCGCGGGGACAAGTGTTGGCGGGACAAGTGCCGCCGGGACAAGTGTTGGCGTGACAAGTGCCGCCGGGACAAGTGTTGGTGGGACAAGTGCCGCCGGGACAAGTGTTGGTGGGACAAGTGCCGGCGGGACAAGTGTTGGTGGGACAAGTGCCACCGAAACAAGTGTTTGTGGGACAAGTGCCGCCCGGACAACTGTTGGTGGGACAAGTGCCGCGGGGACAAGTGTTGGTGGGACAAGTGCCGCCGGGACAAGTGTTGGCGGGACAAGTGCCGCCGGGACAAGTGTTGGTGGGACAAGTGTTGGTGGGACAAGTGTTAGCGGGACAAGTGCCGCCGGAACAAGTGTTGGTGGGACAAGTGCCGCCGGGACAACTGTTGGTGGGACAAGTGCCACCGGAACAAGTGTTGGTGGGTCAAGTGCCGCCGGGATAAATGCCACCGGAACAAGTGTTGGTGGGACAAGTGCCTCCAGGACAAGTGCCGCCGGGACAAGTGTTGGCGGGACAAGTGCCGCCGGGACAAGTGTTGGCGGGACAAGCGCCGCCGGGACAAGTGTTCGCGGGACAAGTGCCGCCGGGACAAGTGTTGGCGGGACAAGTGCCGCCGGGACAAGTGTTGGTGGGACAAGTGCCACCGGAACAAGTGTTGGTGGGTCAAGTGCCGCCGGGACAAGTGTTGGTGGGACAAGTGCCGCCGGGACAACTGTTGTTGGGACAAGTGCCACCGGAACAAGTGTTGGTGGGTCAAGTGCCGCCGGGATAAATGCCACCGGAACAAGTGTTGGTGGGACAAGTGCCTCCAGGACAAGTGCCGCCGGGACAAGTGTTGGCGGGACAAGTGCCGTCGGGACAAGTGTTGGCGGGACAAGTGCCGCCGGGACAAGTGTTGGCGGGACAAGTGCCGCCGGGACAAGTGTTGGTGGGACAAGTGTTGGTGGGACAAGTGTTGGCGGGACAAGTGCCGCCGGAACAAGTGTTGGTGGGACAAGTGCCGCCGGGACAAGTGTTGGTGGGACAAGTGCCGCCGGGACAACTGTTGGTGGGACAAGTGCCACCGGAACAAGTGTTGGTGGGTCAAGTGCCGCCGGGATAAATGCCACCGGAACAAGTGTTGGTGGGACAAGTGCCTCCAGGACAAGTGCCGCCGGGACAAGTGTTGGCGGGACAAGTGCCGTCGGGACAAGTGTTGGCGGGACAAGTGCCGCCGGGACAAGTGTTGGCGGGACAAGTGCCGCCGGGACAAGTGTTGGTGGGACAAGTGCCACCGGAACAAGTGTTGGTGGGACAAGTGCGGCCGGCGAATAACTGCAGCCCCAAAAAGCTCAGTATTATAGAGGCTAATCCATTACAGGAATCTGGATTACTGTTGTTAAAAGAAGCTAGACCACCACAGGAATCGGAGTTGCAATTTTTTTTAAACAGACTGTTCCATCACACAAGTCATATCTGAACTTCATATGAACAATAAGCGCAATTTCTAAATGCGATTATGCACAAAAAGAACTATAATTGCGTCAAATATCATACCAGGATAATTTCTTGAGTATCTATTTTAAACGAAACAATTCCTATCACAATATGGATCATATTCTCTGTTAAACCATTAGCACTGTTTCTAGTGTACAGATCTCCCTCACCCCTCACCCCTGTAAATCAAAGGACATGAACGGGCTTCTTCAGATCATACAAAAGATAAAAATAAACACTAAAAGTAATTTGTTAAGATGAAGTCGAGGCCTCACTTCACTTATTTCTGTGCTGTTTTAACTGAACCTTTTCTCACCAGTCATAAAAAAAAAACAAGAAATAAAAGCTATTTGTCAATGACTAAAGTGTGATATAAATAAACAACACAAGAAAACAAATCGAAACAAACTATAAGGATCGCATTGGAATATGGCGCTCAGTCTCTTCTATCACCTAGAAAACACTAGTCCTGACTTCATGAAGACAGATGCACTAAGTTTGCGATGTGTGGAAAATAGCAATAGCCAAAAGCAAGGTCATAGCGCCGCTAAAAGGCTAGCAAAAATCAAATGTGAATCTAGAAACCCTGCCTAATTTTTTTCCGCTGGGGGTCTTTTTGCCTCTCAGATAAGCCCGGGAATGTTTCCCTCTATATTCTCTTTTTTTTTTCTTTTTTTAATGGGGACGAGGCGGATCTATCTATCTATCTATCTATCTATCTATCTATCTATCTATCTATCTATCTATCTATCTATCTATCTATCTATCTATCTATCTATCTATCTATCTATCACTTTCTTTATCTCTGTCTTTGTACCTGTCTCTCTCTCTTTCCTTTCTTTCTCTCTCCCTCTCTCTGGCTCCATCTCTCTCTCTCTCTCTCTCTCTCTCTCTCTCTCTCTCTCTCTCTCTCTCTCTCTCTCTTTGTGCATCGCTTACCGAGGAAATATTCAAAGCCTTGTAAATTGCCAAGGTCATCTAAGAAATTTGCTCAACAATAAAAAATATTAAATGCTCTGAAATTACTGATAACCAGGCACTTGATTGACAACCAATCTTATTTTTTCATTTGGAACGTGATTTGAATCTTGATCACGCGCTTTGGCTTTTGCTACCCTCTCCTCCTCCTCCCCTCTCTACTCCTAGCTGCCCGATCCCCCCAATACCCGGTTATGGCGTCAGGAAATTATGCCACTTCCTTTTCTTATAAGCTCCTGATTGCATATTCACCCAGTCGGACGTTATTTCTCTCCTTTATAAAACACTAATTGTTGCACATAACGACTTGAATTTCTGTTACAGCATTATCAGATACTTCAATATTTTTTTTTTCATATGATTTTTTAAAATTTTCATGCCTTTTGAAAAAGTACCAATATCTTTCCCACAGCGTTGAATTATTCATTAGATTTTTATATCAACTCCCAGTAGGCAAAGATTATATGTCATATATAGTTATGTAAAAATAAATAACATTTTTAATTAGAAAACGAAAGTTGTTTTTTTCTGATTTTTGAGCAAAACTGAATCGTTTTACACAATAATCGTGTCAACATTTTAAGATCGCAAAATGCCTGTAAAATTTTAAAAAAAAATACCCAATGAATTGACCAGTTTTGTCAGTGGCAGTGAGATCTTTTGCGGCCGGTTACAGTTGGGTGCAGCTTGATAGCATTGGATCACTCTTGATGGATCACTGTAAAATTCTAATTTGGTAATGTCTCCTAAAAGTCAGTCTTGCTGCTGGGCCGAGATTTGTGCACTCCTATATCCACTGCTATTTTTTAAACCAAACAGGGTTGGTTTTTTTAATGAATTTTGTTTGTTATTAGTTGTGTTCGAAACAAAGTAGATTGCCTTACGTTTTAGTCACAGCCTCAACTCACAAGAGCAAGGGTGGGGGAGGGGGAGGGGGAAGGGGGTGGAAACTGCTCCGTGTGTAACGAAACCTCCTAGCGGGCATGTCACGTTGCTTACACGTTGAATAGTAGGCCTTGCGATACCAAATCAAATTCGAGATTTGGTTGAACGTCAGGGATCGGGTTTGAATATACATCGGGAGTACGATGCTGTATAGTTGTCGGCAAAAGTCTTTATATATAGACATGGGAAAGAAACATTCCTAAGCACCCATGACTACCCTCCCATCAAAGTAATTTCTGCCGTTGGGTTATCCCGTGTATTAGAATATTAGAAAGTTACTTTTCATGTCTATTTTCCAATTACAGCAAATCATGTTTTAACATACTTTCTATGCGCGGTGTCCGATAATATAAATTTGTTTTTTGGTTAGATCACTGAGGGTTAAATAACGTCGAGCTGAGCGTCGGGGTGGGCTAGAGAGGGGGCGTATTTTTTAAGGCGTCCGTCCAAGTGGAGAATAAGCACGTAGGATAGACGTCACGATTTTTTAATCGCGACCACATACAAGCAACTGCAACCTTTCAGAAAAATGTTGAAATTGTACGATAGACGTCTCGACCTCAGATGGACCCTGGATAGACGTCACAATGTCTACAACAACTCACATCTAATGATGCAAAAAAAACCTCAATTTTTCGAGACAGACGAGCATTTCACAGCTGCCTCAGAAATAAGGATTCCGGGATGACGAGTACTATTCTTGGATAGACGTTACAATGTTTACTGCAACTAACATCTGATGATATAAACAAAACCTCAAACTTTCGAGACAAATGAGCATTTCGCAGCTGCATCAACAATGAGGAATCCGGGATAAATGGTACCATTCTTCGCAATAATAAACTAATAATAACTATTCTCCTTTAACAAATGTTTAACAAATTTTGTTTGAAATTTAAGTGAATCTTTCTTTCTTTCTTTCATTCATCTTTCTTTCTTTCCGTCTTTCTTACTTTCTTACTTTCTTTCTTTCTTTCTTTCTTTCATCTTTCATCTTTCTTTCTTTCCGTCATTCTTACTTTCTTTCTTCCTTTCATCTTTCTTTCTTTCTTTTTTTCTTTCTTTCATCTTTCTTTCTTTCCGTCTTTCTTTCTTTCTTTCTTACTTTCTTTCTTTCTTTCTTTCCGTCTTTCTTACTTTCTTTCTTTCTTTCTTTTTCTGTCTTTCTTACTTTCTTTCTTTCTTTCTTTCTTTCTTTCATCTTTCATCTTTCTTTCTTTCCGTCTTTCTTACTTTCTTTCTTTCTTTCTTTCTTTCATCTTTCTTTCTTTCTTTCTTTCTTTCATCTTTCTTTCTTTCCGTCTTTCTTACTTTCTTTCTTTCTTTCTTTCTTTCCGTCTTTCTTTCTTTATTTCTTTTTCTGTCTTTCTTACTTTCTTTCTTTCTTTCTTTCTTTCTTTCTATCTCTATTTATTTATTTATTATTTATTTACTCATTTGTTTATTTATCTTTATATTGTGTTTAAATATGTGATGTAAGGGGGTATAGCTTCTGCTTTGTCCTGCAGACATGGGACTCACCACATGGTTGGTCGCGGCTGCCGGACATTCCCGTTGTAAGACAGAGCACAAGCCATGTGCAAAAATTTTGGTTATCCAGCCAGGGGTACTTCCAACCTTTTTGGCTAAAGTGAAAACAAGAATACCATATCATAGACACCCGAGCTGGAAAAGCGAGGGATAGAGGAAAGAAATATACAGGCCTGAAAAGGTGTTTTCAGTTGATGGACTCAGTGCGGAAGGCTTAAGAAACCTAATACAGAGCGGTGGCCCCGAAAAAAAAAAACAGCGAGTTCTATGCCCCGTCTTTTGATCCCAGGCGTGGGGGTTCACTTGTTACCATGCATGTCCATAAAAAAAAACGTTGAGAAGGGGGGGGGGGGTAACTTTGAGGTCAGACGCAGTCTGCGCAGAGTGCTAATTTCGTATAAAAGGTGGGCAATTTTTATTCGGTATTCCGCGTTACCCACAAAAGAGGAGTTCTTTCTGAACTGTACTCCGCGTTTGGTTAAAAATGGGTTATTATTTCTAGTTTTGCACTGTGTGTTTAGGGATTGTTTTAAAAATTCAGGGACACCCATGAAAACCAATTGGTACCTGAGTGCCCCCCCCCCCCGCCCCCTAGTATTTTGGTCTTTTGTACAACTCCATAATTTGTAAAGACGGTTCACAGAGGTCGATGGCCCATCCCCGCCAACTACACAATAGTGTTATTTGCTGTCTTATAATTTATTGTTCCTATAGTTTTCATCAAATGTTGTTGTAAATGCTGTTTTGCTGTTATTACAAATATTTTGATGCCAGATATTGCCTTTTTTGCGATTGGTCACCAAATCTTCATTTGTTTATGGCTTGAAGTTGCGGACTTTTTTTTTGTTTGTTTGGTTTTTTTTTTTTTTTTTTGTTTTGGTTTTTTTTTTTTTTTTTTTTTTTTGGTTTTTTTTTTGGGTGTAATTGATGGGGAAAAACAGAAGCTAAAGACTTTGTAAACTTATTTGACATCACAAAGTAATCACAGCGGAAAATGATGCAATTAATTGTCTGAGCAGAAGGATAAACGTTCCACCCCATTTCTGCCCCCTAGTGTAATGAAACTATAAGATGGATATAGGCATCTGTTCTAACCCAAGGTTGCCAGCGACAGTCTACATACAGAAAGCACGATTTTGGTGCACACATCAATTTCAATGCTTTCGCGCTGTACCATCTACCTTTACATAATGAAACTTATAACTGAAGAGCTCCATGCATAAATCTGATAACTGCAGTTATCAGCAGTGGAGAAAAATGCTTTTAAAGTTTGAAATTTTAGTAACAAATATAGGTTTTTCCGACAGCATTTTCCTAAAAAAAATGCCCACTTCTAATCGGTTTTGAGGTGTAAGACTTACATATGCGATTAGAACAGAGGCCAAGAAATACCGTGGTGGTAATAGTGCATTTTCCTGATAAGTGGAGTTATCAAGTTTATGCATGGACCCCTTCAATTGCAAGATGATACAAACCAGCCCGTTCCCGCGTCGGCACAGAACAAACATGTACCAGCTATTGACTTATTTCAAATGAACATAAAGTCTTTTAGGCCAGTAAGAAAATGTTGACCTTAGGGTCAATGTTTTCGTAAGTGGTCAACAGTATCTTCACGAAAGAAGTCAATGTATGTTTTTACATCAGTTAACTAACGTTTTGATCCAATTCTCCGCGCTATCTGTTTGCTTTGGCATTCTGGTCAACATTGACAAATTACTGACTTGGGAATCGATCAATCAGATTACAGCATTTTTTCCCAAAGTCATAACATATACGCACGCGTATCAGTCTTTCCATATGAGAACGAGGCACTTAATTGTAAACAAGAAGCAAGTCTAACGTTACAAGAAACAAATGTCACATGATTTTTCAGTTGATCCGATTTTTGTCACGATTACTGCTGATATGTGCTGAATGCCGTTTGATATTTATTGCTAAATCTTTTATAGCTTTGTTCATTTGAATATTATATTTTTAATATATATTTAACGTATCTTTAAATATCTTTGAGGTGTCTGCAGATATCTTGATATCTAAATTTAGATAATAACTATGAAACAGTATTCCACAGATGTGCTGTCAGCGAAAGGCGCGTGTGTTCTTTTTGTTTTCAATTTTTTAATTTTAAACGAAGCAACAGCTACCACACATATATTTGAGATTTGACACTTAAAACACAAATGTATGATTGATGCTTGCAAAATTCCTAGCTACTTTATTGTTATTTTTAATACGTAATTACTGTTTATACTTCGCAAAAGCGTCCGATTCTCTTATTTACACTTTTACATGGGTTTCCCTTCCGGTAAATGTTTTTCACGCAACGAAAACAAACTTTTCTGGCGCAGTTTGAACAGTCCTGTCCGGCCGTCTATCTGACAACTAATCACTGAGGAAATCCTTTGGTATTTCGTCTCTGACGACATAGGGTATTCCCCTTTAAGCGTGGTTCTTCAAACTCACACCATTCTGTGTGCTCCGCAGTAGAATTAATTTATCATATTCTCTAAAAAATCTGGTTAGAAAGAATGTTGGGGTTTGCACTTGTTACTTCGGTCTGGTAGATGTTCAGTTTACACCTAGCGGTCGAGAGTCCCAAGAAATCCTTATTCTATACAGGAAGCTAAAGGATCGAGAATCATCAACTGGTTTCCAACAGACATCCCCCAGAAGATGCTTTAGTAATTTCAATCTTTTTGGTGTTCAGCAGATTGGGTCATCGTTTTTTGGCCAGTTTTTTGCTTAAGCTTTGCACTCCATTAGGACAAAATCTGTATTGTAACAGCAAGTTCCGCCCTACTGGTCTTTGTCCGAGCGAAAAATAGATGCTTTTTTGTGCTTTTCTGAGGCATGTGACACGTCTTTACCACATTCCCGCCCATGCCACCCCGCAGCCTACAAGCAGTGGTTGCTAATGTCGAGGGTCTGGCGGTCCATGATTACCATGGTTAGTGCCGTCCGGTCCTGGCTCGTCCCGTACCGGACGGTCCATGACTGGGGAGTAACGGGAAATCATGCCTAGAAAAAAATTTCTTTCATCTCGAATCGTCTAAATTTGCTTGAGAATGCAATTTAAGATGGCGTTATCACACTTAGTCACTGAAGAAAGCTTGAAGCGGTGTTGTAAGTGTTTTAATATGAGTTAACAATGTGTTTGCATGTAGCATGTAATAGTTATTCCACTCACGGCCTCTTTTCAGCTTGTTTTTTTTTTAAACATGACAGAAGCCAGTCTGCGAGGAATTACAGTGCAGTGAATTACACCCTCCGACCTGGCTAAACCCACATTCGATGTGCGACCATTGCAAGAAGGGAAGTGGCCCTTTTACTCTGTGACGAGTCTCAGACCTGCTCACAGTCCCGACAGATGGCGCATAGAGACTTGAACGCTGTTTACCAAACTCATGCCAAGAACGGCTGTAGACGAGGCAGACACAAGGCTCTCTCCTTCTCTTCGTCTATCATGGAGGAATTTGTGACAGATAGCACGAGGAAAGCGAGCTCAAGTCACACGAGGTCAGGAATCGACACCGATCCGAGTAAATACTGGAGATGAGTCGTATGCGCAGTAACCCACAAGGAATCCCAGAAAGGTAAATCAACAAAAGCTTTTTCGGAGACTATCGCTGACATGGTTATACCGGAAGGGAAAGAGCGCCCAACCTTCCGCAAGGCATGGGCTGCTTGTCAGTCAGATTCCAACCACTCCTTACCCGAATCAGACAGTTAGTTTCAGCTCCCTACTGAACAGGTAACGGTTACCTATACGGCTTCGAGACCCAGTTTCTCTGCAAAAGCAGGACAGCGAGGTATTCCTACTCGGGAAGAGCTTCTCCGCCGCTGGAAGAGACACAGCTGCCTGCAATTGATATTCAGTGACGCTATGAACCTTTATGTCTTCGCAGTTACAGATGCGGCTACAAGAATTGCAACAGAAGGTCCAGGTCAGGAGTCGAAATTAACACGAGAAGATTGGCAAGCCGTACGTCACGTTTTCACGCACCCTCCGTAAAATAAAGAGACTGAGATCCTCAACCCTTATTTCCGGTTACCTGCACGGGAAGTAGATTTCGTGCGCTCCCCAAACCGGGACTAACGGCTATGGAGGGATCCAGCGGTAGCGGGAAAAGGCACTCTGGCCTCCGTAGTTTCTTCCATCATAGCACCAGAGATGCTATCCAAGAGCTTTCTCGCCTCGTTAACGCCACATGCAGCAAACCATGTCTGGATAAAGATGATGTCCCCATACGGATGACATCTCAGACTACGCTTTCCTATTAGGACATGTTTATTGCGCTTTCTACGAGTGAGGACATCGCGAATGTAGTGACTATGTGTTCTTATGAAATCGAGACGATGGACACCAGATAAGGCCGCATGTTATCCCGCTTACATCCATCGAGGCACTGTCTTGTGCACCCCGGACCATATCGCTCTTCCGACAATCAGATCCCACTGTAGGAGCTGGAACAGCCGGTAAAGCAGAAAGTTTAGATGCCAGTAGTGCGCATTGATTCAGACATTCATTTAAAGAAAAGGATGCGAAGATCATTGGCTCTCAGGTGCAGCCACCCCGTCCAAAACGAGCCAAGATAGCCAGTGGCAGGCGGCCTGAAGGGCAACGGATACAGCAGTGCAGGTTACAGCCAACTAATGCACCGTAAGGAGACAAAGGTCTTGTTTACTGGCGATACTTTTCTAGGCTCAAAAACTAGAAGATATACTGTCCGGCAACGCCTCCTTGCCCCGTAGGCGAAAAGCCTATGCAAGTTCTGACGGTCTTGGGAAGAAATGGGAGCCTCCTGAAGAGTGACCAGTTGGATCAAGAACGGATATCGCCTCCCATTCAAATAAGGTCCGAAGGAGCAGAAGCCGTCCATTCCTCTTATCCACCAAGTACCGAAGAGTCAAGTCACATTCTATCAATCAGACAGGCTAATTCAGCAGGGTTTTTCTAATTCTCAAGAAGTCAAAGGTTGGACGCTGGTAATAGATCTTTCATCTCTCAACGAATTTCTACAAGTGACTCGTTTCAGATGGACGCGGCACACGTCATAAAAGTAGCTCTACAGGCAGCCACGTGGGGCACGACAGGTCTGTCAGATGCTCATTGTCATCCCATCCTTGCGCCAGAAAGTATCTCTGCTTCGCAATAGAACAAAAACACTTCTAGCCCCTTGCACTTCCTTTTGGCCTATTCACATCTCCGTGTGTGTTTTCAAAGGTCATGAGGGTTCTGAAGTCTTGGTCTCATCTATAAGGTATGCAAGTGTTCAAGTACTTAAACGATTGGTTTTTGGCTCACTTGTGCAGAGAGGCAGCCCGCCGACAGACAAGGCTTCTGATCAAAAAACGCCTTACAGGTAGGTCCGGTACTGAAAATCCGAGTAAACTCCCCAAAATCAAAAACAGAAATTGTTCAGCTAGGGGAAAGGTAATTTTGTCAATAGGCAGGGCATTTCCCATTTCGGAACAGCAACAACAATTTCTCGAGCCATCCTAGGCACATCCGTGGATCAGAAAGTAATTCTACAAGTCGTTGAGTCACTGCTAAGTATTTTGATGGCCACCGAAAAGACAGTACCTTTGGCTGTCTGGATTGCAGACTTTTTCAGAGGCAAGTAATGTTGGCGTTAGTTTATAAAAGGTCTGAAAAGGCCACTATGATGGTGTCAGAAGCTTCCGTACCATCCTCGCTCCGGTGGTGCTATCGTCACGAACGAGGACGAAGCAGAGGTAGACATTCAGGCAGACGCCTCTCTGGACGGGTGGGAAATTCATTGTCAGGGTCAATTGTGAGGAGAGGCAAAAACCTCTTCATCTTCACAGGTATCGTATAAACTGGCTAGAACTCTGAATGGAGCCTGGAGATCACTAAACAGGCTATCCAAACGACAGAGAGTCAAGAGTGTGCTTGCACTTCTAGACAACTCCACAACAGTGGTATACCTGCTCAAGCAGGGAGAGATCAGGTCACCTCAACTGTGTCTTAACTTTCCAGACGCCTCTTGTTTTCATTCTTTGGGCCCGTTTTCAACAGGAGAGACGATCATTACGAATTACAGGCCACCCACTCCCGGTACAGGCCGCTCACTCCCAAGTCCAATGGCAAAGTCAAGCAGAAAGGTGGCTTTGCCGAGGGTCAGTGCAACATCTTCAAAGAAAGAAGTAACAGTGCTAGAGGGAAGGATCGCTTCTCCGTCCCATTCCTACCTCTACACTTCTGCGCAAGTGTTTTTAGTGTATGATCAAAGTGTTACTTTTTAACTTGCATTGGCTGCGTGTTAGTTCTGGATTGTCTTTCTATTCTAGAGAAGACTTGTTCTAGCGTGTCACGATCACTTTTAACCACGTCAACTGCTTCATGAAGTTTTTACCTCTTTTCTAGCCCTAGAAAAGGGGGCTAGCTGTTCCCGCACGACCGTGTCAGCTGCACTAGTGATGAGTTCAAATGGGTTTCGATTCATAGTGGCTGTACCAGCTGCGACTATGCTGCCATAATTGCTATATATCATTTAAAAAAGGCCTTTTAAGTGAGTTTTATCACTATTCCAGTTTACATTCAATCAGTATTTTAGTTTAAAGTCTAGTTGTCTAGTTGTATTTTGCGGGTTTTTGTGGGAGAATCCCGTCATTTAAACCACCTTTTTTATCATGGGCTGTGAGGTTTAATGATAGCATATCAACCCGGTTTAGCTGTCAAAGTGACTTTGTGAGCGCTTCAAAGACAGTATTCTGTAGCTGCCAGTATTTTTTCTTTGACTTAAAGGGCCTGCTATATGTCATCAGTGACGTAATATGTGTTCGAACATACTGCACTCTTCGTTTTTTTTTTTCTAACATTTCTTTACGCACGGCCGGTTAAGCATATAATAACACATGAAGCATGTGTGTAGAATGCGAAACATGTAGAATGGTAGAATGTGTAGCTTGTATAAAACGAGTAGCGTGCATAACTGTAGCTCATGTACTGTGTGGCGTGCAGAACTGTAGCTCGTGAACTGTGGGGTGTGCAGAAATGTAGCTCGTGTACGTGTGGCGTGTAGAACTGTAGCTCATCAACTGTGCGCATGGCATACAGAACTGTAGCTCGTCAACTGTGTGGCATGCAGAGCTGTAGCTCGTCAACTGTGTCACGTGCAGAACTGTAGCTCGTCAAATGTGCATGTTGCGTGCAGAACTGTAGCTCGTGAACTGTGTGGAGTGCAGAACTGTAGCTCGTGAACTATGCACGTGGCGTGAAGAACTGTAGCTCGTGTACTGTGTGGCGTGCAGAACTGTAGCTCGTGAGCTGTGTGGCGTGCAGAACTGTAGCTCGTCAACTGTGTGGTGTGCAGAACTGTACCTTGTCAATTGTGTGTCGTGCAGAACTGTAGCTCGTGTACTGTGTGGCGTGCAGAACTGTAGTTCGTGAACTGTGCACGTGGCGTGCAAAAGTGTAGCTTGTGGACCGTGTAGCGTTGGCTTTTATTACTGATGTGTCAACACATTACCATTTGATGAAATATTTTAAAATTGCCGCTAAGAATATTTGGAAAGCTACAGCAAATTATTACCTTTCTCGCATAATTACATAGGAGTAAGTTCGTTTATGCCAAAGGCATTGCCGTTTGTCTTTAGTCCCGCTTAAATCCACCTTGATTATACAGAACCAGGGAACAAGACGACGACTTTTGTCCAGGTCTAAAAGCAGTCCTTGCTCTGGGGATTGTTGCCTATTTCCGTCACATGATAAGATAAAGGCAACATAAACCGGTAATGATTTTGGTTCACTGTCCGTTGTAGCGAAATAAATGACAATAGAGCCGCGTCATTTGGACACGTGTCATCATCTGCGTGCATGAGAAGTAAATGTCTGTATTTAAATCGGGTATTTCCGGCATGTAACGTGACCGGAAACATTTCTGTAACATGTCGGCGAACTATTTGTTGGGGGTATTGGTGCATTCGGGTACAAAGTTTTAAAGAAATCTGTAGCAGAGAAAACAACTCAAATTTTTTTTCGTTGCCAAAATTGACGGCTGAGATTCGGAAAACCCCGTAATATTGTCAGTTACAACCAAACTGAAAAGAACCACTCTTAATATAAAGGCTTTAAAATCTGGATAAATATTCGAATTTTATGAATTTTGATTTTTTTTAAAGACACTGGTCCAGTCAGTGGGAAGAGTGAAACCAGATGGTGCATTCACTTATGTTAAGTCGTGTCCCGATTGTCTTCTCGAAAAACCGTTTGCATTGGCAAGAGCAGGACTTAAATGAATTTTCTTATATTTCCCTTGCACCAGTGAACCCCGTCAAAAAGAAAAAAAATCACGGAGCACATTTGGACAACAACCTTACAATGTATTTTATAATGCTGCCTTTGCTTTGTTGTCAAAATAAACAAAATAGCAAAATCCGTGTTGAAATTAGATATCTTTCAAGTCATTTGGCTTAGAGAATTTTGGACACTTGTGCATTATTGTCATCCTCGAAAATCAAATAAACAAACATCAACATTGGATTCCGAAATAGCTAGTAAGATAAGACATGTTTTGACATTTATTTGTCTGAGGCTTCAAGTCGTTACAGAAGCCAAAGCTGTTTGATTTGATGTTGCGCAAATCTATTGCGATTTACACTTACTTGTGTGAATGACTCGTTGAAATTGTTGTGTTGTTGTCATCAGCAGTAGCAGTTAATAACCAGATCGTAACCACTATTATTCTTACCTGTTTTAGAATAACTACACGAGGTTGACACTGTTATTAAAACTTACCTTTGTTTTTCATTTTCATAGCCAAAGTACGAGTGCGATGACCTCAATAAAACGACACTCACAGTGATGCAAGCCGTAGAGGCTGGCCGTTAGACAACGACGAATGGCACACCGGTTAAACGCACAAATCGATAAACTGCATTAGCATCTCAAATCCCAATCCTAGTACATATTCAACCCTCCCACCCTGCAATCCCCCTACCCCCATCCCCGAGGCACCCACTAACCAACTGGTTGCCATACACGAGGAGGACTTTTTTAAAAAGGCCCCTAAACGCGGAGGGGGATTTTGAAATAACACCCCTTTTTAACCAAAAGCGGAGTGAATTTTTGTGGGAGCAGTACTGAATGAAAATTATCCCCCTTTTTAACGAAATTGGCACTCTACGCGGACCACGCCAGGCCTCAAAATTACTCCTTTTCTCCGTTTTTTTCGGGACACGCATATAACACATTTTAATATGAAGTTGTATGAAATATCAGGTTACATACCAACCCCGCCCCCCGCCCCCCCCCCCCCCGCCACCACCCGAGCCCGTCGTTTCTAGCGAGATTTTATCTCTGCGTTTTAAACTCAAAACTGCTTTTTTAAAACTCAAACAAGACGAAAGAATTGTGTATTGTTTTATCTAAAGCCCCAAGAGTCGATTCAGGCAGCAGCCCTCAGATCAGCGAGCACAAAAAAACCTTTTAGTGGAATAAACAGTTCAACAAAATTTAAATGTATAATTTGATCACGTTGCTCACAGTTTACATTTCAGTGATTTCCTTGAAGATATACAAGATAAACGGCTTTGAGAAAAAAATCTAACAACAAAAAAGGTGAATAGTTCTATTTTGCCGGAAAAATAACAGTATATACTGGGCATATGAGTATGTTCGAATGGATGCGGTATCACCCGTGGAAGTGATTTAAGTATAGCAGCGGGTACTCCGTATAATCGCATATATTGGATACACGCATCCCTTGCGAAATTGGTTATGTGATTAACCAGTTTCGTTTGTATTTGCAAACGGCAGATATGTTGAATTAAATGAATTTACCTGTATTTGGTTTTATGAGGATCCGGCTTATTCGCAATTCTTGGCGTTCTTGGCGAGGGATAATATGATATATATATATATATATATATATATATATATATATATATATATATATATATATATATATATATATATATATATATATATATATATATATATATATATATATATATATATATATATATATATATGTATTCCCGAGGCGTTAGATATGCTTTTGCTAATAATAAAATATTTTATTCACGTGGAAGTATATTGACAACAATCGCCATTCTCTCCTGCTTCACTGTTTTATCAGGTATAAAACAAATTATGCAAATTTTTCGGGAATGTAATTACCTCCAATTGGCATCAAATCTATTCAGAACTTTATCTTTTAATATATCACTAGTTCTTAGATTTCGTAGCAGTAAGAGGCTCTTTAACAGGCAAGTGGACCGGATGTGCCTGCTTCTCTCAGACCTCTTGCAACTAAAATTATTTGATCTTCAAATTTGCTTCTTGAATTTTAAATCAAGTGTTTCCGATTTAAATGTTACTGCAGCATTACCCTTTAAGCCTACTTTAGGGAGGAGACAGACACTTGTAGAGAACCTTTTAGAAGAGACTCATTATTGGGTAAATAAAAACACAATTGCGAGTATCAGATACCATATATCTCGAAATAAATACGGGCGTTATTGGGTTTAACGGTAACCATTCTGATTTGCCTATACCTGTTAAACACATATCATTCAAAGCTTACAACAGAAGATTTCTTTCTGCATTGTTGCCTTTTGCTTGCTTTACTAGCAGGAGTAGATTCATAAAGATTTGTATCCACTTAATACCAATGCCCAGCGGCATTCCAGAAATGCCGTACATAAAACACCACAGCATTTCGTTAATTCCAAGCTCCGACATTTATGGGACATTTCTTTGCTCAACGAGTTATTGCACCGATAAACAGTGCATTCTTGTTTTCAGGAAGAGGGATAAATCTCTTGGCGCCTCTCTGTCTTTTAATAAAATGAAAAAAAAAATCCACCTTTATTTTGCTCCAACATTGAGCAATTATTTACTCGCTTTAAAATCAACTCAATTTCTTTCTCTAGTTTTGGATACAGTCAGAAATGTATAGTGACAAGTTCATTACATTGATGCTTGAAAGTCAATTACGATGCCACATTCTAGAAATATTAAAAAAAATACACCCAAGCAGCCGTTTTGTACTAATTTAATTTCCAACAAAACAAAAGCAGCCAAAATCGAACAAATCTTGCATTTCAGACTGTATCTTTGGACAAAACAAGAACGGCCAAATTGAGATAAAATTATAATATTATAAGACCTTGAAAAATGAACACATTGGTTTATTTCACTTGTAACTAAAAAGGTGCTGTCTGATTGGTCGGTGATCGAGAAATCTGACTGCTACGTATAGTGAATCACAAAACTGTTATATGACCCGCTGTTCAGTATTTTTTTATTGCAAACAGAGTACAAAGTGATGTGTTTGCTTGAGACTATAGTTTCATTTACAGAAATTTGTCGAAATAGCCAAAAACTGTCGCGTGTTGGATGACGTCACAAATTCCATACCTCTTTGCATTTCACGGACTTACTTAGTGTCATTAAACTGCAAATGCACAAGAATAAACAACAACATGTACTCTGAATGCAGTAACAAATATATACTTCCAAAGTTACTGCACTTGAAAAGGCATTTGTGCAAGTACACCTGTGACAAGTGACAATGGTTTCTAGCACCCAAACTCTCGTGAGATTAACTGTTCAAAATATACTTCTATTCATTTCCTCGTTAATTTGGGCTCACTTTGCCATCGAGGTTCCTGCAGTCAGCGATTGCGTTTGAGTTTTGTTCTATGTATCTACCAACAATTAGTCTGTGAGATACGAACAAAATGCAGTGTACCACAATTACAGCAATGTGATCCTTTGAGTTAATTCTGTGGATTTGGACCTTAACCGATGTAGTTTTGACCTCTAAGTAAGATTCGGCAATCGGTTTTCATTCAAATTAACTCCAAAATCTGAAGAGAAATCTTCACGATTTATTGTTATAGTGAATTATCGAACAACACTGAGGGTTCATTATTACCGTTCACATCAAACAAATGTTTATCTTCTAGATATAAGGCATGAGGTGTTACCACAAATGGAATAATTAGTAAATATAATAATGATGCAGCCTGAGGCCTATCCTAATCTGCTCAAGTAAGGTCTTGAAACCTTCCGTAATTGTTCTTTTGGTCATGCTATCTAGATCAATTAAATTGCCTGAAGTAATGGATACGAGAACATTTAATTAAAGCACCTCATATCAAGAGGTTTTCTCATTATATCGACTTTGGTAACAACCTGTATCCACTAATACCTGGACAAAATGGTATTCCGAGCAACATGTATCAGGTATAACAAAGTACTTAAGTAAGAAATTTTAAAGTATACTAAAGAACTTATACCAGTACCAAAGTCTTATTATTTCAACTTAAGTAATAACTTGTATCCACTAATAAAACTTGTATCCACTAACAAAATGGGGTTCATAGTAAAATGTGTCAGGTACAACAAATTGCTTAAGCGCCAACTATTAAAGTAAACCAAAGCACTTGTACAAGTACCAAAGCATAACAAAATGCTTATGCAAGTAAGAAAGCATACCAATGTACCTGCTTGAGTATACCAAAACACTTGCGAAGGCACACCACTTATACAAGTTATTGTACAGGAAATGTATATTACAGTTCCTTTTCAAAAACACGTGCAAATGCGAGTATTCCTTGTATTCCCCACTTATTTTAAACTTAGCATTAAGAAAGAGTAAAACAATTTATGTACTCTATTTAATTCTTAATTATATCCAACAAGGCACCGCTTTTGCCGTGGAACAAAAAGTACTGCAAATTGTTTATTAACTTGTGGTTTAGGCTACTTTACACCATGCATAATGTCGACCCTATCATAGTGGTATTACTGACGCAAAATTCATGTAACAGCTTTTAGACAGCAAAGTAAAATCTTTCGGGCTTTTTTACAAAACACGTTTGTCTTTTATTACTAAAATAAAGAAGAGATAAAACGATTCAAGATTACATCCCATAGAAAAAATACTCTATACAATTAGCTGTAAATAAATAAGTGTCCTAAGTAATTTTGTTAACAGCAAAGATATAAATTAGCTTTCATTTAAAATACTAACATTTTAATTTATATTGATTTAAAAATCTGAGTATAAATAGATAAGGGTATAGGTTTTGAAAGTGAAACAAACACTACATTGCCATTGAACAAATATCACTTACCTGTCGGTGCTCTGTGTCTGACTTTTAATTTGATGGACCCAAAGGGTCATTAAGCAAATATCCAAATACAATTGCATGCTATCAACAAACAAAATATATCATCTGAACAAAGCTTATAGCTCTCAAGCAAAAAAAGTTTCCTTTCTGAGTATATCCTCAGAAGGTAACTGATTAACTCTTTTCCTAAATCCGTTCTGACAATAAAACAAAATGATTGGGTACTAATGACTTGCTTTACAACTTACTGTCATGGAAACGGGTTAATATATCACATTACCGCCTCCTTTATATTCAAGGAGATTTCTTTTGGCTGCAATTAACTTTTGTTGACAACTTCCTTGCTGAACAAATTCTTTGTACGAGATTAAGAGATTCCAAAGCTGTAGACCAGCCCACTTGCTAAAATGCTGCCATTTTTTTATCTTCATACACTGCTAGGTCTAACGTCTGTGCCATAGCCAACATCACAGTCAGGTGTTTCTAATCAGCTCGGTGCGCTGATACTTGCAAACACTTGCCTCCTAAGGAAATTGCTTCAGTGAGCAGATTTTTAGTGAGGACAGTGATAAAGCATAGTTACCATTACACACTTTGCCTTCGCTTATGTCTAAAAGTTTAGCTGAACATGACTAGTAACCTTTTCCCATGAACGATGTAATGGTTCCATTTGTACCCAAATTTATTTAAATAAGCTGCAGATCTTGCAAAAAAAAAAACAAAAAAACTTATATTTTATTTATTATGTCACAATTAAAGCTCTAAATTTTCAGCCATCAAAAGTTCCAGTAATTCCATTACAGTTGCTCTTAGAGTTTGCTGAAGGTTTTCCATTCAGGTATCCATTTAGGGGGAACTCCAATAATTATATTCAAAAGTAGTTCGTTACTGTTGATTACTGACCTTTCACTTGTTTCTTATTTTTAGGCCCTGGGACCACTCATGTGCCAACTGTATGCCCAGGACTTTTTAAAATCGACCCTTTAACACACTGCTTTTGAAGTAATACTCCCCTTTAGGGAGCGCAGTTCCGAAAGAATCTTTCGATGGGAAACGTGGAGTACCGAATAAACACTAACCCCCTTTTTATCGAAACTGGCACTCGGCAGTCCACTCTCGTCTGAAATTACCCCTCCCTCCTTTCCCGCGTTTTTTGGACACGTATAGTTACACATATAATACCAAGTGCCCTCCCGGATTTCTGGGAAGATCATACTTATTTATTTGTCTCTGTCTATGTTCTTTCTACCTTTTCTGCGACTTGATTGCACTATAAGTAGTAGCAACATTCTCACATTATTTACTTTCCATTAACAAACAAACTAATTACAGAAATATCTTAAAAATAGATGCAAATGATGTCCTCGTTAACATGCCAAAATATAATTGATGGTCAACTTTAGGTATCCCATGACAATTTGTATTAGATAATTCTTAAATTTACAGCTGTTGGTAGTTGTTCAAGTCTCCGGATAGTAAGAAGAGTCAATATTTACAAACAAATATTTTTAGCGATTTTCTCTGCCAGGCAGGACCCTAATCATGGCTTTAGATATTGCCTCATTAAATGCCTTCCATATCAAAGAGGATACATCAGAATAGCTATAAAATAGTCCTTGCAGTAGTTTGCAATTTGTTAAGCACGATGATAAAAAATTACAAGGAACACAGTCAGAAAAGGAAAATTGGCATTTATGTTGGACTTTTTATGGAAAATAAATGTCACGCTACTAAACTAATATGGTTAGAATGAAAATATAAGAGAAAATACCAGGAAGCCTTTTGAAAAAATGTTTGGTCTGTTTGCACAACAACAACTACACACTTGGAATTAATCAAACAAAGTTCCATTAAAATTATACTCAACATAAAAATTATAACAAAAAAGACAATATCTCAAAGTCAGCAATGTGTCATAAATTGCCTTCAGTATATTTTTCTTTGTTTGTTTCTTTTTGCTCATTTATCCTGCAAAACAGTGCGATTCTGTTGATTCAGTATTGGTGAAGGCTGGATGGGCCACAGAAAATACATTTGGAAAATTTTATAGAAAGTCTGTTAGTATTGATAGTAGCACTTTTGAGCAAGAAGCGTTGAAAATCAATTGATCTTTGTATAAATGTAACTGGAATGTATTTGGTTATCGGTTATTACTGAGAAAAAAACATACAAGAAGAATCACACTGTGTTTGTCTTGTTTTAATAACTAAAGAGCCAAAACCGCAGTCGTATATGCTTTCAAATCTCCTAGGAATCTACTTGTCACGTGACATGACAAGCGAGAAGAAATTAAAAATTAACCGAGGAACTTACCCTTCAATATATTTTTTTGATTCGAGCACACTAGCACACACTTTATTCCCGCCCTTCTGTGTACACAAGGGCTTATTTTTCATTTCATTTGTGAAGTCTGGATGCTAAGCTGTCTATCTCCTGTGAATCTTTGTCAAAGTGACATGACGCTCGGAGAAATTCCAATCAACCTACAGGTAAGTCCCTCAGTTAATTTTTAATTATGTGTGGGATCTGAATGGTGTATCTTAAGCCGTCGATACGAAACAATGAGAAAGGAATCACGCGGTGTAACATCAAGGTCAAATGGTGTCATATCAACAGTATCAATGTCATACGTAAACTAAGTCAAACTGTGTCACATCAAAAACTTATTAGGTAATGTGCATCAGATAATGCACCATCGAGGTCAAATGGTGTCATATCAACAGTATCAATGTCATACGTAAACTAAGTCAAACTGTGTCACATCAAAAACTTATTAGGTAATGTGCATCAGATAATTTGCATCAAAGCTGAGTCGAACCTGTTATAATTTCATCGAACTGTATAAAAGACCTCGCGCTGGTACAGACGGTAAAAGATTTATAAAAACGTACCTCAATTTTCTTTCCATGTTAAGTGTAGACAACAGATGGTACAATTTCTAAACCTTGTTTATAAACACCTGTTAATGGTCTGAAAACCATTATTAATGCATGGAGATTGGCTCCAGACATAGACGGGTAGAAATAAATATTTTTACCTAACAGTATTGTATTACCTCGAATCACTATAGAAAGAAACATTCCTCGATTGATGTTTAAGTGCCTTTTATCAGATATCAAACAACTCCTACTTGCACAAGTTATTCGAAGTAATTGTGGAAAGATGTTCCAACCACAATGTCGATAAACGAAAGGTTTCCTTTTATTCCATTGCAGCTACAGCTGTTTACCAATCAGTCAGATGTCAGCCAAAGCTAGCACAAGGATATTGTATATATAGGTAGCATGACTGTGACGCACAAGCAAAAATGTAATTGCTGCAATATTGATAATTTTTTTGTAAACGAAAGCTCTAATCGTGTCTTTGTAACGTCAAAACTTTATTGGTCAATCAATTTGTAGGACGTCATTGCGAGGTGGATCTAAAGCAATCTATTGTTATTAAAGAACAGTGCTGTGCTGAAAGCACTAATAATAGCAGGGTACAATTTTTCGTAGTAAGTCTAACATGAAGCAATGGATGTCCCTTAATGTGACGTAATGCGCGTTGTTCAATATTACATAATGGGTGTTGCTAAATATAGCGTTAACGACGTTGCTTAAAGAATCTTATATACTGTTTTAACATATGACTTTTAAACGTAAGACGAGTTGTTGCTTACGTTTGCTTCTAAAAAGGTTTTTTGGCGTCATCGAGCGAGTGTAATGAATATGGGTAATTTATATGCGCCAATTTGTATGCCATGATTGACGCATTAATGATAAACTTCTCAAGCAGCCATGAACTTTTGTTTTAACTGATCTTATTTTGCACATAGTGTATGTGGGACAGCATTTACTATTAATTCCTCATAACAGAGCCTTGCTACCAGCACTTGCCGACAGCAAACTATTTTAGTGCTGCACCAATTTTTGATATCTTACGCACCAACTTAACCAGCTGTTAGCAATTTTAAAATCCCTTAAAACATGAAATGAAATGCTCTCTGTCAGAGTAAATATCGTCGAGCTTCACATGTGTCTCAAGCAAATATGCTATGAGCTCTGTACCTGAAGCTTAAAAATGCCAACAAATAGTGCGAAGGGAGGGGGAGACTACAGGCGGTTAACCCAGTTGGTTAGAGTGTTGATCTGGTAATCCCAATTTCCCTGTTTTATATCCAGCTTCGGGTCGTAAGCGAATATAGTGGGTTAGATCACCTATCATGAATTCAAAACGCTCACTGATTCCCGGCCAACCCTTAAAAACTGCTTTACATTATGTTACCGTATGCATCAACGAAGAATTAATCTGGATTTAAATGGTGCTTTGAAAATTATCAAATATGGCTTAAAAATATGGAATACGAAGGTTATTTTCTTTCACATTTATCAGTCGATTTTTTTAAGTGACTAACATAAATGTGGTTAATCTCTATATGTGCTTTATATATTTTCTTCGCAGAAGGACAGGTCCTTCATTCAATATATAAAGTACAGAAAAATAAAAAAAAAAAAGAAATTCCAACATTCAGTTATTTGTCAATTACAATCATTTTCATGCAGGAAGTGCAACGAAAACCAATTAATTTCTAAACTAAGATTTTGTTCAGTTTTAATGGGCTTCAGTTTTATTGGCTCTCATTAAAATGTACTCTAGTCAATACAATATATGTTGATGCAATCTTGTTCACGATGAAATACACAAGTACATTATGTAAGTAGATGCATGTGAAAACATTACACAGGTGCACAACATACTATTCTGGTTCTGTAAAAACACTTTTAATTTAAGAATGCAAAGATATTGACTTTATTCATGACTCAGCAATCCTAAATAAAATATTCAGGAACTTTGAATTGCCATAAATGAAAGCTTAATATGTATATGTCAATTGTATCAATAGCTCAAACTTTCAAATTAGAAAATCGAAAATCGAACAATTTTGTTAACAGCATATTTTATTGGTCTATAACACGCAATAATACCTTCTCTCCGTCATTTTCAACAAACAAGACCGGTCAGTAATGTACCTTTGCTGCATAAATAAAAAGTCGCATTTTGTGTCTAAAGCAGCTTACCATTTTTAAGATGGGTTCTGAGGAACACGATGGAGACATTGTTATTGTACTCCGATGTTAACACACAAGACCAGACACCTCGCTATGACATGATATGAAATGCTACGGCACAGGAAAACAGAGCACAGGCCAGTATGAAAAATCCCTGCTTCCTAAAAACACGTTAGTTTATGTTCTGTAAATGAAAAATATCTAAACACTTAAATCTTAACAATGGCCTGTGCAGTGTTGATTAACCTTTAATCAATATAAGAAACCTTTGAATAATATCATATAAATACTAAACATTAAGATATATTGTAATGTCATATCTTATTCTGTTTAAAATTACAATATTTTAATACATGTCTTATCTCAGAGCCAGTTTACATAATTTTGCATAAGTAGCCCTAAAATGATAATAAACTTAATTCATATTAATAATATAATATAATATAATATTACTTTACTATTAACATTATTTAATGAAATGAAGTAAAATATATATTTCACAAAACAATATGAAATATTATATAAAATATAATAAATAATACTAATAATAAATATCCAGCTTGCGGGATTACTTTATTGGTTTGTTGTTATTGTTGTCTTTACGAAATTTAACTAAAGCTCACCGGATAAGAAAACATACTATTTTGTGAAGCAGAAACTGGAACTGGGATGTGCATAAAACCAAACAGGATCTGATATTTTGTATAAGCTTCATATATGAAACAGTTGTAGAAAATATCAACGATTCAACCAAGCAGTCTGGGTTTTACCCTACTTGTTATTCGTTATTAATCAGACTGTTACGGTTGTTATGGCAACTGTAATCTTTTACATGATCCACTGTTTCATTAGCTGTGTAAGCAAAAAAGGAGTGTTATTACTGCTAGCCGACATAATATTAGTCACAACTCAACATATTAAACAACTTTATTTGTCTAATACAATGCTGTAGATTGAAACCACTTTGTTCTGAAAAGTAACAATTCAACCCATTTCGTCCGTACTCCATCGATACATAGATTTTTAGCTTCCATTACTTATATTACTGATTTATTTTAGGGCTGGAGTTCAGTTGGCTGCTATATTACAAGCACAAATTATAATTTGCTATGATTAAGGCTATTAGGATTGATGATGTTCTATGGACATATGTAACGACTAACTAATTGACATGAAAATTTTACCGCGCTTCCTTTTCAGGATTAAGCATGTTGCATGACTCAGACATGTTGAAGCTTAATGAAACAAGTCATTTAGGAGGAAACACTTGATTAGACATTACTGTATATTTTTGGCGGCTTGAGTCTTTCAACTTCATGTTCAAGATTTTCTGAATACCATATTCTTGTGTGTTTATCTGGCTATGATTTATGAATTAATACTCTTAATACTATAAATTTTTGGCGGCTTGAGTCTTTCAACTTCATGTTTGAGATTTTCTGAATCCCATATGCTTTGTATATTTATCTGGCTATGATGTATGAATAAATACTCTTATGCATATGAAATTCATTACTTTATGCATGTAAATTTTTATCTATTTGACACTGAGCTTAATTTTCTGACCTTCCATATGAGCAAACCACAGTACTGGAGCAGAAATGTACAAGACGCTAAACGCTCCCGTTGCGCTCTTAAATATAAAAGATGCAGCGTAATATATGCTGTGTAGATATGCAGATGAAACAAAGCTATAGTCACAGTTTTACTGCTCACAGATTTGGTTTTGTTAAAGAGTCGAACCCAGTAATGTGCGTGCGAGCGGTTTGATTTCTCAATCATATGGCGTCCCTAAATCATCACGCCGATAGCTCAGACAGACAAATACCGAGGCGTTGTGTTCGCCGATGCCCCTACCCCACTACGAGGTAATGCTTGAACCTGAACTCGTCAGCAGTTTTACTGCATCTGCAGTGTGAAGCCACCAATTGCACTGAATCACCAGTTTGTAATGTGTCTATGCTATGGCTTGGTTATGACCGTTTTGTGGAAGTCGAGACATCTTATCGTGCGCTCGTTCTCGCTGAACTGCTTCGTATTCAAGTGTAATGTAATGCTTGCTATGCAAAAGAAAGGTCGAAAGAATGAAAAATTCAAAGAACAGACACCCACAGTGATTAAGGAGCCACACATAAAAATCCCTTGTAAGCGCCTTGAAAATTGAGGTATAAAATAAAAATCAACATCGTGTAGCGTAAAATTGGATCAGATTTTACTGCTCGAAACTGTATTAAAACAGTATATCCTTTAAAAGCATTCTATTTGTTGAGTGTAAGCTTTCTTTTTCGTTCAGTATGTAATGTATTATAGCACTACGTTTTCCTTACAGCTAATTACCCGGTTTATCTCAGGCATTTTGTTACTAGGATGCTTGTCTTTTAGCCATTACAAGTAACTTTTTAGATAGCTTTTGGCCTGTGACTGCTCGTACTTTACGAAACATTTTGTAACTCAACTGCTGTTGTGCATAGATATTCAACAGGCAGTGCTGGCTGTTTACGCAAAAACTATCACAATATTTACAAACTTTTGAGTAATCAACAATTTAACTTTTGTAAGTGCGCAAAAACTTGATATGAACTTCTGTGCTGGCCCCCCACTAGCAATTAATTAAAACATTAGCTGATACACAAAATTGTATTTTGCCACGAATTAAATAACGAAAATAAAATTAATAATAAACACATTATTTTCAAAATATTTTGACCAATATTTGTTAGTTTTTTATTCAAACTTGATAGCATTGTGACAACGATTAAAACATTTTTCGAAATTATGAAAACCATTTTAGTATCTTTCAAGATATAACATTGAGTTATTAAGATTGAAAGTAATATTGAAGGCTTTAACCGGAAAAGAGCGTATTCATTATTTAAAATGACAATGTTACCTGCTACAGTTTAAAATCAAAACAATGGTGTAGCATAAGGACTCATCTCTATGTTGACACCTGTTCTCACATTAGATTAAGTTATGATTGAACTGTTGCTATGTTAAAGCTAACGCATTTTTGCAATATTTATGAAACAGTGTGAAGGTAAATTGAATACCATTTTACTTGATCATGTATCGCAGAACACTCCATGTGCTAAAATTGGTCTCAATTACCACTAATTTAAGTCACAGTTTTGTTAAACAATTGAATTGATTTAAATACCATTTTAAGCAATTTAAAAATCAATGACCATCTTCAAAATATTACAACATACACTTTTTAGTTGTATTTACCAACTCTAAAATCCACAATACAGCAGAATTACTGACAAAAAATGAAAACATTATTTCTGGGACATACGTTGAAAGCCCAACAACAAGCGCATAATGTAAGTTAGGTCTCAACAATTGCATAGAATTAAATACATGGATCAACATATAGAGCAGCCATTGCACACATTTTTGTAATGTAAAGAGCTTGTGTTTGAAATGATCTGCTTCTCTCACTGTTATCGCGCTGATGTCTATAAATCCGCACTGTTAATCCTTTTCTATCGCTTATCATATCGCTCTACTTGTAGTAGAGGCCTTCTACAAGGCGGCATCTCTTTTATATCAGCATTGTCTGCCATCTCAATGTCTTGCAGTAAAGTCTTTACTGTGGCAGAACTTAACATTATAAGGGAGATACAAATGCTACTCCTCAGTATCTACTATATTTTTACTAAAATAGTAAGTTGCGTCAATTGGAAACCCTCCATAATACGTATATAACGTGTATTTTAATTACGTTTTGTAAAATAATAATCGTTGTGTCTGGCTATATGTGCCAAGTCATTTCGTATTGCCCACTTTTATGCATTTGCACATGTAGTCCTATTACATAGTCTTTTGTATCTTCTTCAGTTTTTGCTGAAAAGATTCTACAATAAACATCTTTATAAAAGTAGAATAACGGAAAAAAAGTTAACTCAAATCTTAGATAGTCAAATGCTCGATTGTATGGGTGGTGTTTTATTTTAAAGGCAATTAGATAAAATATCCACTAGATCACAAAATATGCAGCAAAAAGAGATTCTTTTACAGAAGGTTCACGTAAAAATTTGTCAGTTAATCTTCAACTTCCGTGAAAGAACTATAATTAGATATTTATTTTACGTATGTTTCTATTAGTTTTAATGTGTTAGATCATTTTTATTTATGACATAACAATTACAAGCTTGCATTACATAACACATATATGTATTGCTTTGTTTTAAACGATGTAAAAATAACAAAATATAAAAAATGAGGCTGTGGCTCTAAGAAGCTTTTGTTCAGCACAATTTGCACACATACTCTGAATAACTATAAGACGTTACATATTAAATATTGTTCTGGCTAAAATAGTTCTACCTAAATAAATATTTACCTGGTTGATAACTGTCCCTCAAAGCAGAAAGTGCTGCAATTGGCTACATGTTATTGCACTCCCTTGCATTAAGCCAAGTACAGTAAAATCGTACGTCGTGAGGTAATGCTCCAATCAGTTCCTCAAATAATTGAGTCTATATCCAATAATCCCACAAACATTACACTATCTAAACAGGATATCAAAATAAAAGTCTCAAAAGAAACATAAAAATGTGTCGAGTATTTTCAGAATTTAGAAAACTTCAAAATTGTTTTGTCATCAAGTGTTTTGCATAATGCATAACTTGCAAGTTCATATCCTATATTTTTCTTACGTGTCATCGTTGCATTTCAATTTTGTAATTTTATAATGTTTGACCATATGGCGATTGTGGTATAAAAATTTATTCAATAACAATCTAAACAATTCACTGTAATTTGACAGTTTTAACATTCTAAAAAAGTGCAGTAATGGTATTGTTGTGTTTTCCAACATTCTTCTCATCATCTCATCATCGCTAGTACTTGTATTCCTGACAGGTCACACAATATGGGCTAATTCAAAGTCATTTGGTTCACAAATATTGTTCTAGGGTTCTAGTAATATTACAATATCTACATACATATTTCGTCCTAATCAAATCTAATTAGTACAAAAGCGTCAAAACTTGATCACATTTTAAAAGCAATAATTTTTATTTATAATAGGTAAAATTCCTTAGAGCAAGTCAGGCAATGATAGCATTCATTATTATTCATCCACCAAGTGATTGTTTGCTTACTTCCAGATGCTTACTGAAACAGCAAGCTCATAGTCGCATCATACAGACCTTAATTAAACTTCTGTAGCACGCTACTTGTGTGTAGCCAATGAAGTGTGCCATGATCATTTATATTCTGCATTATATCACATATTCACAAACTGTTAGTAATTGATAACATGCCGAATATTTGTTATGACAATATAATGTAGGATATAATTACTACCAATAATATTACAACACTTTACCCAAATAGATGTTACATAATCGTCGGCGATTTTCTTTGAAGGGCATTTTACACCTAACACAAATATTACATAATAGTTTTGCGTATTTTGTTCTGCATTAATATCTAAATACATATATTTTACTGGTGGTATAAATTAGGCTTAAGTAAATGACGTTGTTTGAACAAAAAAGTTGGGTCATATCAATAAAATACCATATTTCAAGACTTAATCAGCAACTACTGAGTCATAAGAGATGAATTGATTTTCTCTGTTATTAATTTGTGAGTTTATCCACAACATAAATCTCTTGTAGAGTCCTATCTTTGTCGTGTATTAAATCACAACCTTTTGTTTCTAAAACACAGCACTCATACTTTATGGTTGATGATGATCAATTCCATGTCAACACTTCTATGTTCTTTCCTTATGTGTAAGGTTTGTTTCAAACAAAAGCAATATTTACATGGGAACTTTAAATTGATCGATTGCCGGTGAATTAAATTCACTTTTCATCCATGCACTGAGAATACATCAGCCTTTGTCTGATAAGTTTCTTTAAGCTCTACAATAACGGGTTCCTATCGATTGTATCATACATACTCTCATACAGAAAAATGAATGTATATAGCAATCCAGTTCTACTCTCAGTTTACTCTTCACCCACACAGCACTATGCTTTATCTAGTCTATCTAAAGGCCTGTGTTAATTGAATAATGGGTTTCTTGCCTTGTAGAAGGACACAAAAGACGTTTTAAACCTTCATTTATGCAGCTGCATTCTCAGTGAAATTAACTTTACACATACCTGTGAGTGCATATTTAACATCCAGAGCAGACGGGATATTAAAAATCCTTGACTGCTTTTTATTTTAGCTGGTTTTAGCCTCGCCCTAAAAACTGGGCAAACAAATATTCACTTTTTGTGGTTCGTTTCTTATATTAAGCTAATGGGATTCGATATTGGTTTTTGATTTGTATATTAAAGTTATGTGTAGGACTGGAAAAACCTCTCTGAACACTCAATATGATGCAAGTGACATCATTTTTGCACTACTATGAAATACAGGTGTTAGCCATTGTGCCAGATAGAACTAGTGTATTTTGGTTGTAATGCATATTTCTCTACTTTACCAAGATTTTTCATAGCAGAAAAGTTCTTTAACAAACATACCCAATCCTTTTTATAGCTACTAAGTTTATGTTATTTAATTTTGCATATGTGTAAAAAAATACGTAAAACGAAACTGCACTCTGAAAAATATGAAGTGTGTCTGCAGTGTGCGCAAGGAATATGGAAAGCCACGGCTACATTTCCTATTATGATTCAGCCTTACAATTTAGGAAAAGACATACATTCATATTTTCCTTTGTATTAAGCTCGGTACTATCTGTAATTAATCATATTGTCGGTTTAGGACAAAATTTTTTTTATTTATTACCCATCCTAAGTTGACACAACTTGCTTTTCAATAATAAACCATATAACCTACACTAAAAAGAAATTAATCAGTGAGCACGTATTGCGTTTGCTTAAGATCACGTATTAGTAGTCGCTATAAACACCATTATGATAATAATTTTGCAGATGCAAGAATATTTAATCATAACTGTCAAAATCATTTCGTCTATGTGAAATTCTTTTTTTACATTTACTTAGCATACATGGACACATTTAGGATCATATTTAAGGGGAAATAGTGACATCTAAATATCAATGCAGAAATTTGGTGAAAGGCTCACATCTGGTGTTTAATATCAGATGAAAAGTTTAAAGTGGATACACAAGCAAAGATTTATACCCCTCAAAGACACATATTATCATAATTTCTTAATTTTTGTGATTCTTTCATTTGTTTAGCATTTACAGATAAAATTTTCTGTATTGAATAAATTCTCGAACATATATATATATATCAATTCGTCCATAATTCATTACTAATATAAATGATATTTCTTAACAAACCTAACAAAGGTAAAAGCTCTTCAAATTACCAAAGTAGTTCTTGTCAAATGCTAACCATACTTTGAGTAAATGAATACTGCTTTGGGATTTCTCAGTTTCTTGTTCTTTAAGTTCAATTGTATTGTAATTTATCGGAAAAGACGAATTTAAAGACTTTGGAATGAAAAAAGTTGTGATCAGTGTTTCACATCTTTATCGAAACTATCAGATAATTACATCCTTTAAAATATAGATCAATATACCTTGAAAAAGTCAATGTATTTCTATACATAATGAAGGGAGGTCTGATCGGCTATTTATTGCGTATGATAGACAGTTTCCTTGCTCTATTTTTATTTGACGTTTTATCAAGAAATAATTTGAAAATACTGTTGATATCTTAATTCTGTCATATCAAATTAAATGGTTATCATGTTTAAAACACCATTATTTATTACATTCTTTAAACTGCTGCAAACTTATATCAGCCATGTGAAATAATGATTATAACAGGAACCCTTTTTCATTGTGATTATTTCTCAGCTACACTTATTCAAATCAGTTTAATATGGAATGCCGTTTTAACATTTAATGCTAATTTTTGATATCAAAATATAATTAAAGATATCAAGAAATCAATGTAGATCTCAATAATTTATATTTTGCTATCATTAATTGAATTTTAGATGGCAAAAAATTATTTTTGAGATCAAAAAATCAAATTTATAAACTTAAAAAATCTTAAGGGAGACACACATTTACATAAGATTTAATGAATCGTTAAGTAAATTTTGGAGATGAAAACTTGAATTATTGAGATCAATAATAAGAACACACTTTTTGATCTCAAGAATTGCTTCTTTTTTGTACTGTTAAAATTTAAAGAAAAATTTTGTATACAAGGACCAGTCATTATTAATTTACAGATGTGTGTTTCTGAATTTTTTATTTAAAAAATAGACTGATATTTTGATATCAAAAAATCATTTGCAGAGTTCAAAATACAAATTGAAAAAGTCTCATTCTGAAATAACAATATCTGAAATAAATTCTTAAGATCAGTAAAAGGAAAATGAATTATTGAGCTCAAAATTGACATTTTGCTCTCAAATATTTCATTTTTGCTATCAAGAATTGAATTTTTGATCTTAAAAAAATCAATTTTAGATATCATTAAATCATTTTTGATATCAATAATTGTTTCTTGATATCTCTAAATATTTATTAATATCAATTTTTTTGAGATCAAGAATACATTTAGAGATATCAAAAATACAATTACAGATAGCAAAAATTAATTCTTGATATCAAAATATAGATTTTTTGAGATCAAAGATTAATTCTTGATATCAATAATTCCCCAAATAAATGTGAAAATGGCATTCCATAGTTTAAATCATATGCATATATATCAAAGGTAACAATTCTGTTAAATTGTATTATATATGTTTGATGTACATATAATTTACTTTTAGTCATCTACTGTTCTGTCATAGGTATACGTGTTTTCGTTATTTGTCGTACACCCAAAAATTTTAAACCACCTTTGGCTATTTTTGAGCTTAAGTCTTTGTGCTTTTAAAATTGCTAATATGAAATAGAAAACTTCAAAAAAAAAAAAAAAATGAACCGGAACTACTAAGAGGCAGTGCGACAGAGTTGATAAGTTTTAATATAGGCAATGATCCACACCGTCACATAATTTGAATAACAGAGAAAAGAAAGGCCATTTTACTGGTGATTCTTAACGAATTTATTTTCATAAGTAGGCTTGCATGAGGTACTATAGCAAATACCTTGCTAACATCAGGCAGTATTTAATAGATCTGACCTGAAGGTTTATCGTAGCCAGTCATGCAAACATTTGACGACTTGGGGGTTGCATGACATAACCTGAGCGAAAACAATGTTGTTTTAGTGTAATTATGTTATGATTGCTGAGATGTTTTTGAGACGATAATATGCTTATACATTTTGCAGGATAGTGCTATCAAGGATACCGGTCTGTAATTTTCCTGTTTATTACTTCGGTATTTTAAAAAATAGGCTAACTAATAGCACGTTCCAGAAAGCCGGAACTATTTAGTTGCAGTGCAACAGAGTTGATATATGTTAATATAGGCAATCAGTACAGCAAATCTATATAATAAAACTGGGGCAAAAACGCACACCTTTGTTAAAACTGAAACTCCCATAGGCCTCCAATGCCTCCATGCATCAACCATGCTTCCATGAAGTACGTTGGGGTATGCAGATCTCATATTAAAAGAAAAAAAAAGTATCTCTTCACTTCTGAACACCAAACTGAACCGAACGTTCTTTGGCCACGAATCAGTGAAAGGTCAACTATATAAATTTTCAATAAGTAAAATAATACGGTATCTCAGATACGTCTAACATATTTAAAGCAAATCAAAATAACAAGGAAATATGAGGCTTACTTGAAAGCAGAAATTCTATTGAACAAAAGGCGCCGTCATTCTACTACGAGTTTTCGATTTGATACAGGAGATTTGACACGGTGTCCTACCTACAGGTTACATTCATATGCCTCAGTGCTAACCGTTGTATGCTCGGCTGTGTTGACCGTAAGTGGCATTGCCATGACAGGAAATTGAACCAGGGCATAATTAGTGCGGCGCCATTTCCTCTGGTTAGCTCAGAATAGCTCCACAGGAAAATGCATTGGTAACTACGTTTGAAATGCTGATATCCTAAAACACGCGGAATTCTATTAAATTCGTGTTCAGTCTCCCGTAACAGATGTGCAAGTGTGAATTGATCGATGCTGCCTTGTGATTTAATCATTTTTATGATGTTCTTCAGAATAGGTAAATGTAACTGATTACCTTAACCAAATCTTTTATTGTTTTTGGATAAAGCGAAATAGTAAACGAACAGTGTCATTAAGCTTAAATGTGGATCAGCCAAGTTTAGTTTGCTACTCGTGTGTAATTGTGAAAGCAATACTAGTACGACGCTTGTTCCAGGTAGGTAATGAACCGTTCCTCAGAGGAAAAATTCTCAAATGATCTGGAGTTCTATTCTTTCTGTTCTTATTTTACGGATGCCCTGTATGTTTTGCACCGTTATTTTCCACCTCTGATTTCCATACAAAATAATAAAAACAAAAAAACAGAAAAATACACTCAAATATTTCTTTTAAAGGTATGTGTTATGTTACTAGCATCGAAGAAATGCGAGAGCTTGAAGGGGGGGGGGGGGGGGCTTACCAATATCGAAAATTAAAATAATAATAATAATAATAATAATAATAATAATAATAATAATGAAAAAGTGATCTGAGCTGGTCTATAAAATGCTAGAGTAAGATAAAAATAAATAAATTGACTGGCCTCCCGTTTGTACACTATATATTTGGAAGTAACAAACTAAACTCACCCGGAAAGTACAAAAATGCAGAAAGTGACTGTACGAACCTTTCTGCGCCTGCGTTTTTTATACGTGGCAACCTAAGCTATAAAATAAGAATTTCCCAGCAAACATACATTTACGAGTTTTAGACGACCTTCAGATGTGTTTGAGCACGAGTTATAGACGAGTTTTTCTCGTCTACATCTAGTCTATTTTGAAATGTCTGAAACACGTCTATTTAAACTGATAATACAAATTTTATGGCATATAAACGCTTTATAGGACAATTAAACTATATTTCGTTATTTTTGGTCGTCGAAATGTTTAGAAATAAAAAATAATAATTGGCCCCAGTTAGGCCACCTATTAAGATAAAACAAATCAGAAAATATCGCCGCTTGGGTCAAGGAAAAGAAATTGGGATGAGAAACAAGACTACTATAGCTGTGATACTTAAAAATATAAAACTTCATTTGAAAAAAAGGCAAATTCCTTTTTCTAATATAGAACCGACCCCCCCCCCCCCCCCTCACCGAAAAACTCTAATTTACCCATACAGTGTAACAAGTAGCATGGAGAAATACGAACAGTTCTACGTGCAAAAGCTGGAAAGTCTTGATGCACAAAGATATCAATGCACTGACACAAACTATAAGTCTTTAAGTGGCTAAAATTATGACTGCTAAATACTGAATGTTACATGCACATGCTCACGATATAACAATTAAGCAGGAAGAGATCTCCACTATAAGTATTTTACAAAATGTGACATAGTACGTGCAGCATGTGAATTTTGATTTGGAGAATAAATATAAACGTTTTCTCGGTTTCACCAGCTCGTTGCTTATATAATGAAATGGAATACAAGTAAAGCAAAAAAAAAAATAAAAATAAAAACTATCATTGTTTCTCATCACCCGGCCGGGTCACTAAAATCACCGATAAAAATAGAAGTGAGTGGGTCCGGTCTTAAATAATTTCGAGTAGAAAACGGAAATTGAGCAGCAGGTCAGGTAATCAAAATTAAAACACAAAAGATTTACCCGGAAGGAAAAAAAATATTACAATTTTTGCGCTCTCAATTTCGTGCCAATAATACTTCAAATGTTTCACAATATCAGCTTATAAATTTATAACAAAAGTGATATGTCATATAAATATTTTACAAAGCGATATCTGGCAAGAGAGAAAAAAATTGGGCAATGTCTGGTGATCGAAAATTTTCTCAAAAACATATTCAGACCCGGCCGAGTCTTTTTTTTTTCAAGAAAAATAAAAAGTTCTCCATCGGAATCGGCTAATTGAAAAAAAGGAGAGAGAAATTAGGGCTGAGAAACGAGACTGTTATTTTCTTCCTTGTACGGATAAAGCTTGTTTGATATGATCTGCCTGATGTACAACAAAATTTCAACATTCTCAAGCTCAACGAGCTCTAAACATATTTTTTATTTTTTCTTGTTTTCATTTCTAAAGGGTTTTGGTGGCTGCAGAAAGTCGGACGTGTGGGAGAGTTGTCCTTTTAAAGTGTCGACAGTTGGGGTTCATGAAAAATGCCCGATTTAAGAATGGAAGATGAACCGTGGACAGGAGGTGGTGGGAAAACCACTGGGGTTGTGACGGTGTCCGACATCGATTTTAAAGAAGGAGGGAATATGGCAACTAATACAGACCGCCTGTTGGTATCTGCAGAAAATCATACCCTGCAGAATATGAACTGTTTCAAAGACAGGGCCTGTTTAAACGCTGTGCCCGTTGATCAGCTTCATGCCGAAACAGGGTTTTACGATGTCCATTCGCATGGAAATGCGGTCTCGGTGGGAGAACACATGCGCCAAGCGGCATGTTGGTTTTGGATTTGGATATCCTCCTTTATGCGGAGACACTTAAGTACACCTCAGTACACGCATTTGCTTAGCGTGTTCCCGATCTGCTTCTATGCCACACTTCTTCTAACTTCCGTATGTCACACGACAGATGCCCAATCCACAGATCCCGACTGTGGTTCAAACACGGACTGCTACCCGCCAGCGCTTGATCTTTTAAACGAGCAGTTTACTGCCCGGACTTTGACTGTTTCAAGTACGTGCGGTCAGTCGGGTGACGAGATATATCGACGCCTTTCGACCGAACTCGACGACACGGAGTTTATCTGCAACAGTACGTTTCCAGGACCAAAGGAAAATATGATCGATTTCCATACCGATTCTATTGCGATTTTCAACTTGACTTTGGAGAATCCTCAATTATCGACATATTGGCAAACGCGAAACACAATAAACACAAATGGCGCAGATCCTCGCGAAGAATTCATTGTATTCGATTTACGAGACCAATTTCTGGTGCGGATTGTGCAGATAATATTTCTAAGCCCTCACACGAATTTGATTAACTCGGACATGCGGCCACAAGCAATGGTTCTTGAAGGGCGGGAAAGCGCGAACAGCGATTGGCAGCCTTGGAGATATTACGCACGAGACTGCAATACATTCTTTCCAGGTATTTATTGAACAATAAGTGTTCCCAGAGCGTGACTGCGTAAGCAGTGACGCTATATGTTTGTTGGCAGGGTTTTCTCTTATCTAAGACGTCTTTTAATTTTATACATGCAAAATAAAATTTTGCATGTATACAGTTTCATTTATACAAAAACCTAGTGTTGAGTTTGGACGGCAGATAATTCATTGTTTATTCCAAGATATTGATGTCACCGTTGCCGCACTTTTGTTTCTGAATGATATTCATATGAAACGGGATAAATCCAAATAAATTACTTGACATTATAAAATTGATGACAGCACCTCCCAGGGGAGCCACTCACGCACCGAGTGATTACCATGCGTGTCCATGACCCGGGTGCCGCTCACGTACCAACTGCTTACCATTCGTGTCCATGACCCGGGTGCCACTCACGCACCGACTGATTACCATGCGCGCCCATGACCCGGGTGCCGCTCACGTACCAACTGGTTACCATGCGCGTCCATGACCCGGGAGCCACTCACACACCGACTGATTACCATGTGCGTCCATGACCCGGGTGCCGCTCACGCACCAACTGCTTGCCATTCGTGTCCATGAGTGTTTAAAACAGCCCCTAAACGCGATGTGCTAATTTTTTAAATAATACCCCTTTTTTAACCAAACGCTGAGTGAAAGTTTGAAATAACCCCCTTTTTGTACGAACCGCGGAGTACGGAATGGAAAACACCCCCTTTAAACCAAATTGGCACTACGCGCGGACCACGTCTGGCCTCAAAATTACCCCCTTCCCGCGTTTTTTGGACACGCATGGTAAGCCATAAAATGCCAAGTGGTCTCCCCCCCCCCCCCAGGGCCACAAGTATTGTGAATCTAACGAACCTTTTCCTCGGTTTCATTGGCAACGTGTGCTGGTACCTTTTTTTCCAGGAGTTCCTATACAAGAGGACAGAGGCGTGCAGTACAATGCAACGACGGCTGTGTGCATGCAAGTATATTACGCCGGGGATACGACCACCTTTATGGGCCGCGAGCCCGGGGTCCAACTCGTAAGTATCCCCGGCAACATGCCTCGTTGCTGATTTAGATACTTCTTTCGGGTACACAGGTTACCTGATGATCACGCATTTCATTGACACACATAAATCTTGAATATGCTCGGTGTGGTTGCAGTTTATTCGTTTTTGATTTTATAATAGAAAGAACTAATGTGGTGGTTTCTACCGATCCGAAAAAAATCTGTAAATAAAAGAAACGTTGAGTTAACTAACTGGCCTTGTGCTGGTGACGTTCAATCAGGTGACGTTCAATCCGGCACAGGACTACGACAGTGAATATGGATCTGTGTACGAGGTACAGAGGCACTACGTGGCGAGCGCCATCCGTGTGCGCCTCGTGCACCCGGCAGATGACGTCCCATTAAGCTCCTACTACGCCGTGGCCGATCTGGAAATCAGCGGCCAGTGCGCTTGCTTTGGCCACGCAGCGACCTGCACTGGCGACGTATGTATGATGGCGTGTGTATGATGACGTATGTATGATGGCGTGTGTATGATGACGTATGTATGATGGCGTATGTATGATGACGTATGTATGATGGCGTGTGAGCCCATGTGATTTGAGGTCGATTTTAGACTTTTTATAATTCGAAAACCATTGTTATTTACATCATATGTGGATGGATATCAACCAGATCTAATTTAAAAGGTACATCACGTTTTTTCAGAGCATGCAGCAATTTCAAAACCATGAAACAATTCTCAGCACGTTTTTTACATAATAAAATACAGTGCAATGCTCATGAAGTCATCCAGAAATGATTTATTAATGACAGTTGTTTTTTCTTTGTTGTTTGGCGAACAGAATGCAGCTGTATGTGACTGTCAGCATAACACACGTGGGGTGAACTGCGAGCAGTGTCTGCCGCTCTACAACAACCGCCCGTGGAGCATGGGCTTTGATGGACAGGCCAATGCGTGCGAGGGTAGGGATGCCACCTTCCCAAACTCCCACCCCCCTCCCCTCCTCCCCCCACCTCCAGCCTCGTCAACATGTGGGGTGAACTGCGAGCAGTGGTTGCCGCTTTACAACAACCGTCCGTGGAGCATGGGCTTTGATGGACAGGCCAATGCGTGCGAGGGTAGGGATGCCACCTTCCCAAACTCCAATCCCCCCCTCCCCTCCTCCCCCCACCCTCGTCAACATGTGGGGTAAACTGTGAGCACTGCCTGCCGCTCTACAACAACCGCCCGTGGAGCATGGGCTTTGATGGACAGGCCAATGCGTGCGAGGGTAGGGGTGCCGCCTTTCCAAACCCCCATCCCCCTCCCCCCCCCCCCCCCACCCTCGTCAACATGTGGGGTGAACTGCGAGCAGTGGTTGCCGCTCTACAACGACCGTCCGTGGAGCATGGGCTTTGATGGACAGGCCAATGCGTGCGAGGGTAGGGACGCCACCTTCCGAAACTCCCATCCACCTCCCCTCCTCCCCCCTCCACCCTCGTCAACATGTGGGGTAAACTGCGAGCAGTGGTTGCCGCTCTACAACAACCGTCCGTGGAGCATGGGCTTTGATGGACAGTCCAATGCGTGCGAGGGTAGGGATGCCACCTTCCCAAACTACCATCCCCCTCCCCTCCTCCCCCCCTCCACCCTCGTCAACATGTGGGGTGAACTGCGAGCAGTGGTTGCCGCTCTACAACAACCGCCCATTGAGCATGGGCTTTGATGGACAGACCAATGCGTGCGAGGGTAGGGATGCCACCTTCACAAAGCCCCATCCCCTCTTCTCCCCCACCATACTATTTAAAATAAGAATATATAAAGCAAATGAGAATTCACTTTTTTTTTGTTATATGCGTAACAGAACATTGTAGTCAAAGTCAGTCTATTCCGGAATCGAACCTCATATTAGTCTGTTCCGGAATAGACTCTACTTTGTCGATAGTGCCATATTTCGCATTCAACAAAATCTTTAGATTCGTATGTGCTTGGTGTATTATTATTTTAAACAATACTGTTTTGTCTTATTTGGTACAGATTGTGGCTGTAACGGACATGCGCAGTCGTGCCAGTATGACGTCACAAAGGGCTACGGCGTGTGCGACGATTGCATGTTCCCAACGACGGGTGATAAGTGTGAGTGGTGTGCGCAGAGCTACTACATCAACCCCACCGTCACGCAGAACGTCACGCTCGACGACCCCAGTGCCGAGTGTGCAGGTGAGGTCAAACACGACCACTCACCCCCTTCCCCCTCCCTCCCCTTCCCTGCACCGCAGCCGCCGCGGTTATATTACTGTTATTCCAGTTGAGACCGAATTGTGTGTGGATCAGTCGATACAAGTTGTCTCTGTCTTGTTGGAAACACTTATTAAATTAAGAAAACTAATTAGAATTAGATATATTTCCTTATTTGCCAGATGAGAAAAATAAACAAATGAGTCTTTACTGGAATAGTTCAGCGAGAAGCCAGCTTCTGTAACGATGTGCGTATTTCTCTGACGCTGATCGGTTTTAATCTCGTTCTAAAAGACACAAACTTATGGTGTCTTATTACACCTGTTACAAAAATATGGCAATCTCTCTCAACATGATGTGCGTTAAAACTAAAACGCCATTAAGGAGAGCGAAAAAAAGGTAGAAAGCAAATAGCTAGGGACGTTAATGGGTTGAGAGAGAGGGAGATGGCGATAGGGGAAAAGAAAACGTTTGTCCGACTACGGTTTAGTGTTGGACTTGTGTGAATTACCTTTGTTGATATTTCAAAGGTTTATAGGGCAGTCAGTTTAGAGGTGTGCACATTGTTATATACCGTTCAGAGGTCGACAGGTTTCCAATGAATATTAAGGCCTGATAAAGGCGAGGTTTTTTTCTTCCTGTTTTTAACGGCTTTAAAGGGAAGAGTTCTCATCGCATTGTGTAAAATCCAATAAAGATTAACCCATGAAAAGAAATCAATAATGATCACAAAGTGAGTGGCCGACTGCAGCTGAATAAACAGATGACGTCTGTTCACACACACAAAAAAATAATAACATGAAAACACTGCAATATTGAATATTTAAAATTCGCTTGTGAACTTTGAATGAAAAGCGTGAGTTTTTCCCCTCATAGCTGGCTTATAATGACACATTTGCAAAACACCAAAAGAAATATTCATCCATAAATATCCGTTTAATCGAACTACATATTGCGCAATGCAATTCTCAACGCTGACATAAACGGAAATTAAGATTTTTAAAAACTTTCTTGTTCTAATACAGACTGCAAATAAAGTAGATACGCTTTTAACTCGATTTTGAACACGAGAAATGAAATTATATAGTTCCATTATTATCTCTTGTATTAATATATTAATGGAAACATAAAACCGGTGACACCATATTGCAAAAAAAAAAAAAAAAAAAAAAAAAGATCGATTCGCATGAAACAACACTGCAATGAACTCTGTATATTATATACATATACCGTTCTCTACGAACGATTGTTATATGAAATTTATATGCAGCTGACTAACATACACATTGTCTGTAATCGATAAAAATTCACTGAGCTGGGCAAATGTATTCCGCAAGCATTATAGCTCAAGCGTGCACTTATCGATTTAGGATAATTTGGAATTCATGATAGGACGTTATAATTCTTAAACGAGCTCTCAACCGTGAACGATCGATTTTGGATCAATTTTATGACAAAGCGTTTGAAATTCTGATAGCGGAAAGTCGCTCTGATTCATTACAAAATGCGTAGGGGCTTGTTTGTTTGCGCTTCATGTGTAAACGCTGGGGAATTTATTGATCAGTATGACTTGTAAAAAGTATGATTCAGAATTCTAATAATTTTAAATAAACACTTGCATCAGTGTAAATAACCTTTTTTGTGCATAGTCACTTCTTTCTTTTTTTCTTTCTTTCTTTTCCTCTTTAATTGAATTTCTGATTTTGTGAATTATTAAATTCTTTCAATAATTTTCATTTTGCTTCGCAATTTTCAGGTTTCAACGGGACTGACGTCATCAGTAAGTCCTATCTTCACATTTATGTCGCAGGAACTCTTAACCATAGAATGAATGATTGAAATACAAGTTTTGAAGCAAATGATAAACTGGATGTTTAGTTTGGCAGGCTATTCTAGAACAGACTAATCACTGTCGTAAAAGCAGAAATCAAAAATTTGTCATTGTTGTATTAATTTAAGTTGTAAACTATACAAAGAATTAAATTTGCTATAATATAAGAAACTACCTCCATTTTAAATCGGTCCGGTAGTCTGCACTTGAAAAGAGACCCCGGCTGTCTTTTTTTTTTTTTTTTTTATCTTTGGCATCCTCGATATCTCCTTTAAGTGCGCCCTGGTTATCTCAGCTTAGGCTAGACTCCCACCCCGTCCCCGGGGAAATAAGGTTTAGAAGAACAGTAATATATAACTTACTTTTTGTGGCAAAAAACCCTGTATCACAGCTTGTAATTGATGTTGTATATTCTAAACAATTTTCTCTATGCTGGTTTTAGCGTACACGTGCGGGGATTACTGCATACGTAAGTACTCGCAAGTTTTTCATTGTTTTCAAACGAGGGAAAAATTGATGACTATGAAGTCAGCAGCTTTACGAAGTCCCTGACACTTTCAATAAATCTGTCAAATTCGTAGAGGTTGTGGAGAAATTAAATATTTGAAGGAACAATTCAATAAAAAACGTTTTTAATAATAAGCAACAATGACATTTAACCAGAAATATAGGTGAGATAGGATGCTTAATGAGAAACACCTTACAGGTAAGCCAGTCGGTTATTTTTTGCATCATAAACCTTCTGTAGAGCTATTTTTTTTTTAAATATTGTATGAAAAACGAACAAATGAGTGAAATTAGCAAAAGGCATATCAAATAACTTTAAAATTACAAGATTACACTTATTCTCAAACCAAAGTTTGATGGATTTTGTGAACTGTAAGCAACATGATTACCGTATCATATGCATATCATATACATACTATATGCGCATCGTGTGGAGATTTGACAGATTCTGTGAAAATTTCAATGACTTATAAAGTCACTGATTTGAGAGAATCCCTGTAACAAATGCAAATATAAAAAAATAAATAAGAACTGAGTAATTTTAATATGAAATGTAATATCAAGATATGTTACGGTTTGGCGTAGTGGTAATTTAATAGATATTGTCGTTTTTATTAATTTACTTTCTTAATCGCTTCGTATAACTGGAGTATGGATATGAGCTTTTGTATATTGTAGCGTGCAACTGTAGTACCGATGGCATTATACGCGAGGTGTACACGTGTGAGAACGCCACGGGGCAGTGTGAATGTAAACAACACGTGACCGGAAGAGCGTGTGACCAATGCGAGGAAACCTTCTGGAACTTGGCTTTTGACAATGAATTTGGTTGCACAGGTGAGGCAAATGCGAGTGTTTTTATGTGTTATTTCATGATTGAAGTAGTCGATTGTCTTGCGTGGGCCAGGTGTACGACGTAAAAATCGCCCGATATTGCGTTCCACATCATTTCGAACTAGACCATCAGATACTGGGCCTCATGAGAACGTGTGTGCACAAAGCAGGAAAGAAGGGACTAAACATACAACAAAGCTATTTCACTTTTAAAAGAAAACGGCCTCAGAAGCCACTGCTGTGTGGTAACCGGAGGTCTGAAGTGATTGAAATGACTACTCCTTGAAATATCATTGAGTCACGGCTGACGTCATTATGTCACCTTTTCTTACATTTTCCCTCATTTTTTAAAGTTGGAAACTCACCTTTTCAAACAGTATTATAAGTGTTAACTTGATTTATGTATCTATTATTGTATATTATATTTGCTAGTCCTTGTACGTTTATATTATTGAATTTATCTGTTTTAAATTACATTGTAAAGTCCTTTGAGCTAAAATGGAGAAAGGGCTATATAAAAAATCCACTTTTATTATTATTATTATTATTATTATTATTATTATTAAAATTAATTATTAGAATTATTAGAATTATTAGAGCCTTTTGCTAACGGTTTCGAGTGCTGACTTTTATAAGAAAATTATAAACTGCTTAGAAAACCGGAACGCATCAACACAAACACCCGCTGCATATGTACAATAAATAAAGAAAAAATTGCTTGGAAGACGTCAGACGTTTCATTACAGAAGCGCTAGATGTCAACATGACATTTTTTTAGAATGTGACTGCCATCTGGCGGGAACACTGAACAACACAAACATGTGTGATAAAGTCACAGGGCAGTGCATGTGCAAGGAGAATACCAACGGTACTCGTTGCGACGCTTGTAAGGTACGCAAAAATAGAGCAATTATTTGTCAACCTATTTTTTTTGATTGAAGGTACTTAGAAAGGTATTCTGATCATCACATATGTGTTGGAATGTAACCCATTTATGGACGTTTTCTTTGGTTCGGTGAGAACTGGCAACTGTTGCTGGGGTTTGAATTAAATGAAGTGCTTATGTTGTTCAAACCCATAGTTATAGCTAACTTTTAAAACAAAATTCTGACGGTATTTGATATACAGTGAGGTTATGCTTCGCTCACATTCAGATCGTTGATATATGCGGAAACTGACAGAAAAATAAATTCATAAATACCTGAAAATTTAACCAAAGCCGGTTCAGTTTGTGTTAATATTTGGGAAAATTCTGTTTATTGTTTTGTTTTCTCACAGACGGATACATTTTTGCTGGAAGAAGCGAACGCTGATGGTTGTACGTCATGCGCCTGCGACCCTGGAGGCTCGCTGACGTCATCGTGCCATAACGTCACAGGAGAATGCAGTTGCCGTGACAACATCATCGGGAGAACGTGTAGCACAGCGGCGGAGGGTTACTTTGTTCCTCGGCTTGATTATCTTACCGTTGAGGCGGAGTTCACTCCTGAGGCCACGGTACGCCATATACACGTTATTTATAGGAATGAAAGAAAGAACAGATAGTTTCGGTGGACGGCCGTTTGTCAGTCACCGATTGCCATTGATTGTTTCAAGACAACTTCTCAGATATTTGAATACGGCTGCATGCCAATTGATCAGTGAGCACATTACGGTGGCAAACTCGTTGTGCTTAGCGTTGGGCTTGGGCTATGGCCATTTCATCCAACATTTGTGGTTTCGCCCAAAAGTCGTTTTTAGTAAAGGTGTTTGGTTGTTTACTCAAACATGTATGGTAGTTTCGTCCAAAATGCAATTTGCCCATTCCCATACAGAAACACAGTTCACAGTGGGTTATGGTCAAATATAGAAACTAATTAAAGTGGAATTAAAATAATAATTTAAGTCAGTTATAGTAATAATTAAAGTCAGTTATAATTGTCAACTATGTAACTAACAACTTTTGTTTAGGGTAGGCAGAACTAAAAGGCAGTATGATACGAACGATAAGATAAGATGTAAAATATAACAGGAAAAAAATTAAGCAAAGGCGTTTTATTGTTTCTTTAAAAGATATGCAAACAAATTTTATCCCTTCTCCACAAAAAAAAAAATAATAATAATAGTATAAAAACAATAATAAATAAATAAATTAATTGATGAATAAAGTTAGGTGACACAAGCAGACTTCTGAGCGATAGGGCTCAACTTTTTGGGCGAACTGTATTTTAGGTTATAATAACCAATCGAAATTTAGCTGTCATGCGTAGTTTGATTTATCAAAAAATATTCGTTTTTGTTGTGCTGGGAAGACTGGATTAAGGACACTCAGGACTTAAACAATTTTGCAATTGTTGACCCTTTTTTAATAGTAGCAGTTAAATCTACAGCCAGCGATTTATTCTGTGGTGATATTATTTTATAATTTTATATTTAAACGTGAAGCATTTGAAAAATGAACGTGAATTTGAAACTGATTTTTTGTTGATTTTTGTATGTATTATAGAGGTATTTATAATTTAGATCGATAATGTCGTGGAAGAGGCGGGCGAGGGAGAAGAAACGACAAACGTCACGGGTCGCGGATTCTTGCGTCTATCTGCTTCCGAAAGTGTACAGTTTACATACACCGTACCGAGGACTTTTAATTATGACGTGGTATTAAGATACAGAGTAAGGAGTGCATTCACCATTATTTTCTACCCTTCCCCCCTCCTCCCTTTCCTTAATTTTGATTTTTATGTTGCTCTCAGGTGATACCTGCCGAAGATAGAGAATTTGCATAGCTTTCGAGACTGTCAAAGGGGAACTATTGTGATTTAGGATATCCACTGGGACGGGGCGGCGAGGAGGCGGGGGAGGGGTTGCATGTGTTTGCTCGTTTCCGTGAAGCTAAATTAAAACTGTGTACAAACAGCTCAGTTTTTTTTTTTTGCCTCAATCCCATGTAAAATTTTCATAAATGATATTGAGGTGACGTATATTCTTTCTGCAAACTCTGTCGTGTTACTCAACGATGACCAGTTGGAAATTCAATTTAAACAAGAAAAGTTCCATTTAAAATTGTATTTCAACCAATCACGTGAGCCGTTCACTTCGCTTCTCTCCTAGACGGAGTCAGATTGGACCAATCTGCCTGTGATAACTCTTGGAGACTCGGAAGGCTTAGCGAATGTGACGTATGAATGTGGCGGCCAGTCACGTGACCTAACAGCGCAGCTGAACTTGCTGGCAACATTGCCCGCCGACGAGAAAGGTCAGCAAATAGTGGGTCACGTTGAAAGAGCAAAGCAAGAATTACACAGTTGTACTTTGGCCAACACATATGCAACAGTCTGAAGTTGCTCAAATGTGATGCAGTCTTCTTGACATTCAAGTTCTGTTAAAATAAAATATTCAAAATTCAAACGCACAAAATGGCCGTGTGTGGTTGTGATGACGTCAACTTTTACAGAGTGCCTGCTTGGTTCTTACAGGCGGCGTTGTAGTGGGACAGATGTGCCTGAGGGCCGACACAGTGTACAGGACCACCGTAGAAGTCAACGTGCCCGGAACCCAAGGTGCCGTCCTTCTGCTTGATTCCGTGAGTGACAGCGCTTTTGACAAGATAAAATGTCTAACTGTAACGTGGGCCATTGATGCGACCTGATTCATGTTGTCGTTAAGTATTCAAAATTGTGTTCTTGTCCAAAAGAGTGCTGTGTTATTAGACCAGCCGACTCTGCGTTTGGCCCGGCTGGTTGCAATGTCCCTGGACATTCTTGTTTGTTTTCTCTTTCAGATCGTGTTTCTGCCTGTATATACAGACTTACCGGCGACGTCGAGATTTGATGCAGAGTCATTGGCTGCCATGGCCACGTGCTATGACGCAACACGGGCTGTCGATCACGTGACTAGGAGTAATCTGACTTGCTACCAATACGAATTTTCCCTCATGGCCGATTTTCTGAATGGATCTTTAGGTGCGTAGTATTTGCGTTAATTCTGCGACGTTTACAAAAAAAAAAAAAAAAAAAAAAAAACAAACAAACATATATATGTAAACTAAAACACTCGACAAACTTTAAAATTGTTTATGTCATTGAGTAAGTACCAGTAAATAGGTACAAAGGCGGGTTTTAATGTTGTAAATATTTAAAATTGTCTTACAGGCTGTAATTGTGACGACATCGGAAGTGCGAACATCGTCTGTGGGCCGGAAGGTGGACAGTGTGAGTGTAAACCTCACATCATCCTGCAGGACTGTAGCCAGTGTGAGGTGGATCATTACGACTTTTACAGTGGCACTGGATGTATACGTAAGTGTATGTTGTTGTCTGTATGTGTGTGTATTTCTTAGGGTGTACACAACTTTCACCTTACTGAATGTACGGCTGTCTTTGCCCACACCGGAAGCACCAGCAAGTCTTTCACTCAATCTTACTATGTTTTATTAAAATGTGTTTGTAAGTCTCGTGATAACTGACAATAACTGTCAGTCCCGTGATAACTAACAATAACTGTCAGTCCCGTGATAACTGACAATAACTGTCAGTCCCGTGATAACTGACAATAACTGTCAGTCCCGTGATAACTGACGAGAACTGTCAGTCCCGTGATAACTGACGAGAACTGTCAGTCTCCTGATAACTGTCAATTCTCAATAGCTGTTTAATCCTCTTTTGGCGTGGGAAATTCGAAGAGAACATGGATTGTTATGTACGGCTAAGATAGATCCGCCAGTGGTCAGAAATGGTATGATGCTTGCTAGATGGATTGTTCGTGCTTCAAGATTCTTGCGATGTGTTTTTTTTTTTCAGCGTGTAATTGTCACGTGACCGGGTCAGTTCGCACGGCTTGTAACGAGAGCGGCATCTGCGAGTGCTTACCCAATGTGATTGGAGACCGCTGTGGTGCTTGTAGTCCTGAACATTACGGGCTATCCACAGGTAGGCTTTGGGATGTATTATCTAAAAACAAAGGGCAATGGATGACTTTTGGGTCAAAACGCAGTTAACAGTTTAACAGAGCTTGAGTAAAGATTTGAAAGATTTGAAACCGGAACTTAAGCCTGAGGAAATGCAATGTTTTTGGCGTATTTTGTTTGGAAGTAACCTACTACTAAATAATCAATTAAACTTATCAAAAGATTAATTGTTATTTTTGTTGTCTTTTACACGTAATTACATTTTTATGGAACACTTTTTCAGTCGCTACAGCAGCGAAGCTACTATTTGTTGCCCTTATAATTAGGTCAAGGATGCACCGTGTGCACGTGCAGTCCAGACTACTCGTTAAATAACTCATGTTTGGATGATGGACAGTGCCACTGTAAACCCGGTGTGGGCGGAATTAACTGTGATCGTTGTGCTGAAGGGTGAGTTCACGAGACAACTGGGGGAGATTTAAATTTCAATTCGTTTATTCACAATAAATTCTAGTGGTTGTATAGTGGAGTGAGAAGCTCCAAAACTGTGTTGTGAAATCTCTCTGTGAAGTATGGCAAGTTGGAAACTGAGATTTCTGGTAAAAATGCTGGTAATGGTCGATTTTATAAATGCGCTAAATGTCGTACGGTCTCCCCCCCCCCCCCCTCTCCCTCCTCTGCTCCCAAAAACTGATTCCCTTCCAGTCTCCTGCTCTCAAACAAAAGTGGTTAAAGGTCAGCTGTAAAACAACAATCTTTGAGGCAGCATTGATTCCTTTTCGTACAAACGGACATATTGAAGTGGTTGCCATGTTTGACGGGCAGGTTCCACACGCTGACTGCCGACGGCTGCACGGTCTGTGATTGTGACGAGGACGGGAGCAGTGAGGGTATCTGCAACGCGACCACGGGGCAATGCACGTGCAAGGACAACGTGCAGGGAGAGAACTGTGACCAGTGCAAGCCCGGTGTGTAGTGTAGGGGTGCGGTGGAGGGTAGGGGGGAGGGGCGTGGTTGTGGGCAACATTGCAATGGTATGTGGTTAGAATTCGCTGAATTTGCAGCAGTCATAGCAACGTGTATTGTACGTTATATTTTTCTAATTTAACAAGGCAAAATGTGGCACTATTACTTCTTATTTTCTACGTTGCAAAATGTCGCATTTTATACAGCCTGTTCTGATGTAAAGTCATTAATTATTCTTTCCTCTGTGGAAATTGTAGAAACGATAGAGAGATGCAGGGAATAAATATTGTTTAATCCTCGTATTAATTCGAATCTACCTTGACGTAAGTGTGCGGTTGTTTGCAGGGTTTTATGGACTTGGCCCCTGGGACAGCGAGGGTTGTCTACAATGCCAGTGCTCCGGTCACTCACAAAATTGCAGCTCAGCTTCCAATTGGACACAAGTCATCTACACAGACACGTGGGACCTGCTGTCAGGTGCGCTAACTCGCCGCTATACCTCGCTATTTTAGGGGAATATTAAATTATCACAGCGTAAAGTGAAGATGTGACGTAAACCGTAGACGTAAACATCCCGAGTTAAAATACAGAGGCTCACTGAAAATAACCAATACAGAGGTAAGATGCGGGTTCAATGTCAATGAACAATGTCAAGGGTAATTTTTCGAAACATTCACATGATGTTACATGTTTATTATTAACACTTGACAAGCCTTTGGCTTGCAAGGGTTATATGAATTTGTGCCAGCAAAATTCGTCCTTTTTTTTTTCTTCTTGACACTTTTTCCGATTTTTTGTGTCTTCTTCTTCTCTGACTCTATAGGCCCTACGACCATGAAACTTGGGACTTATAAAGAGCTTGATCTGAACATGTGCATGTCACTTTTTATTTTCGTCTTTGATTTCGTTTTCTTTGTTAAAACGCCATGTGAAAAGAGTGTATTTTTTGCAAGTAAATGCGTAGCATTTAACCTACATCACACACAGTTGCTCAGTGAGCTTTGTGCGAGCTCTCACTACGTAAATAGATAACGCGGCGTATGCTAGGTCAGTCAATAAAACCTTAAGTCAACAGAAACCAAACACTACTCGGCTTATAACACGTATTCAAGCTGTGTTGTTTGCAATATATTATTTAAGAAATAACCCATTGAAGGAAGTATTTTTGCGTTTTAATTTTTGTCAAGTGTTTAACATTTCGCAAGCGAAGTGAGGTTCTAGTTTTCACTTAGTTTACTTTCGACAATAATAATATTGAAACCTTTTGCACAGAATCGGCCATACAGGACAAGTGGGGCGGCATCAGTAGCACAGGGGAGGAGGTCGAGGTGGACACACGACTGGACCTTGAGGGACGCGATCCACAGTGAGTTCGTTGAGTTAATTTTAGAGTGGTTTTCATGTCCAAGTCAATGCGCAGTTGGTGCTCTGTGGCATTGGTGGTGCACTGTGGCGCTGGTGGTGCTTTCTGGTTAGTGATACGCTGTGATGTTGGTGGTGTTCTGTGGCGGTGGGATGTTCTGTGGATTTGGTGGCGCTCTGTGGTGTTGGTGGTGCGCGATGATGCTGTTGTCTTTGTGGTGCACTGTGGCGTTGGTGGTGCACTGTGGTGTTGGTGGTGCACTGTGGCATTGGCGGCGCACTGTGGCGTTGGTGGTGCACTGTGGTGTTGGTGGTGCACTGTGGCGTTGGTGGTGCACTGTGGCGTTGGTGGTGCACTGTGGTCTTGTGGGTTCGTGGTATTAGTGATGCATTTTGGTGTTGGCGGTGCACTATGATGTTGGTGATATTTTATGGCGCTGTTAATATTCTTCGTGGCGCAGTCGGCGCTTTTTATGGTACATGCTCTTTCGCGCAGGCGCCAATTTTCGCGGCGCTTTTTCTTTATGACACTGGTATTCCTTTTTCAAATTTTTTGTGGCGCTACTGGAATTTAGAATTGCTTGAGAATTTATGTAATCTTCTTAATTTCATTTATTAATCTTTTATATTAATTTCAGGTATGTGTTGGAAATTGCCAACAGCGCCACCAACCAACAATACGAGCAGTATTACTTCACCGCCACTGACGTCTACCTTGGAAACAAGCGCGGGGCTTATGCACAGTACTTCATTGTCGACCTTAGTTACCGGGTACATCTGTACTTTTGTCGTACTTTGCACGTGCATTTGTACTTTGCAGTATTCCAAAAAAAAAAAAACAAAAAAAAAAGGTAATGAAGAAAAGAGTCCGATGTGCTGGGGAAAGAGCGATTTGACTCCATGGGATTCTCCTAACTTTGTATCATTTTATTTTATGTTTGTTAATAACAAAACGAGTGAGTTGTACCGATCGATGACGGTGGTATTGAAAACTCTTTCGTAACAACAGGTCGAGTTGGGCGAGAACGACACATTGGATATATTGAATGTGGATTCCGGTGACGTCATAATTCAAGGTGAATACGTAGATTTCACCCTTGTGGCTGCACTGCCGGAGTTACCAACAGCAACGGAAGCACGCTATGAAGTGAGAAGGATATACTTGATAGGGCTCAATAACTTTGATCAGTTGCTCAATTTATCTTTGTATTTAAGAAGCCTGGTTGGCTTCCGGTTGTAAAATAGTAGTTCCCGATTCGATTGGATTTTGCAAATTGTTTTGAAGTCACATGTATTTGATTTGATTTCGAAAAATATGCAACATTTTTTCTCGCTGTTTGAAAGTTCCTGTTGAAAGAAGAAAACTGGAGGAAGGATTCGTTGTCAGGCAGTGCTGCTAGTTACGAGGAATTTATGCGGGTACTTAGCAGTATTCAGTCACTCTGGGTACGCGCCAAATTCAGCAATGTAAGTACTTTAATTTCCGCAAGTATTAAGTATATTTATTGACGTATTAAGGGGTGTTTTTGTTTCTTTATTTTTTTATGTCTTTTTAGTTAATTCGTTTTATTTTGAGTTCATTCGAATTTAAATTTTTTTGGTCACTTTATATACACGTTTGTTTATTTTGGAATAACTGCAGCGTACGGATGCAAAGTGGTCTCTTTGTGAGAGATGCAACCACTGATTACTGTTGTAGTTCAGTGGCGCCGTAACAAGCATGTATTTTGCACGGATGGGGTATGCACAGGAGGGGAATGCCACGACGGACGACGCCGAAGTCGTCGGGCCTATCAACAACGTCGAACAGTGCGTGTGCCCATCAGAATATGCGGTTAGTTTTGTTACCTCGATTTCTATTGGCTGAGATTAGGTGGACCAAAAGGTGAATGATGAAGTCGAACCCAGGTCAAGCCGTACCCAAGTCAGGTCGTACTCAAATGGGTCAAGTCGTGCACAAATCTCTGTAGTCAAGTCGCACCCAAATAAAAATTATAAGTGGTTAAAAGTTACCTTTGCCGTGAATAGTTTTTTACCTTAGTATGGCAATTTACATGTGAAGCAACATTCTAAAAGGTGAATTAGAAACTCGGGAGTTAATTCTACATAACGCTTCTTATCATATATTAAGTTTTTGTAAGTTTTTTATCCACCGTGTACACGCTCAGACAAAAGGTATTGTTAATGAAAGAATTTTATGGAGGGAGTATGACTTGACCACTGTTGGGTACGACCTGACCATAAAAATTTCGATGCGACTCGACTCAGATACAACTTGACCATAAATCAAGCAAACTAGATATGCGGAAAGCGTGCTTGCTCACCTTTCTTCACATGTTATATACAATATTTCATTAAGTATGCTCTGACGGTTGCCTTTCCATTGGAATGCCGGTTATCTGCCCCCCTCCCTCCACCGCCATCAGCCGTCCTGTCAACTGCTCCCCCCCTTTTTTTGACCGTCTTGCCGGATTAGGGGTGGGGGCCAGCCGACGTATCGGTTGAAAGCTGATGACAGGGAGCAGATGACCTTTTAACTTTCAAAAAAACAGTAGTAACGTTGCTGTGTAAATCAAAATAAAAAAAAACACCTTTACACCTCTAAAATGGGTGTTGTTTTCTAGGGACAGTTTTGTGAGCAGTGCGCGGAAGGCTACACGCGGGCCACGCCTGGTAGCGGTGCTTACTCCACGTGCGTGCCGTGCATGTGTAACAATCACGCCACGCCAGGGCGGGCATGTGACCCGGAGACTGGAGAGTGCATGTGCACTCACAATACGACGGGTACCCAGTGTCAGCTCTGCCTGCCGGGATTCTATGGAGATGCAACTGTGGGAGCACAAGGTATACGCAGTGACTGACGGGAGCGCTAGTGCCTCCATCTTTGGGTGTGGTGGGGGGGGGGGGGATGGTGGGTGGGAAATGTGTCCATACCAGCTGGTCATCGGAAAGCCAGCCACCATATAAATCGAAAACCGGAAAGTCATACGGCAATGTCGTTTTTTTGTCACTTAACTGCAAGCACTGTTAACAAGCTGCAAGTGTACTCAACCCTGGACCTTCATACAGCCAATCTGATTCGTTGTAAATTTCCCGCTCTAAAATGTCAGGAATGTTTGTGTGCGACTACTGAACCTTTTTTCTCCCATCTTTTACAGTGCACTGTGGGGTTTTGTGTGTTGTCAGACATTCGGGGGCGTGTCAGTGTAAGATGCACGTGATTGGTCGAGCGTGTGACGCGTGTCAGGACACGTAACGATGCACTGCTGTCCGAAGAATAATATGTGACAAAGGCACTGCTTCCAAGACCTTTAAGGGGCTTTAAATTTTTAAGTAATTTTTTTTTGCGTCTGTGAGTGATAAATATAATCGTTGTTTTATTCCCCACAGGTAGAACCTGTGGGGAATATATGCGATCGACCCCGTGTCGGTCTGTCGGTCTGTTATCAAGAGCTTGTTAACACGATAACTTAAAAATTGCTGCAAGGATTTTAATGAAACTTAGTATGTGGCTTTTATGGAAACAAACACAGATCGGTATTGTAAATGGGCCAGGTTCGTCCAAGGAAACTGCATCAACTGGACTTGGAAAATTTCAGCTCTTGATTGACTATTGATGGCCGTGTTTAGCTGATGGGGTGGGGGGGGGGGGGGCTCTGGGGAATATGTGGGCTATGCACACTGCTCTAGTTAATGTTATTGAAAGAGAGCCGCAAGAGCATTTATTACGTAGCTAGGCTTTTGATGTTGCTCAGATGACTGCAGGCCATGCTTGTGTCCCGGTGACGTCATAGCGGGTGACGTCAATGTGTTTGCGTCAACATGCGAGCTGATAAGCAACGGCGTGCATCGCTGCGTCAACTGCAGTGAAGGTCACGGCGGCAGCCATTGTGAATTCTGCCTGCAGGACTATTATGGAACGCCTGAAGATCCAGGGGTATTAAACTCAGTTTAAGGCGGAATGAGTGCAAATTTAAAAAAAAAAAAAACGCGGAAAAGATCTTAAAGTTATTTTCGACTGCGTGGCCCAATCTTAAAATCAATTAATATCTTCAATACTAACACAAGAAAGTTTTTAATAGTGTACATAGCATGTAGTCAATTGTGTATTAGAAAGCTTGAAAGACGCGTCACCATTGGAACCGCAGTCGGGGTGACCTCGGGCCACCGGGTCTCTGCTAATTCCCAGCCCAGCTTTTACTGTTTTTCTCTTGATGTCAGAACGCTGATGGAGCGTGCACACCGTGTGAATGCAATGGGCGGGCGGATACGTGTAATTCGACGACCGGATATTGCACGGCGTGCAGAGAGAACACAGCCGGAATGGAGTGCGAGATCTGCGGACCTGGCTACTTCGGCAACGCTATGATTGAAACCTGCATGGGTATGGATTATACTGGACCTTAATATCCTGTATTCTTTAACATGAATGTGTTGCAAGATCTCGAGGTAGCTGCATAGAATTCGTATTATTTGGTCGCAGACAACCGATGGGTTATTTAAAGCAGCAGGATAAGAATTTTTCAGTGTTATTACATATCACTAGAAAGGCGCTGACGTGTGATTCGTCTCTTGCAGACTGTAACTGTACTAGTGTTGTCGGCTCAACCGGCGACTGCAACGACAGAACCGGGGACTGCGACTGTCTGCAGAACGTCATTGGGGCGCGCTGCGACCAGTGTGACGTCAACACGTACAACTACAGCAGCGGCGAGGGCTGTTCGGAGTGCGGGTGCCACTCGCTAGGGGCGCTCTCCAGCACTTGTGATGTGGTGAGTGCCCACACCCACGTGATTGGTGGCCTAGTCATGTGGCTGAGTCACGTGACCGCTGATGTAGTCACGATTAGTCATGTAGTCATATAGCTATGCATTGGGGTGATGCGTAGTGTATGGGATTCGCAGCCATCACCTTGGCGCGTCTCTCTATTTTTTGGTACACAAATTCTCGACACTAGTTTAAAAAAAAAAGAGTTAAAAACAGTTTGTCAAAATAGTCTGTCACTAACCTCTGCGGGAAAATAATGATCTTATAAATTAAATAACATACAAAATGGTACTCCCTGCTTTTTATGGGATACATGTGGGGGTTATTGTGTTTTCAGATATCGGGGGAGTGTCAGTGTAAGACGCACGTGATTGGTCGAGCGTGTGACACGTGTCAGGACACGTACTGGAACATCAATGCCAATGGCTGTGACCGTGAGTAAACTGCCAATAAAATTAAAGCATTCTAAATACGACTTAAAAGAAGACACAGTGCATTTCTTCTCGCATTTAAAGAGTACACTCCGTGGTTGTTAATATTATTTATTTCATGATTACCAGCTCGCGTATCAAGCAAACTAGTACTTTTGCAATGCAGCCGTATACTCCGTTTTTTTTTTTCAGTATAGAAAACGTCATACCGTGCACGACTGAAAGTATGTGCTTGATATCGCCATAGCAACGTAACTTCGCGACAGAAAACATCACAGAAGAATGCATAAATATCTAACTTGTTAGAGAATATATTTGTACGAAAAATCATGAAATAAAAGTAAACCACAGTTGGATTTGAACTGATCCAAAAAAAACCCCTTTTTTGGGTCTCGTGCTACAGGCCGTATAGGAGGAGTGGGGGGGGGGGGGGGGAGGGGGTCGGATCAGTTCACCCGCTCCTGTGGTTTTATCATTGTGGTTGTACGAGATAGGAAGTGGAACATTTAAAAATTTGAAAATGGAAAGGAGGTTGTTAATAAAGCTGTATGTTGACTTCATTTACACAAGTCAGGTAACAATAGCATTTTTTAATGTTTTATCAACGTTTGTTATTTAGCTTGCGAATGTACACCAGAGGGCACTGCAAACAATACAGGGGAGACAGCCGGCACGTGTGACCTTGACACTGGTCAGTGCACGTGCGCACTGCCTGGGATCATCGGTAGAACATGTGACCACTGTGCAGCCGGAACTCCTGGTAAGGAGAAGTCTGGAATAAAAAAATTATAATCAAAATAATATTGATTTCCTTTGCGAAAATTAAAAAAAAAATACAGACTATAATGTAGTTTTAGGCGAAGGATTTAGACCCGATTGGTTGTCTTGCCACTGTCCAATGTAAATTAGGCGGAACCATGTTGCTATTGGTTACGTGATATATAGATATGTCCATTTTATTATTATTATTATTATTATTATTATTTTTTATGTGGAACAGCAAACGTTCTTTTAATGAACATTGAGATTCTCACCAATAATAACTTAAAACCTGACACTCTGCCACAGGTTCAATAAATCCACTAAAATAAAATATAACTTTGAGTTTAGTTTTATCAGTTTTATAAATAAAATTTTATTGTATAATATTGGCCATTGCAGGTGTCAATTACACATACGTCACAGACGTCTACATCGGTATGTCTTAGCTGTCAACCATTTTTTATTGGTGACCTGTAATTGATGAATAAATAGACATTTTGGTCATTTGTTTACTGGTCAGATTTAAAAAATTATTGATCGGGTTTGTCGAATTCAATTCAGTTTTTCTTTTTTCTTTTTTTTTTTTGGAGGTAATTTTGGCTGCAGTTTTTATTTGGACGAGTACTTTAGTTGTAAAGGTATTTCCTTATAATAAAGCAAAATTTGTATTGCTAAAATAATATCTATCGTGTAGAGCATATTGTCATCAAATTGTTCTTGGGGTGTGTTGGAAGGCGAGTACCCGACGTGCGAGCTCTGCGGCGAATGTTATGACAACTGGGCAGCTAAGATCGATGCCCTCGGCGCTGAACTGCTCAGTTTGCGTCACCAAGTCTTGCTGATTTGGAGAAATTACGGTACAAATCTTACTCATTTGATCTGTAAATATCTGTTGCTGTCAGCTTTCGATTTTGAGATTACGGTATATTAAAAACTTACTCAGTTGATTTATTTTTTTTATTTTGTTTTATTTATTTATTTTTCTTTTTGTTGTTGTTGTCGACACTCATATCCGATAACATTTGGCAGTCCACGGTGTTTTCCCAAATTTGAGATTTCAAATACACTATACTGCGGTATCAAATTATTTGCTGGAAAATTTGGGTTGGTTTTAAACAAAAAAATCCGCACGTGGTAGTTTGTGGCTATTAAGTAATGTTTATAAATATCAGATATCGCTGCAAGTAATTCCGTTTTCTGTTTATTCGCTTTAGAGATTACTGATCAGACATTTATTTACGCATTTGAATATGTATTTATTTAAATTTTATCTGTATTGAATTGGATATAAATTTCCATCTTAATATAGATGTATCATGGTGTATAATTTGTAGATATGAGCATTGCCACAGAAGTACATGCGGAGTTGGAGCTTATAGACAGCAATCTGCAGAGTGTGCAATCGTCTATCACTATAGCAACGGAGCTACTGCGGCAGCTTGACTATCTCAGCCAGAGTTTTCAAGATGTAGGTAGAATGTCGAATCGCAGAATCGCTGTCTGTCAGCAGGGTCCAAAGTTATAGGTATTTTATGTGGGCTCTTGATGTGGGTGGGAGGAGCAATTCGAGAAAGTGTATCAGCTTAAGTACTTATGAAAACAATGTTATTACTGACCAATACACCTGTCCAATTTGTCTGTCAATTGAATGCTATTTATGACTTAGATTTGAATCCAGGCAATTTTTTCTTCACGTGTGTCAGGTTGAAGACGAGGTTGGGAACTACACCGTGAGACTAGGGGCTATTCGCGCCACTCTAGAGCAGACGACGTCTGACATCCGGGCTCTGCAGGTAAAGGGCCTTCACAGTCGTACAGTCGTGGTACTTCAGTACTAACCTGTCTAGTACAGAGATAGCTAGTGCTTGAGTACTAGGTCTCTATTACTATTTTTACCTTTTTACGTTATAAACTTTGTGTTTGTTAAAAAAAAGGCTGTTCCCATACGAGACTTTTTAAAGGATAAATGTTTTCACTTCGATGCATTATCATTTGGACAAGTTGTCATTTGGGCAAGTTGTCTTTTGGTTCATTCATCTTCTGGGTTAGTTGTTACTTGGTTAAGTTGTCATTGGTTGATTTATCAGTTTGGTTGAGTTATTATTTGGTTGGGTTGTCACTTGAATGAGTTATCACTTGAACGAGTTGTCACTTGAATGAGTTGTTTCTTGGGTGAGCTATCACTTTGATGTCTTGTCACTTGAATGAATTGTCACTTTGATCACTTGAATGAGTTGCCACTTGAGTGAGTTAGCACTTTGATGAGTTGTCACTTGAATGAATTGTCACTTTGATCAATTGTCACTTGAATGAGTTGTCACTTGAGTGAGTTATCACTTTGATGAGTTGTCACTTGAATGAATTGTCACTTTGATCAATTGTCACTTGAATGAGTTGTCATTTGAGTGAGTTATCACTTTGATGTGTTGTCACTTGAATGAATTGTCACTTTGATCAATTGTCACTTGATTGAGTTGTCATTTGAGTGAGTTATCACTTTGATGAGTTGTCACTTGAATGAATTGTCACTTTGACCAATTGTTGCTTGAATGAGTTGTCACTTGAGTGAGTTATCACTTTGATGAGTTGTCACTTGAATGAATTGTCACTTTGACCAATTGTTGCTTAAATGAGTTGTCACTTGAGTGAGTTATCACTTTGATGAGTTGTCACTTGAATGAATTGTCACTTTGATCAATTGTCACTTGAATGAGTTGTCATTTGAGTGAGTTATAACTTTGATGAGTTGTCACTTGAGTGAATTATCACTTTGATGAGTTGTCACTTGAATGAATTATCACTTTGATCAATTGTCACTTAAATGAGCTGTCACTTGGATGAGCTTTCACTTGACAGAATTGTCACTTGAATGAATTTTCACTTGAGCGGGTTATCAATTGGGTGAGTTATAACTTGGATGATTGGTCACTTGGCTGAGTTATCACTGGGATGAGTGGTCACTTGGATGAGTTATCACTTCGATTAGGTGTCACTTGGATCAATATATGGCTGGGATGTCACTTGGAGGGGGTGTGACGTACCTGAATTTGGCTGAATTGCTTTGTGCTTCAGGAACACGATGGGAGCCTGGAGGTGGGCGGGCAGATAACAACGGCAGAGGCGATAGAGAACGAGACGTTGGCGCTGATGGCCCAGCACGAGAACCTAACCCGCCAGGGCATCGCCGCCTGGGAGAACATCCAGGGCATGACGCTTCTCATCAACCAGGCCAATGGCGACGTACAGGTGACGTACAACAAAGTTTTGGAGAATATTTTGTTATTTTTCTTCACAGTTTCAAAAATTAATGTAACTGGTGAAACACACTTATTTTGTATAAGTTTGTTCACTTCCGGATTAACGCATGGCTGTTGTACATGGTGCGGAAAATACAATTTAAGTTTTTTTTTGTAGGAAATATTTTCCCTTAGGATTGTATTGGCCCTAGTTGTGCAACAGATAAAAGTTGCTGTAAACGGAAATAATAATTTTAAAAAAATGACACAGAATTGCTCTTTGTTCAGGGAAAAGGAACACTGTTATTTAGGAATTGCTGTCCTTAAACAGATATTACGCAACCGTGTGGCAGCGGCCATGGGTGTCCTGGATGTTGCCATGGAGACGAGAGAAACCACTGACAGCTTGATAAATGGCACATTCAGCGTAGAATACAGGGCAAACACCGACAGACTGGCCGGGATACAGTCTACGGCCGACGACTTCCTAGCAATGCAAAGTCATATTGAAAACAGTGTCACAGAGGCGCAAAGGGCGCTAGATGGCGCCAATGAAACGGCGCAGACGACCAGCGAACAGGCCGTTGCTAAGATGGAGCAGACCTCTGCTGACGTTGCTAGAGCGGAGATGTTGAGATTTAATGCCACGCAGACGGAATCGCTCGTGCAGAATGCCAATTCCGTGGCGTTACAATACAAGGTCGGCTTAAATAAAATTGAAATTACAATTGAAATCCTTCTTAGAAGGAATCTGACTACAATTTAAAAAAAAATCGGTTCTGTAATGGATGAGGATTATTTTCCAAAAACGAAAGACAGTGATTAAAATTACAGCTTTTGATTGAATAAACAAGGCAATTATTTGCCAGATCATTTTGCCTTTACGGAGGTATAACAAATTCTAAATAAGATGTGCTTTTCCAGGATTTGGCACGAGAGGTCAAGGACAATATGACGCGCGCTTTTGAAACGGTGGTGACGTATGCGGAAGTAGCGGATCAGGCGCACCGTGACATGGATCAAGTCTACTACCTGGACGCAGAAATCAATACCGTCACCTTGCGGCCTTTACAAGTAAGAACCGATTTCCTTCTAATGCCCCCCCCCCCCCATCCCATATTATACAAAAACGTTGGTTACATATCTTTCGGGTCTGTATATCTCGCTGTTTTTGTTTCTGCTTCATGTTTTCCGTATTTATAACCTTCTACTTCATACCAATATCCAACGTGCCACCAGAAAACTGTGTGTGTGATCTCTGCATTTTACCCGACTTACTTCGTGATGGAAAATGGTTCAACAAATATAGTACTTTGCTTATTACAGGCTCTTCTGCAGCCTGCATGAGGCTTGACTAACTGTGACACTATGTAGGGAGGCTGTCCATACATTCAGACGCTCTACATTTTCACAGTTGCCTGATATGTCGTGGGCGCGTAAAATATTGTGCGCACGCAGTAATTTTGGATACTAAATATTGCCCACGGACAGGCTGAACAAAAATGAAATCGAAGCCGGTGATTGTGCTGCGCAGCTACGTTTATGTTGTATGTTCAGTCGTTACCTAGTTCTACACAATTTCACAATGAAAAATCTCGATTGTTTTTGGTGTTAATTTCGGGTACAAATTCGTAAATTAATTGTGAGCTGATAGCGTTAGATATCCGCCTTCGCTTATTCATGTTCAAAGGCTGAGCAGTTATCGGCTTGGGCTATTAAAGTATTTAATGTGAGAAAATCGATAAATAGTACCACATGCTGGCATTTGCTTTTGGATTATGGCATGGTGACTGGTGCAGCCCAGAAATAATTTCTGAGAAATAACATATTGTATTTTGCCGTAAATAACATTTGAGGATATTTTCCTTTATTTATAGTCTTTTAATTTAAAGCCCATTTTATGCGAAATTTGTATGATTTTATTATGTATGTCGTAGCTTCACTGGTGTATTTTGGTAAGTCCATATATAGCTCAGTATTGATTTTGTTTTGCTAAAAATATTTTCCATTTTATTACGCACATTTGTTTTGTCTGGTATCCCGACAATACGCCTGACGACATTATACCTTCCGACAACTGGCCTGACTTTTTGCATGATACGACAATAAGCTTGACAACATTATACTTCCAGACAACTGGCCTAACGTTTTGCATGGTACAACAGGACGCCTGGCAAAGATTGGCCGGACACGACAATACGATTGAAGACATTACGCTTAACGACAACTTTTTAACGACATGGTACGACTATACGCCTGACGACATTATACCTTCCGACAACTGGCCTAACTTTATGCGTGGTATGACAATACGCCTGACGACATTATACCTCCCGACAACTGGCCTAACTTTATGCGTGGTATGACAATACGCCTGACGACATTATACCTCCCGACAACTGGCCTAACTTTTTGCATGGTACGACAATACGCCTGACAACATTATACCTCCCGACAACTGGCCTAACTTTTTGCATGGTACGACAATACGCCTGACGACATTATACCTCCCGACAACTGGCCTAACTTTTTGCATGGTACGACAATACGCCTGACAACATTATACCTCCCGACAACTGGCCTAACTTTTTGCATGGTACGACAATACGCCTGACGACATTATACCTCCCGACAACTGGCCTAACTTTTTGCATGGTACGACAATACGCCTGACAACATTATACCTCCCGACAACTGGCCTAACTTTTTGCATGGTACGACAATACGCCTGACGACATTATACCTCCCGACAACTGGCCTAACTTTTTGCATGGTACGACAATACGCCTGACAACATTATACCTCCCGACAACTGGCCTAACTTTTTGCATGGTACGACAATACGCCTGACAACATTATACCTCCCGACAACTGGCCTAACTTTATGCATGGTACGACAATACGCCTGACAACATTATACCTTCCGACAACTGGCCTAACTTTATGCGTGGTATGACAATACGCCTGACGACATTATACCTCCCGACAACTGGCCTAACTTTTTGCATGGTACGACAATACGCCTGACAACATTATACCTCCCGACAACTGGCCTAACTTTATGCGTGGTATGACAATACGTCTAACAACATTAGTTCACTTGCTGTCGGACTTGACCGGAATAAGTAAGACTTTGAATATCCGCACGTGTCGCATGTGTTTTTCTGTTAGGGCAATTTTCTTTCTTCCAAATATCTCGAAATTATAAAAGCTACCAAATTGTCTGTCGATTTTTGAAAGTCAGTGTTGTTGTTTGTACGCAAATTTTTTTGTGAACGCGAAATGGGGCAGCAGTTTGCGTTTGGTCTGATGTTCATTGCAAAAACCGAGACTTCAAAAATAGTTTTATAAAAAACACACAAATCGAAATGCACACTTTTTTCAACTCGTTTTCAGCGGTTGTGGCCAGCGTTGTATAGCGCTTGAGGCAACATCATCATCTTCATCATCAGCGTCATCACCACAAAATCATCATAGCCATCAAATTCATAACTATCATCATCGTAGTTATCAGAATCGCAACCATCATCATCATGGTTGTCATCATGATGATCATCACACCCATTTTTATCATTACAACCGTTATCATCACAACCATTCTCATCACCATCATAATCACAACAATGTCATCATCACAGCCATCGCCATGACGATCTTCATCATAATCATCTTAATCGCAACCATTATCATCATCACAACCACCATCATCACCATTACATCATCACAACAATCATAGCTATCGTTATCATCATCATCATCATCATCATCATCATCATCATTATTATTATTATTATTATTATTATTATTATTATTATTATTATTATTATCATCATCATCATCATCATCGCTGGCATCATCATCACCATAACCGTTATCATCATCACAATTATCATCATCATCAACAACGGTATAATAAGCGCAATCATCACCATCACCAACATGATAACTATCATCATCACAGTGATCATAGCCATCGGTATCTGAATCATCATCATCATCATCATCATCATCATCATCATCGTCATCATCATCAACAACAACATTATTATCATCATAACCGTTATGGTGATTACAGTGATAATCATCCACGTCATCGTAATCATCATCATCGTAATCATCATAACTATCA